>JASVEL010003028.1:0-151356 GCA_032618575.1 Nicotiana noctiflora | reverse complement strand
GTAAATTATCTCGAGTTCTTCTACTGCATCCTAGGTTGGTCTCCACTACTAGGGTACACTCTCCTGCTTTTATGGCTTGTTTTGTTGTTTTATTTGTTGGGTAATACAGCAGCTGAGTATTTCTGCCCTTCTGCTGAAGGTTTATCAAAAGTCATGAATCTTTCCCCTACCATAGCTGGAACCACTCTTCTCCCTTTAGGAAATGGTGCTAATGATGTCTTTTCTAGTATTATCTCTTTCACTCGATCCAGCAGTGGCGGCGTTGGACTTAACAGTGTTTTAGGTGGTGCATTTTTCGTGTCTTGTGTCGTTGTGGGAGTCATAAGTATAGTCGTATCACCAAGCCATAGGCTAACTATTGATAAGCCAAGTTTCATTAGAGATGTACTTTTCATCATTTTTTCACTCTCATGTCTCCTTGGTATCATTGTTTTCGGGAGGGTTAATTTGTTGATAGCAATCTGTTTCTCATCCATTTATGTCGTTTACATTTGCGTGGTCTGCGCCATGCATTTCTTTAGTAAGGAGGAAACAGTAGAAAATGTGAGTTCAACGGACAAAGAAGATGAAACGGATAACGAGATTGGGGTTGCATTGTTAGGGTGTGTTCATGAGGAAAAGTTTTCTGAATTATGTCCTAATGAGAAACAAACTACTTTTGGTAACTCATCATCTTTCTGCAAGTTCATAAATTGTTTTCTTGGTGTTTTGGATTTTCCTCTTTACTTGCCAAGAAGGCTAACCATCCCTGTCGTTAGTGAGGACAAGTGGTCAAAGCCAATGGCTGTAATTTCAGCAACATTGGCACCGATTCTTGCAGCAGCAGTTTCAAGTGAAGGCATGGATTCCCCGACAAGCTTAGCCATTGGCATGACATCAGTTCTAGTAGGGCTTATTCTAGGGAATCTTGCATTTTTGTCTACAAAAGAATCTCGCCCTCCAAAAGAATCCTTGTTGATTTGGCTCCTTGGAGGGTTTCTCATGAGTATTACATGGACATATGTTCTTGCACAAGAATTGGTTTCTTTGCTCGTCTCATTTGGATATATTATAGGGATAAACCCTTCAATTTTAGGTCTCACTGTCCTAGCTTGGGGTAACTCAACTGGGGATTTGATATCTAACGTTGCCATGGCACTGAATGGTGGAAAAGATGGGCAACAAATGGCGATTTCGGCTTGTTACGCCGGCCCATTATTCAATACTTTGATTGGTTTAGGGGTCTCCCTTGTGTTTGCATCATGGTGGGAGTATCCAACTTCTTATGTGCTTCCCAAAGATCCTTTCCTCTGTGAAACTTTGGGATTTCTTATGGTAGGTTTGCTCTGGGCTCTTGTCATTTTGCCTAAGAGAAACATGCAACCAGATATCTCTCTTGGTGTTGGACTTCTCGCGATTTACTTCTGCTTCTTGTTCCTAAGGTTTGCAGAAGGCTTTTAGTATGGAATATTTCCAAGTTTCAAACAGAAGTTGTATGAATTGCGTATTTGATCTGAATTAGCAAGGATGTCTATATGAATAGATGGCTTGTACAATAAGTAAATATTTATATTATTAAGTGTTCAACTCACACTGTGAAAAAGCTTCAAATATCTTTTCCAGCGTTCCCATAATTATGCTTAGAATTTTTCTGTAAAGGTTCCTCATGTTACAACAAACGCATATATGGCGCACGACCAATAACGAAACATGGAGAAGAAGTATGAAGGACAAAAGTTCTATTGTATGAGATTAATTCAATAGATATGCCTATGTCCTCGAGCAAAACAAGACAAAAGTTCACTATAATGAAAGAAAAGTATGGTTAATTACTTCATGAACCGCTCGCACAATTACTTTCAAACAGACAGAAAGGAAATTTAAAGAAGAGAGATTATGTATAATCGAAACTACAACCATACAAAGAAGCTATAATCGGTGTAAGAAAATGCCTTGAACTTAGTGCATCATGCTATGGGCCTTATAAGATACGTACTCAAGGCTGTGGGAAAGGTGAGTGCCATTTAGCTTCCTCCAGGATCGAGGCCCGAGGGTGAGCCACATGAAGAGGGTGAGTTTGGTCAGGTCGAAAATCAATTGTGATCACAAACGAAGAGGGTCAATTCATGGTTCAATCTGTAGTCGTGCTTTAGTGGAAGATGATTAACACTACAAGAAATATCACATATTCCATGTGAATTTTCCTAGGGATTATGCCAAAAAAAAAAAAAAACGCAGGAATTATTATCTGTGGAATAAAATTACAAATTCTCAGGTATGCTACGTTGGAATTTTTGTTACGATCTCAATCTCCTTCTGTAGGATGTCGTGATTGCATCTAGTCTCTAAAATTAGGTAAGCTCTGAATTAAAGGCAAAATTTAACCAAAACAACTATTAAACATAAACCATATATTTTCATATAAAGCCAATAATCCCAACATGATAGTATATCCCAAAACCGGTAGTACAAGTCAAAATCTCTATTGAGTTCACTAGGAGTTTTTTTAAGTACAACTGTTCCGGAATAGAAATAAACGGTACAAAATAAACTTCAAAATGGGACTCCGATATTTGCGAATGCAATGACAGTTATATGTTGGGAGTCTCCGCAACAATATCTGATCAACTATCTAACGATCAACAAACTCCGAAGCACCTTGATCTACACAAAAATATGCAAAAGGCGTTGAGTACACCACAACATTACCAAGTAAGAATTAAAACTAACTACGACGGAGTAGTGACGAGGAACAGTCAAGACACCTACTAGACATAATAACATGTGTAAGTATAAATGTGAAACTAACAAGAAACAATATCAATATAAAGCTAAGTATGGTAAAACAACACCAATACTTGCAATTGAATACTAAAAGCAACAAAGAACAAACAGGTAATAATGCTATAGAGTAATTTAAATACAGTCAAGGTCCGATGAAACCAAGTTAGGAAAAACAAGTAGCAACCAAATAAACAATTTCTTTCACACAAGATTTATATAAGAACTTTCCCGACGTACCACACGATCACGAACCCTAATCACTTGGCATGTTGTGCCTACATTAATATTCATAATTGCACGGATAACTCACGTGATACACGAATAACTCACGTCTCAATACCATTAGTACGTAATTTCTGCACGGACAACTCACGTGTTAAACCTCATATCTACACGGACAACTCACGTTCCAATAAGAACAATGACTCATAACCGCAAGGATATGACTCATGGGTCTACACTAACAAAAACATATGACCACATGGACCACTCATGTGCCAATAGTACAACTCTCACACAGAAGGAAATTAAACGAGCATACACGAAAATGATCAATGAATATCAGGATTCATCCGCTTAAATCAATATGAGTGATTAATTACGGGTATGCTTGTGCAAGTGATCTATCACAACTTAAATAAACAATTATGAGAATAGACAACGAATGGCACATAGGAAATACACTACAAAAGGCTCTATTTGCAGCGATTTTATTATGAGGGTTATTATTAACCTCCCCAAATTGTATATAATTAGGGGGTCCTATTAACCTACACACTTAAATTCATTTTGCAGCGTTTAGAAAACTCTGCCTTGTTTAAAAATAAGGCGCTAACAATAGAAATCTTTGCTAGGTTTAAAAATAAGGCGCTAATAACAATCTCTGCTAGGTTCACTCGTTATCCAATTGCCCATGTGGTTCTTGATTCAGTTTACCTGTTGATTTCTTCTCTTTTCCATGAGCATGCAATGAAATACCTGGTATTCTTGTCTCTATCTTCAAACCATTTAACTCTTGAGTTCTGTTTGAAAATGTATTCTTGAATGCCAAGCCATCTAGTATATTCCGCATGACCATGAGCCCTGTTTAACTCTTCTCTACCACTATCCGAGTTGTCCTCAATATCCTTCTCTTCTATTTTATAATATTTCGGTAAAGGGTGGTCAGTTGACCACCCTTTGTTAAAGGTGGCTTCGCCCCTGCGCATGAGCCCTGTTTAACTCTTCTCTACCACTATCCGAGTTGTCCTCAATATCCTTCTCTTCTAAGATTTGAATTTTCTCTTCCCATTTGTTAACCATTTCATGAATGTCCCATTGTCCTCACTAGACCATTCCGTTAACCTTTTATTAAAAGTTTTTGACTTAGTTTGCAACACCCACATAGGGTTACCTTTAACATTGTCACTCCAACTATCCCTAACAATACTGAGAAAACCAGGCATACTAGTCTAACAGCTAAGGAACATGAAGTACCTGATAAAATTATTAGGAGATGATAAGTTTTTCCTAAGTAGAGGTCTATGGTCAGAACCTGTTCTTTCCATATGACGAATAGAACTGCCTTGAAAAAGGAAGTCCCATTTGTCGTTTACAAAGACAGACCATTAAATTCTGTATCTTCCCATGAGTTCATATATATCAAAAGTTCTCAAATTCGACCCCAAATGATTGTGATCCAATCTCTTCCAGATCCTCTTCTTTGGACTCTTGTTGTTACACCAAGTAAATTTCGGCCCAGTATAACCAATGTCCGTAACTCCGCAATTAACCATACAACTCTGAAATTCAGTGCTTTTGTACATACGATGGGGGTTTACCCCCTAGCTTTTCATCCGGGTCAAGGATCACATTAAAATCACCTCCGATGCACCAAGGATCATTAACTCTAACACTATCTTATTGTAGTGAGGACCAAAGGTCTCTTCTTTCTATAATCTTACACTTAGCATAGATCGTAGCAATTATGATATTTTGATTATTGATGGCCTTCACCAAATTGATAGTAACATGGTGATCGCATTCAGAGACAATCTGATAATTGTTGACGTTGTTCCAAAATTATCAAATATGACCATTCCCGTTGGAGTGACAGAATTGAAGTCCTAAGAACCTTCTGTAGCCATCTATTTTCTTTTTCGAGATAAAAGGTTCAAAGATCACCACGAACTGAGTGTTGTTGATGTCAATGAATTTTTTAAGCTTGTGAATGACTTTTTTGGATCTTACACCCCTTATATTCCAGAAGATTGCACTAATCATGGGAAATATTAGGGGGGTTATCGAGTATCATTTTTGTGCCTTATGGGATTTCTTATAGCATAAGGTGAATGTATTGGTAGCCTCTTGCTATTTCCTGGATTTCTTTAGGATCATTAGTTACTTTAATTTGATAGCAGGTCAAGATCCTAAAATGTGTTGCTAACGACAGTGTTTATATGTCCTAAAGCGCGTTGTCAAATTTTTATGTACTTTTTTGAAGTGTCAACATATTATACTGATTGTTTGGTTTCTTTAAGACTTTTCCAATACTGATTGAAGTGTCAAATTCTCAGAGGTTTCAGGTCTTTCCAAATACTTTTCCAATGGATAAATCTTGGATTTGATTGCCAAGGAACACAACTGAATATTTGTTTGGTTCGAATCAATTTGTAAATTTTACATTTAAAAATGGAGTTATAGAAGATAGAATAAAATGCCCGTGTCCTAAATGTGATTTTCCGAAGTGGTTGACTAGAGATATAGTATTAGATCATTTAATTTGCAAGCCATTCCCTCAAGAATATATCACTTGGGTTTTTCATGGCGAAATAAATGTGTTGCAGAACTTTAATAACATAGAGGTCACTCAAGATACACTACTTGAAAATCCAATAGACTTATTGATTAATGAAGCATTTCAGGGCTTAAGACATGAAGTCATTGATGTATGTTCATCACAAGAAGGGAGTGAAGAGGAAATGTTAAATGATATGCATGCTTCGAATAACAAAAACTTTTTTGATTTGCTTAGAGATGTGTGATGACCCGGTCCATCATTACATGATTTACCGTCCCGTTTTTCCCATTATATGCTTGTTCATGTTTCAATATATGTGTTTGGTGAATTTGAGTCAATTCGGATCGAGTTTGGTAGGAAATGAGAAAAATAGTCTCTTTGATGAAGGAATAGTTGGGAAAAGTCAACTGGATGTTGACTTGTGAGTTAGAGGGATCGGAATCAAATTCTGATGGTTCAGGTAGCTTTGGGGGATCATTTGTGGCTTAGGAGAGTGATCAGAATTAAATTTGGAGGTTCGGTGTAGAATTTGGCTTGAATTGGCGAAGTTGAAATTTTGGCGAAATCCGATCGATAGGTGAGATTTTGATCCGGGCGTCAGAATGGAATTCCAACAGTTGCAGTAGCTTCGTTAGGTAATTTTGGATATGTCTGCAAATTTTCAGGTCATTCGGACATCGTTTGGTCGGGGTTTTGATTGGATGTTGATTTCGGAAGTTTTAGTTGAAACTTAGGCTTGAAACCGCCTTGATTTGATGATTTCCGTGTTTAAGGATGTGTTTTTATGATTGGAACAATTTCGTATCGTGTTTTGGAGTAGGTTGGTGGTTTTCGTTGGGGTCCCGGGGGCCTCGGGGTAAATCCGAGGGTCCAATCGGATCATTTCTAGCATTTTTGAAGGGTTGTTGGTTGCTGGTATTTATTGCATACGGATGCTCTATGCGATCGCATAAAAGGATGAAAGTGGGCTTCTGAGTTGTTTTATGCGATCGCATAGAAGAGGTTGCGATTGCATAGCTTTGTAACTTTGGTCTCTGCGATCGCATGGCATAGGGTGCGATCGCATAGTGTATTTTTGGCCTAGGATCCATGGATGGCATTTGTTCTATGCGATCGTAAGGTAGGTGTGCGATCGCATAGCATTAATTTTGGAGCATGGAAAATGTTCTATGCGATCGCAAGGCAGGAGTGCGATCGCATAGCTGTAAATCATGATGTGTGAAATTTGTTCAATGCGGTCCGAATTGACTCAAACTCACCAAACACACATATTAAAATATGAACAAGCATATAACGGGGAAACGGGGTGATAACTCGCATGATGACGGGCTGGGTCATTACAATTTCATTTTATTATTATTTTACACAAGTTTTATGTTTATTCTCTTGGTCATTTAACATTTTATTATTCCTCATGAAAATAAATAAAGGTAGAGTCTATGGACTTGTAGTGCAGCTGTCGTCTAGTCGCTCAACCGCATTATTTTGTGGTGCTTCTGCTTCATCGAAGAAATTGAGACTATGCGGATGAAAATCAATGAATTGTCTCAACAACGGACTAATACTCAAGAAACAATGAGGATGGTGTAGACATTCATGAAAAACGTCATACAATGGATGAATCTAACAATAAGGATACTAAAATCGACGAGGAAACATATGAGGATCAGTAGTAATTTGGATAGTGTAATAGGATATTTAGAATCGATTGGTTGTTGCAAAGCTATGTTCGTTTTAGACTTGGTGTAATATGATTTTGGTTGAAAGCTTTGGATTTTTATGGGGTTTAATAGAACAAATGGTTTTGTTATGTTTAAACAAGTTTCATACTTGTCGTTTTAGGTTCAATTGATAGAATATTTACGATTTTGGTTGTTGTGTATTGATTTTGTTAGATTTGGCAGGGGGTGGCGTAAAATACAGTTGGAATCTATTGTATTTTACCAAAATTTGTGACTGACTTATGGTATTTGAAACTGAAACGTTCAAAACAATAAAGGAACTGTAAACATCATAGAGGTTAGACAAGCGAGTAAAGATGTAGCAAATAAAATATGTCTTTCAACAATATAGTGTAATACAGAAAAGAGAGAGACACAACAAACAAACAAATACTGAATTGAAGCAATACAACCGCAACAAACTTGAAAGCTGGCAATTTAACAAGAAAAAGAAACGCTCTACATGATGGGGAACTCGAAAACAGAACGAGGAAGGCTGTTTCAAGCCCAGGCCCGAATAGAGCGCCTTTACTCAACATATCTAAAACAAGCAAATACTGAATTGAAGTAATACAGCCACAAAAACTTGAAAGCTGGCAATTTGTAAACAACAAAAAGAAGCACCGGGAACTCGAAAACAGAGCCATGAAGGCTGTTTCATGGCCCAGGCCCTAGTAGACCGCATTTATTCAACATATAAAACAAAGATTATTTCTCACTTGATCACAATGCTTGAATGGATACAAGACAACATGTTTATCAGAGGAACTGACCCCAGGTTCCCAGTAGCGTCATGCCTTGATTCAATCCTGCAAAAGATGCTCATAAGTAAAAGTAAATATATGAGAGGTGAAGTGTTGCAGATAGTCTTCTATGCTAAGGGATCTGTTTGTGGGTTGGAGACGAATGACTAAGTTTCTTACATTACTCTATGCATCTAGTGTAGTAACAACACTGTTCAATAATTGTTTGAGCAAAGTGCATTCATGACTGTAATGGGAAAGCATTATAATTTATAGGAGTAGTATTTAATTATGAAAATTCATTGATTGCAAATGTGTGTTTGGTACGAAGAAAAACATTAACTTTATCATTTACAGGAAAACGAAATTCCAGTATAGCAAATACAGATAGTGATGAAGATTTAAGATCATTCAAGACAATGAAATCCACTGACCTTAACTTCGATTCCACTTTGTTCAGTTGGCATGAGCTTGAGAAGGGTCTATAACGAGATTGAACTCAATGTTTCCTGAAGCCTGCATCTCAATTTTCTTATCTTGGATTTCTTTTGCAGAGTTTATAACTGCTTGATTTGTGTTCTGCAGCCTTATTTCTGTAAGGTAACATGAACAAGCCAGCTCGCGTGGCACAGCCAGAAGATTACAACAGCTGATTAAAACAAGGCGCCTTAAGTTTCCGAAGCCACAATTTGATGCGTCCCAACTTTCCAAGTCTGTCAAGTGAATCCACAAGACCTGGAGCAGTTTAAAACTTCCTTCCTCTAGTTTCCAGGACTTCCCTTTACATGCATTGTTTTTCAGCTTTAGGACCTCAAGGGATTCCAACTTTCCCAACTCATTTGCATTACTCCAATCAATCTTCGTACTTGACAAAGTTAACTTCTTCAGAGTTTTTAGATATGTGATGAATGATTGAGGAAACTGGATTTTTAAACTATCAAAATCATTCAAAATTTTCAGACGTTCCAGGCAATTTAGCTCTTTAAAACATTCGAATCCATGAAGATCTTCCAATTTCCCTTGGATGCCCAATTTTTTGAGATTACAAGCCTTTTTAAACACATCTGTCGTGCAACTTTCCGGTGCAATCTTAGAAAGAGTTTGTAGGCAAGAAGTTTTGGTTATTGGGGTTGGAGGCAGCGGCAGTTTCACAGGTTTATTAGTATGCAGATGCCTTAATTGCAACATTTTCCATATGCCTTCTTTTATCTCAAGGGTGGACTCATGATTTGTATGAAGCATAAGGGTTTGTAAATTCCAGAAATTACCAAATAATTTAGAAAGGAATTTGAATTCACCTGACACTGCAAGATACTTCATATGTAATAGAATATAGAATTCCCCGGGGAATTCAAATCTGAAGGGTTGAATGTCACAGACTCGGATGAGTGGAAATGCTTTGGGGAGGAGTTTGATCTCCACATTTGATATGTCGATTCCTTTTGGCGAATAACATAAGAAAGACCTAACATGTTCTACAGGTTGCTGTTTGGGGATAAAATTGTGTGGAATAGAGGATTTAATGCATAATCGACGAGAAGTAACTGGATCAAGTATAGAAGGAGTGGTCAGATTAGGAGTAGCGACACAGATATTTTGAAAAAGACATACCTTCTCAGCCTCCGTATTGCAGAACGCATGCACCATGTCATGTACCCGAAATGTTTTTACTTGACCATTAGACCTCTTCTGCGTCACTATCACTAAATTCCTATTGGCAATGTCATTCAAGCAATACTCTGCATTCACCTCGATTTCACTGTCAGGGAAGTTATACTTTATCAGTCCCTCAGCAATCCACATGCGAATCAATTTCCATGCGGGAATATCAAAGCCTCGAGGAAAGACGCTAATGTACAAGAAGGACGCCCTTTGATCTTGAGGCAAATGATTGTAACTCACTTCCACAAATTTCTTGCAGCTGTCAGGGTCGTTCTCTTTTACAAGGTGCTGTCCCACATTTTCCGCAACCACTTGCCATTGGATTTTCTCGCTACAACTTCTTAAAACTCCTGCAATCACCACTATTGCAAGTGGTACACCACTACAGCTTTCTAAAATTTTATTTCCGTATCCTACTAATTGAATCGGAAACTTCATTCTTTTGCCAAAGACTCTCTTTTCCAACAGCTCAAAAGCTTCTAGCTTTACCAAAAATTTCAGATTGTGTAGATATGTACTGACAGGTGTAGCCACCTGTTTTTCGCGAGTGGTCATAAGAATCCGGTGGTATCCTTTTTCGCATGGGAAAGCTCTCTTGACAAAATCCACAGCTTTTGCCTCCCACATATCGTCCAAGACAATGAGACATCTACCTCCATTGATCACAAAATCATGTATTTTCTTACCTAATTCTTTCTCATTCTTATCTTGAACTCCTTCATTCTTCAAACCCAACCCTTTATGAATATTAAGAAGGATATCCTTCTCTATGTATGACTCGCCGACATAAACCCAAACTATTTTGTAAAATTCATGTACAATCTTAGGATCATGATAGACTTTCCTTGCCAGTGTAGTTTTGCCAAGACCTGGCATACCCACAATAGAGGCAACTTCTAGATTCTCTGATCCTTCAACAAGTCGCTTTATCACTTTGTCCGCTGACTCATTAAAACCAATCACTTCGTGATCCTCCAATGCTGAATCCTTTAAAATTATTAAACAGATTGGATATCAAAAGATCGGAGATGAAAAAATCTTGCTCTTTGCCATTAGAATTAAATAAGAGAATACACCTTGCAGACATTTTCATGTATCATTAAATTATATGTACTCTAGTACAAGAAAATAATCCCTCCATTCCAATTTATGTAAACATATTTGAGATACATGTTTTCTCAAAAGAAATAATATACTGTATTAGATAATATTCTATAGTTATGCATATATGGTAGTTTCTTTGATGGAAAGAAATTACCATATATTAGTAGTCCCTAGGGTAATTATAATTTATGGAGAAGTCCCTAGGGCTAAAGTATTTGCCTAAGAGTCCCTAACCTACCTATAAATACGCCGTGTGACTCCATCAGTCTGGCATCCAACGATAGGCTTAGGCTAGAAGGCTCTAGGTTTTTCCGTCAAAGTTTTACGAGGCGATTCCACAACACTTGAACAATCATGGCTGAAGGTACGTTCCTTGTTTAATTTCCGTTGCGCTGGCTCTGTGTATGTATTAGAATTTCAACATGTGGTATCAGAGCCTGACTTTAGCCTGTTGTTTAGTGTTATGAAACGACTCAGATTTGTTTTGAATTGGATATAGTAATGTACAACTAAAGGATCTGATTTCATATTTTAGTTACCGTGGATGTTGCTGTTTTATTTGAAGTTGAAAACCTATTATATTTACTTTTGGTATGATTTTACTTCGTAAATCATAATAATAGATAATTCAATGGTAAACATATCATATCCCTTCTCTGAAAATTGACCATTAATAGCATGAACTGAGAAGCTAAGCTCCAGGCCAAACTTTTCTGTCCTACAAGTCTAACTGCTCCAAGTTGCATTGGTTCTCCTAATTTTGATAAGTCGTCCATGTGACGCTAATTCATATTATGTGAAAACGCCTACTGTTTTTGGAAATACTTAACAAAATTGGTTTCTGAAATTTTATTATGACCTATCGTATGTCTAATGTTTGATTATAATGGGAGAGACAATTCTACTTGGTATTACTTGGCGCTAGAAATTTTAGTTGATTTGTTATCTAATTGATTAACAGCGTAGTCAAACCATTTGGAATATACACTGACAATTTGGTTGCTTTGATAATTTCATCTTTCTGTTTATGTTTAGTTAAGTGACTACTAAGGTTTTAATATGCTTAAATTTAATTTTCTACTTTTGGGAAAATCGTTGTACACTTGTTTATCTCTAAGTTTGAGAATATATATCCGTATGGGACGGAGTGTTGGCCGGTGAAGAAATCTCATGTTCAGAGGATGATGGTTGCGGAGATGAGGATGCTTAGGTGGATGTGCGGGCTCACCGAGTTAGATAAGATTAGGAATGAAGTTATTCGTGAGAAGGTGGGGGTGGCCCCAGTGGATGAGAAGATGCGAGAGGCGAGGCTTCGGTGGTTCGGGCATGTGCGGAGGAGAAGCCCCGATGCCCCGGTGAGGAGTCGTGAGAGGTTAACCTTGATGGATATCAAGAGCGATAGAGTACCCCTAAGAAATCTTGCGGAGAGGTAATTAAACGGGACATGACGTAACTGGAGCTTACTGAGGACATGACTCTTGATAGGAAGATGTGGATGTCAAGGAATAAGGTAAAAGGTTAGGGACTTCTAGATTTTTCGTACTCCTTACCCGGGGTGGGTGAGGCGTGGTAGGGCCGCCCATAGATGATTAGTTTGTGTTCTCTTGTGGTAGTCATTTCTGGTAGTTACTGTTTTAATATCATTACATGCATACATGCTTATTTATGGTATCTATGTCTCTTATGTTTAGATAATTTTTTTTTGCGATATATGCTGGTATAACTAATGCAGTTTTTGTTTTTGTTTGCCTCTCTTTTCCCTGCGCCGAGGGTCGCTTTGATAATTTCATCTTTCTGTTTATGTTTAGTTAAGTGACTACTAAGGTTTTAATATGCTTAAATTTAATTTTCTACTTTTGGGAAAATCGTTGTACACTTGTTTATCTCTAAGTTTGAGAATATATATCCGATTTATGCAGAAATATGTTTTAAAAATGTATATTTCACTCTATGAGATTCTTATAATAATTTTAGTTATAAGATTGAACTTTTGGGGTAATTTAACATCCCGTTTACTATTCAGAGCCAATCAACAATTGTTTAAATTTTATCAAGATTTATTATTTTGAGATGTCATTTGAATTTTCTTTTATGTGATGTATTTAGGAGTGGCCACAGCATCTTAAGTACTTAATATAAAAGAAATTGAGAGATTTAATCACATAAAATTAAGTGATTAAAGATTATAATGACATCTATTAGTCCAGTTATCTTATTAAAATAGTAACCCGGCCCTACAGGGAGGTTACTATTTTGGTGAGATTAAATTGGAATGAGGTAGTAAACCTTTATGTTGAAAATAATCTTATGCCCACAGGTACAGATTAATTTTTGTAGATCTGGGTTTACTAGTCTAATAAAGTTAGTAAATTCTATGCATGGGTTGCAACCTCTGCCCACAGGAAGGTCTAGAATTTACTATGAATCGGTATTTTACGCGATTCACCTTTGATGGATTGTGCTTCATAGCTTATGTATGTTTGTCCTTGTTTTGCAGTCTTTATCGCTTTTTCTACCGCTATTTTTAATGAGAATGCTCGAATTCCAATGCTTTATGGTGACAATTATGCTGAATGGAAGGAGAAAGTCCTTCTCACTTTAAGGTGCTCGGATCTGGACCTGGCACTCCGTGTGGATGAACCACCTATTCTCATGGAATCAAGTACGCCAGCTGCCAGGGCTAGTTATGAGCGGTGGGAGAGATCTAATCGCTTAAGTTTAATGCTCATAAAAGCTCACATAAGCCAAAGCATTAGGGGTTCTATCCCTAATAGCGATAAGGTCAAAGCTTACATGAAGGCAATTGATGAACAATTCGTAAGCTATGACAAGGCATTGGCCAGCACCCTTATGAAGAGGCTCTCAAGTATGACTTTCGACAGAAGTCGTACGGTGCGTGAGCACATTATGGAGATGAGAGACATTGTTGATAAAATCAAGTCCCTTAAGGTGGATATGTCTGAACCATTTCTTGTGTATTTCATTCTAAACTCCCTTCCTGCGGAATATGTTCCGTTCAAGATTTCTTACAACACACATAAGGATAAATGGTCAAGAAGAAGAGAGGTTGAAGCATGAGACACCTGAAAGTGTTAATATGGTGACTCATGGTAAGAGAAATGCAAAGAAGGGCGGAAGTGTTCCCATGAAGAAGAAAAGCACATTTGACAAAGATGCTTGTCGTTTCTGTAAAAAGAAGGGACACTGGAAGAAAGATTGCCTGAAATACAAGAAATGGCTTGAAAAGAAAGGTAATTTTACCTTTGTATGTTATGAATCTAATTTTACTCAAGTTTCTGATAATACATGGTGGATTGATTCTGGTGCTACAATTCACATTGCCAAAATCATGCAGGGCTTTCTAACTTAGAGGAAGCCGATAGGAAGTGAACAATACGTCTATTCTGGCAATAGGACGCGTTCACGTGTGGAAGGCGTGGGGACTTATAGGCTCATTTTGAAGGATGGTTTTCACTTAGATTTAGAAAATACTTTTTATGTTCCAGAATATTCTAGAAATTTAATTTCTCTTTCAAGACTATCGATTAGTGGATATGATTTGAATTTTCATTATCCTTCCGTGAAACTTTTGAAAGATAATAAAGTTATTGGTTTTGGAAATTTGAATGGAAATTTATATAAACTTGAGCTAGACCCCACATTTGAATGCAATGTTTTAACTTTGCATGATAAAGAAATTGGCACTAAGCGATGTATTGTCAATGAGAACTCATCTAGTCTTTGGCACAAGAGATTGGGACACATCTCTATTGATAGAGTCAAAAGGTTGGTTAATGATGGAGTTCTAAAAACTCTTGATTTTTCTGACTTTGGGACTTGTGTGGACTGCATAAAGGGTAAGCAGACCAATAAATCAACTAAAGGTGCCAAAAGGAGTTCTCAATTACTTGAGATCATACATACAGACATATGTGGACCTTTTCCTACCTCTTGCTTGAATGGTGAGAGATATTTCATCTCGTTTATTGATGACTATTCAAGATATATGTATCTCTATTTTTTGTTTAATAAATCAGAAGCACTTGATGCTTTTAAAGTCTACAAAACAGAAGTAGAGAAACAAACTGGTGCTCAGATCAAAATTGTAAGATCTGACAGGAGTGGAGAATATTATGGTAGGTACACAGATAAGGGACAAGTTAAGGGTCCATTTGCTGAGTTCCTTGAAAGTGAAGGTATAATTGCTCATTGTCGTGACACAGGAACACCACAACAAAATGGTGTGGCGGAAAGAAAGAACCAGACATTAATGGACATGGTAAGAAGCATGATTAGCAGATCAAGTTTACCTTTATCCTTGTGGAGTGAAGCCTTAAAAACCGCTGTGTATATTTTGAATAGGGTTCCATCAAAGGCTGTCCCCAAGACACCTTTTGAGTTATGGAAATGATGGAAACCTAGTTTAAATCATTTACACGTTTGGGGATGTCCAACTGAAGTAAGGGTTTATAACCCACAACTAAAGAAGTTGGATGAAAGAACAATAAGCGGTTATTTTATAGGCTATGCGGTTAACTCTAGAGGATTTAGGTTTTATTGTCCTTCTCATTCTCCTAAAATTGTTGAAGCTAGAAATGCTAAATTTCTTGAGGATCATGAAGAGAGTGGGAGTGGTTTGACTCAAAGGGTGGAATTGGAAGAGATAAGGGAACCACCCGTGGTACCTTTATATATTGGGAAGTTGAATGTTTCTCAGAGAAATTCTCATGAATTATCTGAACAACAACAAGTTCAAGAGCCACCACCACCTGAGGAGCCACAGCAAGATCAACCCACTTTACCTGAACCCGCTGAAGAAGTGTCAGAACTAGTGGGAGTGAGAAAATCCTCAAGAATTAGAAAATCAGCAATTTCTAGCGACTATATTGTGTATCTCCAAGAGTCTGATTTTGATATTGGACTAAAAGATGATCCATGCTCGTTTTCACAAGCCATGAGTGGAGAAAATTCCACACTTTGGTATGATGCCATGAAAGAGGAGTTAGAATCAATGGCTAAAAATAAAGTGTGGGATCTCGTCGAATTACCAAAGGAATCCTCTACCATAGGTTCCAAGTGGGTCTTTAAAACTAAAAGAGACTCATCGGGTAATATCGAACGATATAAAGCCAGACTTGTAGCCAAGGGTTTTACTCAAAGGGAAGGCATTGATTACCATGAAACTTTCTCTCCAGTATCAAAGAAGGATTCATTGAGAATAATCATGGCATTAGTAGCTCATTTTGATTTAGAGTTACATCAAATGGATGTGAAAAAAGCTTTTCTGAATGGAGATCTTGAAGAGGAGGTATACATGAGTCAACCTGAAGGATTTTGTGATAAGGACAAAAGTCACCTTGTTTGCAAGTTAAATAAATCCATTTATGGGCTAAAACAGGCTTCCCGCCAATGGTATATTAAATTCCACAATGTTGTTTCTTCATTTGGATTTACGGAGAACATCATTGATCAATGTATATACCTTAAGATAAGTGGGAGCAAATATATTTTTCTGGTCCTATATGTGGATGATATTTTGCTTGCAAGTAGTGATTTGGGATTGTTGCACGAGACTAAACAGTTCCTTATCCAGAATTTTGAGATGAAGGATATGGGTGAAGCCTCCTATGTCATTGGCATAGAGATTCACAGAGACAGATCCCAAAGATTACTTGGACTGTCTCAGAAGGCCTACATTGAAAGAATTCTGGAAAGATTCGGGATGAAGAACTGTTCACTTATAGCAGCACCCATAATTAAAGGTGACAAATTCTCATTGAATCAATGTCCACAAAATGCATTTGAAAAGGACCAAATGAAAGACATTCCTTATGCTTCGCTTGTTGGAAGCCTTATGTATGCACAGGTCTGTACTAGACCTGATGTTTCTTTTGCGGTAGGAATGCTTGGCAGATATCAAAGTAACCCCGGTCTTGACCATTGGAAAGCTGGTAAAAGGGTCTTGAGATATTTGCAAGGAACCAAGGATTTTAAGCTCACATACAAATACTCTGACTCATTGGAGGTGATTGGATATTCAGACTCTGATTTGGGTGGATGTAAAGACACTGGTAAATCTACTTCAGGATACATTTTTCTCCTTGCTGGAGGTGCTGTATCTTGGAGAAGTGTCAAGCAGACCATTGTTGCAACATCCACAATGGAAGCTGAATTTATAGCATGCTATGAAGCTACATCACAGGCGTTATGGTTGAAGAACTTTATTTTCGGCCTTAGGATTGTCGATTCCATTTCAAGGCCATTGAGAATCTTTTGTGACAATTCAGCTGCAGTTTTCTTTTCTAAGAATAATAAAAGTGGCAGCCGAAGCAAGCACATCGACATAAAGTACTTGATGGTTAGAGACTATGTGAAGAAGCAAGATGTGAATTTTGAGCATATTAGTACTACTTTGATGATTGTTGATCCTATGACTAAAGGTCTGCCGGCTAATATTTTCAAGGATCATGTAACCCATATGGGGCTTAGTAGCTCAATTTAGTCTTGCTTTGCTCTCTAACGGTTTGTCTAGACATTATGTTTATTTTGATATACATGACAGTGCACACTTTTGGTTTTTTCATGTATTATTTGTGATCATTGGATCAATAAAGTTGGACTCTGAATGACTTATATTAAGCTCATTCATAAAGTTGTTAGACACTTTATTAGAATATATTGTGCATTGTAATACATGGAAGGAAGTGTTTGTTTAAAAGCATGACCGCCATGATTCGTGTAATAATATATTCTAGTTAAAGTGATTGTCGCATAACTTTTAGTTGAGTGATAAAGTTTGTGGCCATATTATATGTTTATCACTCATAAAGGATTATCTGATTTTAAATATGTGGGCCAAGTGGGAGAATGTAAGAAAATTACCGTATTTTCTAGAATTTCTAGTGTGGCCCACATATATGGTAATAAATTATTTACCTTCTCTCCCAAAGGAAATAATATATCAGATAATATTCTGTGGTTATGCATATATGGTAGTTTCTTTGATGGAAAGAAATTACCATATATTAGTAGTACCTAGGGTAATTATAATTTATGGAGAAGTCCCTAGGACTAAAGTATTTGCCTAAGAGTCCCTAGCCTACCTATAAATACGCTTGTGACTCCATCAGTCTGGCATCGAATGATAGGCTTAGGCTACAAGGCTCTAGGTTTTCTGTCAAAGTGACGATTCCATATCATTAAATTATATGTACTCTAGTACAAGAAAATAATCCCTCCATTCCAATTTATGTAAACATATTTGAGATACATGTTTTGTATGCTTATAACATATAAACCTACTCCTACTCTTTCAATATACATGAATCTATCTGATTGCACACGTATCTATTTACGAAGTTATTATAACATTTGTGCAGCTATTATTCATTTGAGATTTGTTATTTTAAACATGTTTAGTATTTAAATGTCTATAAAAGCTTTTCATATAGAGTAAAATAAAAAGTTTAAGATAATTTCTAAATTCCTTTTTGACGAGATTAAAATGAAAATATATTCACATAAGTTTGTGAGGTTAGAAATTATAAAATTAAATTAATTCTAAATATAAAAATATGTTATTTCTTTATTTTTTAAACAAACTAAAAAGAAAAGTGCATGACACAAATTTCAACCGAGTAGCAAAAGCGAGAGACGCAAAAGTATAACCAGAAGTAAGATTAGTGCTGTTCTACTCGTATAGCCAGCCAATAAACAGTCAGTTTTTCTATATATATATATATAATTCACTTTCTCATTTGAAGTTGAGATTTTTATCATCACCTTTCATTGAAATTGGTCTACGCTCGTTATAATTAAAGAAAACGTCAAAGAAAAAGAAAAGCTTATAATGTAGTATATACCTGTGGTTGCTGTGCAGTGCTGCTATATTCAGACTGCTGACCGGTCTGTTGGCTTTCCTGATCAATTGCTTGTTGAGTCTCTTCGTGAATTTCTTGCAATTCTTTGAGGATGTTTTTGATCTCCGGTAGCTTAGTGCATCTGTCGAATACTTTATGAATTGGTGATAATAAATTTTTCAATATACTGTCTTGGTCTATCTTAGCCTGAACCAAGAATTTATCAATGCCATCCTCAGCTCTATATATAGTACGTAGAATTTTACGGGACAACTCATCCCACTTAGCCGGATTGCTGTTCTTATTCAGTTCTGCATAAAATCCAGCTAGTAAGGTATTTAATCTTTGAGCTTCGCCCAGCAAACTATGGAAGTCTTCATCTGCACCGGTTATTAGATCCATATTTCGTTCTAATACGTTCGTCAGGTTTTCCTTTAGATTGTTCATCGCTTTAGTCACCACTGGACGCAGCACATCAGACGCTTCTTTAGCCACCACCGGAAGCACCGTTTTAGCCGCTTTGGTCACCGCCGGGAGAAGCATATCCACCGCTCGATCCATTTCTCTTTCTTAGGTAATTAAGTAAGAAAGTGAACTGGAGTTGGGATTATATGTATATTATAGGGACAGAGAGTGAGGGAGAGTTGTTTCAGCTCTTAGTGATGAGAACTTCGGTTAACCACAGCTGTTTATATATAGGTTGATGAACGGGCAACAATTTAATGACAAGTCGTTCTTTTAGTCTTAATTAATTTTCAAACACTAACCAGTAACCACAACATGATTACTCTTTAAACTAATTAAGTATTATGATAAAACGACAGCTATTAGTCAA
Organism: Nicotiana noctiflora; assembly: GCA_032618575.1. Taxonomy (NCBI): domain Eukaryota; kingdom Viridiplantae; phylum Streptophyta; class Magnoliopsida; order Solanales; family Solanaceae; genus Nicotiana; species Nicotiana noctiflora. The sequence goes on along the minus strand of JASVEL010003028.1, from coordinate 131,890 downwards.
TAAAATATATTTGCGAACGCCGGATTTGACTAATATATGGGGTCCATACCTCGCCTAACAAAGGAGATAAAAAAAAAAGATAGAGAAGCTGAAATGCATATGGTGGGGTGAAGATATCAATTGGCAATTTGCTACAAAAGTCAATTTTGTGTGGTGGAGTGGTTGGCAACTTTGCCTATAAATAAAGATTATTCCTTCTAAGAAAGTAGAAAGCAGTGAGATAATAGTTACTAGTAGTAATATTATATTTGTGAGTACGTAATTTTTGCAAAAAATATTTTTAAAAATTTAAAATAAAATAATTTTTTCTTTGTGTGCAATTTTTAAATTTTTTACGGTACTTTTGGATAATTATTTGTATTTATCTGTATATATTTATTTGTTAAAATTAATACAAAAATACAAAATACGTCACATTTGCATCTAGGATATAATTCTACATTTAGAATAGTTAAGTTTGTTTTGTAAAAAATAAAAAATCACAAAAAAATATATATTTTTGTATTTTTAGCATGAAATGTCCAAATTATGCGATTTATTTTAGTTAATATTTAATTCTGTGTGATAATTATTATTAATAATTAATTAGCATTTTAAGATAATTTTAGTTTTTATAATTTAATCTTAGCATTTTAGTTTTATTAATTAGTAATAGAAAAGAGGACAAAAATCAAAGGAAAATTGAATTGGGCTCTTATCCAATTCAAAATACCTCAAGCCCAAAATAAATACCCAACCTCAAGCCCAAAAATAAATACCCAACCCAAAAACCCCTAGCCCAATCCTACCTCATCTAACCAAATAAACCTCCTCCTAACTAAAACAAAGTATAACCCTAACTATATTAAAAAATAAAAACCCTAAAACACTAAGACAACAACCCCCATTTCATATTCTTCTTCTTCCATAACCATGCCAGCCCCTCCAAGCCGCCATTCCCAAACGACCACTACCCTCCCCCTCCGTTCACCTCCACCGTCGCCCCCTCTTCGCCGGTGACCACCAACTACAGCCACCTCCTCCCACCAGCTCCAGCCAAATAACCAGCCCATCACGTCTTCCCCGACGTCGACCAAGCCAACACCACCCTCTCCCGTCGCCCCTCCATTTCTGGCAGCAGCAGTGACCCTCTCCAGTCAGCTCCCGACGTCGCCCAGCCCCCGTCGATGTCCAAACTCGCTTCCCCGTCATCCAGTCATCTCTCTCTCTCTTTCTCTCTCTCTCTATATATTATTCCGATCCGGTTATTAGTTTAAGTTTCATCTCTCTCTCTCGATATATATATATATATATATATATATATATATATATATATATATATATATATATACTCCCTCCGTTTCAATTTATGTGAACCCATTTGCTTTTTTGTTCGTGCCAAAAAGAATGATCACTTTCCTTATTTGGAAACAATTTACCTTTATGCAATGATTTATAGCCACACAAAATGAAGGTGCCTCATTTTACACCACAAGATCAAAAGTCTTCCCTATTTTCTTAAACTTCGTGGCCAGTCAAATGGGTTCACATAAATTGAAACGGAGGGAGTATATATATTATTCCGATGGTTATTAGTTTAAGTTTCTTTTTTGTCCATATTTTATTTGATACATTCGGATCTAAAATCAATATATGTTTGATTATTTTCTTACTTGTTGTTTATCATCTCCTTGATTGTTTTTTCAGTTTGCATTATTCATTTATTTTTGTTATTGTTGAATCTGAAAGTATATTTGCTAACAATTTTGTTCAAAATAATATCATATTGATTCTTTGTTGCTTAGGATCTCCGGGAATCGAACCTGCACTACAAGAATTTTGACTTTTAATGACCAATTTTAACGAAGGGATGTCAATTTGGTCGTTATAGGTGTATCAATAGCGATGACTTTTTTTTTCGGTCGTTAAAGCTAATTTTTAGTTTAAAATAACAAAGTGATAATATTTTATCCTTAAAAGTCATAAATTTGGTCATTAAAAAAATAAATAAATAACGCTAACTTCCCTATTTATTTGCACGCGATTATCAGCCCATTCACGTCACTATTCCCCTTTTTTCCCAAACCCATAATATTTTCCCAACCCACTTTTCATTCTATTTTACCATACAAACAATTAGAGCTAGGGCATAAGTGAAATTGAGCAGTTGATTCTGTAAAGCATTGACATTGTATTCCTCTTCAACTTGGGATTTCATTCTTCTTCTTTTCAATGTAAGCTCTAATCTTGCAGCACTATTTTGATTTTGGGTAATTTTTTTATATTCCAATCATCTCTTTGTTTTTCAAATTGTAGAGCAGATTATTTTTTAATTGAAATAGGAATATGTTTAAGTTCAGGTGATAATTATAACTATTCCAAGTTAAATCCTCTGCATTTAAAGTTTAATATTTTATATTCGAAGAATCATGTTCAATTTGAAATTGACCTTTGATGAGCAAAGTTAGACATTCACCATGAACAGAAGGAGAATTTATTTCTTTTTTCTCAATCTGGGTTGTACTTTTGAGGTTTCATTGTTGTAGTATGACCTTGCATCTCATTGGGAAATAGGAAGGGGGGAATCCAAATAAAAATGGAAAAGTTGTTGTTTCAAATATGGCCAAAATTCAAATCACAAAAAAATGTATAAGTAAGAACATTTTGAGTAACTTCGTTTTAAAGATTAATTATAATCAACTATAACAAATCAAATTACATTGAGCAGTGTAGAAATCCCATTCACTATCAGTGGATTAATATAACCTAAATCCATTATCTAATTCCCTTTTCATGCTATAAATTGCCTAGTTAACTTTAAGTAAACAAAATATTTAAAATTAAAATATGCTATAACTTATAGAAGGCTTCTTAGGCTTGGAAGTGAGGTGGGTATTATGGTAAAGTGGAGCATATGTGTTGTAGATATCAATATGGCCAGTATTATATTCAGCTTTACTTTCTGTCCATTTGCACTCTTTTGTTTTCTGAAAAAGCTTGAGAAATATGAGAGCCATGTGGTCAAACTGTGATTTATTTGGACTGAGTTCGGAGTTGCCTGTGAGAAAATTCCATGAAGAATTATTCGAATTCATTAGTTCTTTTAATCCGCTTTGTAATAGTCTTACAATGACATGGATATAATAGTGAAAAGAGGATTGGGGGCTGGGAATTGTCCGCATTTATGTGCTACTTGTTGTTTTAAATTTTCTTATTAAATTCTTTTTACTTTCAAATAGTAGTACCATAACTGTAGAAATTAATTAATAATGGAAATCAGATTTGGTCTGTGTTTCAATAAAAAAATATTATTCCTTTTGGATGCGATTTCCTTTAGATTCCTATCCTTTATTAGATAACACTAACACTCTCATTATAGCTCAATATTGACTATAGATTTTAGATAGTTTTGATATTTCTACATTTACTCTTACAAAGGTTCTCCGTATTGTCTAGTTATGATATTTTGCCAAGGGGTAGTGGATATAGATTTTTCTTTGTTAGAAGTTGTAGAGGTGGAGTGTACTGCCTTAACAGAACAAATAAAAATAGAGCATTCTTTAGTTTCTATACCAAGATTAGATTCCAAAGGTAATTTAAGGTGCTATTTTCTTAACCAACAACCACACTAAGCTTATTTATTTATAAAATCAATACCAAAATATATTTTCAATTATCAAGTGTACTAGAAATTTAACATATTTATTCATCATTTATTGTAAAAATATTAAGGATGTTACTTGGGTTATAGGCCAGTGAAGTGGTGGATGTGAGAAATTATTCAAATACATAATAAAAATAATCTTCGAAAGTAGATTGATTAATATTCCTTAGTAGGAGACTAATATGGTTTTGTTCGCTTATGTTCGTTTTTTGTTCATTGCTATACTAATTTTTTTTTTTGGATGTGTAAATATGTATATTAATTTTGTGCATGCACCAGATTATGGCACCTGATAAGCAATGGATGAAACTTATTCATGATCGACTTGATAACGCTTATATACTTGGGGTGGAAAACTTTCTGGATTATGCTTTTGAAAGATTGGGAGAAACACGGGAAATACGTTGTCCATGCGTCAAATATTGTAATGCAATTTCAGGAACACGTGAGCTGGTTATGTCACATTTAATAGTACACGGAATAGTTCAAAATTATACCCGTTGGTATCACCATGGGGAGAGATTAGGTGAGTCCTCTGCAGATTATGAATTTGTAGATGATAATATCATTGAAGAAGGTGATGATGATGAAATACATGAAATTTTAAGAGATTTGTATCCCAATTATGAAGGAGACAATAATGGTGGTGATGAACTATTTGAGGAGGTACCAAATATTGAAGCAAAAAGATTTTATAGGATCTTAAAGGATTTTGAGCAACCATTGTACCAAGATTCAAAAGTTTCTAAGCTTTCTACTTTGGTAAAGTTGCTTCATATTAAAAGTATTGGTAATTGGAGTAATGCGTCATTTACAATGTTGTTGAAGCTCTTGAAGGAAGATTTATTGCCGGATGGATCAAACTTGCTAGATTCAACTTACGAAGCAAAGAAAGTAATTCTGCACCTAGGGCTTTCTTACAAGAAGATTAATGCATGTAAGAATGATTGTATGTTATACTGGAAGGATGATAAGTCTCTTGAGTCTTGCAAAGTTTGTGGTGCGTCTAGATGGAAAGAGGATAAACGTAGTGGGGAAATAAAATTTAAAAGTGGAAAAAGATACCATACAAGATTTTACGTTATTTTCCTCTAAAGCCAAGACTTCAAAGATTATTTATGTCCTCGAAAATATCTTCTCTAATGATATGGCATCATGACAAAAGAGTTGATGATAGAATAATGAGGCACCCAGCTGATTCAATTGCGTGGAAAACATTTGATAAGCTTCATCAATCTTTTGCATCCAAGCCTCGTAATGTTCGACTTGGACTTGCTAGCGATGATTTTCAACCCTTTGGAAATTCCAAAACACCATATAGCATTTGGCCTGTAGTACGTATTCCTTATAATTTACCACCATGGCTATGCATAAAGAAAGAAAATTTTATTTTGTCGATGATTATTCCTGGTCCTGAAAGTCCTGGAGATGCTATTGATGTTTATCTTCAGCTTTTGATAGAGGAATTAAAGGAATTGTGGGAATCTGGAGTGGAGACCTTTGATGCGTCAACTAAACAAAACTTTATGTTACATGCATCTTTATTATGGACCATTAATGACTTTCCATCATATGCAAATTTGTCTGGATGGAGCACAAAGGGAAAACTAGCATGCCCATGTTGCAATAAAGAAACTCACTCAATTCGATTACAAAACAGTAAAAAACAGTGCTATATGGGCCATAGACGCTTTCTTCCTCTTAATCACAAATGGAGGAATGATAAAGCGTCATTTGATGGCACTAAGGAACGAAGATTACCATAAAAACAGTTGTCTGGTGATGATATACTTGATCAAGTGGCCGATTTAGATGGGTTACTACTACCTAAGGATCCAAAGAAGAAGATTAAAATATCACATGAGAGTAGGGATGATAATTAGAATAAGAAGAGTATTTTTTTTTTATCTCCCATATTGGAAAACTATTTTATTGCGGCATAACTTAGATGTAATGCACATTGAGAAAAATATATGTGATAATATTTTGGGGACAATATTAAATATCAAAGAAAAAACCAAAGACACCATAAATACTCGGCTGGATTTGCAAGCAATGAACATTAGGAAAGAAATGCATCCGATAAAAAATGGAGATAAATATGACATACCAACAGCATGTTACACATTATCTCCTTAAGAGAAGCACAAGTTTTTCGGTTTCTTGAAGAATTTAAAGGTCCCAGATGGATTTTCATCAAATATTTTCGAGTGTGTCAACCTTAAAGATCGCAAAATTTCAAGTTTAAAAAGTCATGATTGCCATGTTCTTCTACAATATTTACTCCCATTTGCTCTACGGGGTATGCTTTGCAAATCTGTGTGTGAACCACTTATTGAGTTGTCTTTATTTTTCAATGTGCTTGGATCAAAATGTTTAAGTGTGGATAAATTAGAGCAGATAGAGGCCCAAATCCCAATAACTGAGTGCAAGCTAGAAAAAGTCTTCCCTCCTACATTTTTAATGTCATGGAGCACTTGCCAATTCATTTAGCTAATGAAGCTAAGATAGCTGGACCATGTCAATATCGATGGATGTATCCAATGGAGCGATATATATACTTTATGAAACCATTTATTCGTAATAGGGCTTGCGCAGAAGGTTCTATTGCAGAGGGATATTTAGCAACGGAATGTATGACATTATGTTCAAGGTATATACACACAATGGAAACAAAGTTTAATCGTCTTGATCGAAATTATGATGGTGGTATTATAGAATCAGATAGCGGTTTAACAATTTTTTGTCAACTCGGAAGAGTTTTAAGAGGTGGCAAACCACACAAACTGTAACGACCTGACTCATCGTTACGGGAGTTATCATCTCGTTTTCTTCATTTAACAATTCAATATTTTTATTTATATGTGTATGGAAAGTTAGAAGCAAATCGAAAGAGATTTGGATGGAAATGCTGTCATATGCCTCTTTATGAAAATGATAGTTTGGAAAAGTCAACCGAATGTTGACCGGTGAGTTAGATAGCTTAGAATTGAATTCTGATGATTCGACTAGTTTCGGGGGATCATTTATGACTTAAGAGAGCAATCAAAATCGAATTCGGAGGTCCGTTGTAGTTTTAGGCTTGAATTGGCTAAGGTTGAATTTTGGCGAAATCCGAACGGTAGGTGAGATTTTGATCAGGGGTCGGAATGGAATTCCGACAATTTTTATAGATTCGTTATGTGATTTTGAATATGTGTGCAAATTTTCAGATCATTCGGACGTCGTTTGATTGGGTTTTGGATTGAATGTTAGTTTCAGAAGTTTTGAAGAAACTTATGCTTGAATCCGTGTAAAAATGGTGATTTTGATGTTTAGGATGGTGTTTTTATGATTGGAACAAGTCCGTATCGTGTTTTGGAGTATGTTGGTGGCTTTCGTTGGGGTCACGGGGGCCTCGAGATGAATTCGAAGCATCATCCGGGCATTTGAAACTTGGAAAAAACTGCAGAAAATTGTAGAAATCTGTGCAGGCATTAAGCCTTCGCGTTCGCGTGGCCCAGGTCGCGTTCGCGAAGGCCAGGTTGGCTAAAGAATCGCGTTCGCGACCAGGCTGTCGCGTTCGCGTAGGCAAGGTTGGGCAGGCTTCGCGTTCGCGTGGCTGTAGGACGCGTCCGCATAGAAGAAAAATCTAGGGCTGGGAAATTGTGCTTCGCGAACACGTGTGAGGCGTCGTGTCCGCGAAGAGTAAACTGAGCGAGGCATCGCGAACGTGTGAGGTACATCGCTGTGATGACCCGGCCCGTCATCATGTGAGTTATCACTCCGTTATCCCCGTATTATGCTTGTTAATGTTCCAATATGCATGTTTGGTGAGTTTGAGTCAATCCGGGTTGAATTTGGTTGGAAATGAGACAAATAGTCTCTCAGAAGAAGGAATAGTTGAGAAAAATCAGTTGGATATTGACTTGTGAGTTAGAGAGCTCGGAATTGAATTCTGATGATTCGGTCAGCTCCGGAGGTCATTTATGAGCTAGGAGAGCGACCGGAAGTGAATTTGGAGGCCCGGTGTAGTTTTAGGCTTGAATTGGCTAAAGTTGAATTTTGGTGGAATCCGATCGATAGGTGAGATTTTGATCCGGGAGTCGGAATGGAATTCCGACAGTTGCAGTAGCTTTGTTGGGTGATTTTGGATATGTCTGCAAATATTTAGGTCATTTTGATATCGTCTGGTCGGGTTTTTGATTGCATGTTGGTTTCAGAAGTTATAGTTCAAACTTAGGCTTGAATCCGTCATGATTTGATGATTTTTGTGTTTAAGGCCATGTTTTTATGATTGGAACAAGTTTGAATAACATTATAGGATGTATTGGAATTTTTGATTGAGGTCCCGGGGGCCTCGGGGTGATTTCGGATGGCTAACGAGAATTTTTGAGTTGAAAAATGCAGCAGAAAAATTGCAGAGAAATTTTATTCTATGCAATGCAGCAGAAAAATTGCAGAGAAATTTTGTTCTATGCGATCGCAATGCTCTGATGCGATCGCATAGTGTTAGCTACAGTGCCGGAGAGTTTGTTCTATGCGATCGCATAGTGTTAGCTACAGTACCCAGGATTTTGTTCTATGCAATCGCATAGACTTAGCTACAGTGAACGGAAATTTTGTTCTATGCGATCGCAATGCTCTAATGCGATCGCATAGTGTTAGCTACAGTACCGGACAGAATGTTAAAAACATTTCAGTCGCGAAAACAACCCATTTTTCCACCATTTTTGGCCATTCTTGAGAGCTTTTGGACGGGAATTGAAGGGATTTCGACGGGGAATCATTGGAGGTAAGTTTTATGAGTTAAATACATATTTTTATACAAGAATTATCCATGGAATTCATGAATTTATAGCTAAAAATCAAGAAAATAGGGCTTGGAGCACAAACCTTAAATTTAGGATTTGAAGGACCATTTGTGGTCCGAATTGAGAGTTCTTGGTATGTACGGACTCGTAGCGAGACGAGGATTCCGAAAATGTGAATTTCAGAATTTTTCGTGACGTGGGCCCCGGGCTCGGGTTTTGCGAATTTCGCGATTTTGAGTATTTTTCGAGTTCTTTCGATTGGGTTATGTCCCATTAGCATATTATGATGTATTACTTATGATTTTGGATAGATTGGACGTGTGTGGAGGCCAGTTTGAGGAGCAAAGGCATCGCGGGCATGAGGTTTTGCCGGATCGAGGTGAGTGGTGGTAGTAAATAATGTACTAAGGGTTTGAAACCGCGTACTTGCACTATATAGTGCTATGTAGAGATGAGACACGCGTCATGTGACCGGCGTTGTGGCATTGTGATTGGGGGATTGGACTTGGTCCTTCCCGGCTGATAGTTTATTGTGTATTATGACTATGAATGAGCTTATAATTGTGTAGTTGGGCCGGTAGCCATGTTTGGGGCCTTGTGTCGATCTGTAGAAGTATTAGAGAAACCCGTAGAGCTAGGTGACCCTTATATCATGCTGGATACATACACTCAGCCGTAGTATATCATGTTGGATACACACTCAGCCGTAGTTATAGATGTATAGCATATCATGAGCCAGTACTAGATGTGTACTGTGAGAGAGACTACCTGGGGTGGGATTCCCTGTTCTAGCTGAGTGGGCCTGAGAGGCCAAGTCTATACTGACTAGATAGAGTCGAGGACCCATTATGAGGTATTATATGTATATACCCGCATTGGATCGGACTGCACGCCGCAGTGATGTATATGTGGATCGGACTGCACGCTGCAGTAATATATACAAGTGGGACGGACTGCACGCCGCAGTATTATTGCGCTTGGGCTGTAGGAGCCCCTTCGGAGTCTGAGTCTGCACACATTCTCAGTGGGCGCTGGAGTATACTATGGGATTCCGAGTCCACACATATTCTCGGTGAGCGCCGGTGTATATTATGGGATCGCGCTGCACGCCCGCAGCAGTATAGTTATATATATTGGATCGGACCGCACGCCGCATTAATACATGTACGGATCGGGCTGCACGCCGCAGTATCATAGCGCTTGGGCCTAGGGAGCCCTTCCAAAGTCCGTATACACCCCTAGTGAGCGCCGTCGACGTTAAATACAGCGGGCTGTGCACCGTAGCGGTATATGTATTGGAGCGGGCTGTACGCCGCAACATTATAATTATTCATATCCTTATACATACTTAAATACTTAAACATTATAGACACATGTATATATCTCCATATATTGAGATGGTTGTACACCGTAGTAGTACGAGTGAGGATTTGGTCAGTGTGGGACCTTGTTGAGATAGATGTGGACTGGAGATCAGAGTACTCACTGTAGTGATGACTTACCTGTGGGGGTTTGCCTTAGAATTATTTAGTGATAGTACAGGAGTTCTTACTTTCAGTTATTGTTTATTATTATTACTCACTGAGTTGAAATATACTCTTTACTCCCCTGCACTTTGTGCAGATTCACAGGTGCCAGAGAGCAGTTGAGCTGTCGCAGCTGCTTATTCATTACCATTCCGTGGAGACTTCGAGGTAGCTGCCGACATCCGCAGTACCTGACCTCTTCCTTTTTATCATTTTGTTATTTCCATTCTGCTTAGTTTGTATTTTGTAGTAGGCCTCATTTGTAGAGGCTCAGACTTGTGACACCACGATTTAGTTGGGACAGCATTCGTGTATTTCATTTCTACACTTCTTGATTTGTTATAAAGACAAGCTAATCATGCCGATTAATCAGTATTGATTTATAATTGGCTGGTTTAAATGGATAAGATGGTCGGGCTTGCCTAGCAATGTGTTGGGCGCCATCACGACCGGGGTTTGGGTCGTGACAAGTTGGTATCAGAGCCTAGGTTAACAGGTCTCGCGAGTCATGAGCCGGTTGGTAGAGTCTCGTGGATCGGTACGGGGACGCCTGTGCTTATCCTCGGGAGGCTGCATACCTTTTAGGAAAGCTTAAAATTCTTGAAATTCTTATCGTGCGTACTTGATTCAGCTTGATATGTAATTCTTGAAATTCCTCCTGCACATTGATGCGGGCACTCGAGTGCTTAGTGATAAATTTGCCTTGATGGCTTATGATTCCCCAGTCGAGGGACGAGATATAATCTCTATGAGTTCATGTTGGGCCTGTCTAGAGGACTTGAGGCCGGATCCTTATCTATGGCTTGAGCACCGAGGTGGTAATTTCGCTAGCCGGTATTATGAAGTTCATACGATCGATATCGATTTTAATTATGAAAAATGGCAGTTTGATAATGGGAGAGTTGTAAGGTATTCAGTTCTTATTGTTATTTGTTATGTAGCCCTAGCTATGGGTGTGGTGAGTATGTTCATGTTCCTTAGTGGAAAGGTAAAGTGCATTACGTGTGGTAGTATGAGTTCAGACGCAGGAAGACCAAATTGGTTGTGCTAGGTGTATCATGGTGAAAGGTATATGTGTTATGATTTGAGCAGGTGCAGCGCATGTTCATGTAGTAATGCTGATGATATAATTCGTGTAGTATTGAGGTTTATGTTGTTGATATGCATTGTGATGTCTTGTCGAGTTGCGGATGTACTGTTAGGATGATTTTGGTGATTCGCTGCCAGGTGGATAGGCCAAATTACAAAGGAAACTCTGGCGAAATTTTTGAAAATTTAGGACTTAGAAAAGATTTCTGTCACCTAAAGAGAGTAGGCTTAACTGTAGTGTGTGTATAAATGCAAGATTTGCAGAAGAGTTAAGGTCTCTAATGACTCGAGTCTATGTCAAGGCTTGTAATTGACTTGAGTGTAATCTCACTATAACATTGTGGCATCATTTGAGTAAAGAATGATATGAGCGGCTAAACGTGCTTTGATGTATGGCCTCGAGCCAAGTTGGGGAGGTTGTTATTGATTAACTAATTGCACTGTTGTGTGCTATGTGGGTCCTGTCTCTGAGTATGTTGGAAAATTTTGATAAAGGTTATGGTGCTTCGTAGATGTGAAGAAATACTAGGATGTTTTGAACTTATGTTGGTAAAAGATGTTCGGTGTATAGAAAAGAAAGATAACTAATTGTATCTGAATGTAATCATGTTCTGCGGTGCCAGAGTTCTAGTAAGGCACGAGTGGTTCTGTTCAATTAGGCAGTTGAATTATAACCGGTTGAGGGTGAATGACGCCCGAGAATGGCCTTGCAGTGTTCAAGACTTTGCTTGTAATGGTAAGGCGTCTTAAGATTGTGTATATGGCTAAAAGACGGTAGTTTCTTTAGAAGGAATCAAGACTTGTGTTATGTTATGTGAATGATGAGATTCTATGTATCTATGTTGGAGAGTAACGATAACAAATTCAAAATTGCAGGAAGTTCTTCAAGGTAAAGTGTTGTAGACTGTGGTACTTCTGGGAAACATCTGAGGGAGTATTCAGCGGCCTGTGAGTCTTAGATGGTGCGGTCTTATGTACGAGTCTCGTTTGTAACATGAGTTGAGATATTGTGGTGCTACAGTAAAGGCTAATATTAAATTAAAGATGAATCAGAAAGGAAATTCGGTAAATGTAGCAACTTGTTAATAAATCGGAATGGTATTGTCACACCTCCTTTTTTCACATAATATGTAATGTGGCGATGTTTACCACTACACCCCGAGAAGGGATATAATAATAATCAGAGAAGGAGTTTTTCCACTTAAAGGACAGTCGGAACGGGATCCATTTATTTAATTTTTTAGAGTCGCCACTTGGGAAAATAATGGTGTCCCAAGTCACCGGTTTAATCCCGAACTGAGGAAATTCATGACTCTGTATTACAGTCTGCGAAACTAGAACCTTGGATAAGGAATTCTGTTAACCCGGGAGAAGGTGTTAGGCACTCCCGAATTCCGTGGTTTTAGCACGGTCGCTCAACTGCAATTTTTGTTTTTATCTAATTTCTTTATTTTAATTATGTGCTTTTAAGTTTCGTTTTTCAATTTTAGAAGAATTGCGACGTCACGAAAACACATTTTGAGTCACACCGCAACCAGTACGCCTGTGACTTTAATGCATTTCAGTTTCGCCGAGAGTAAGATTTGGGTCACATAAATGCGCACCCGTATTCAGGAAAGTAATTTTATTTACAAATCGTGCTTAACGAGTTTATCGTCTTTGTTAACTTCGGGAAAGACCGTGAAATTCGCTAAACGGTCCTTTCAAAATCTAAATATCTTATAATAATTAATTGAGGGTCCCGTGAATTTGTTCTCTAACGAGGCTCATCTCACTTTATTTTTTAAAAGGTCGAACCTAATGTGACTAATTTTCTATGTGTTTTATCTCTAAATCGTTTTTTATTAAATTAATTCTTTTCTGTTTGAGTAATATTAACGTTAACAGATAATCACAAACACATGCATTCCGGCAAGATGATCCAAAATGAGAAAACGATAAAGATCCTTATTTGACTGGGCCACATAATAACACTCTATACTCAACATTAAACCTCATATGTATTGTTAATTTTTAGGTAACAACATATCTGAAATATCAATGTTTCTCTTCATGTATATGAATTCTAACTCAATTGTCGTTTTAATGAACTTAATACACTATCATGAATAGACCGAACATTTATCAATTAGCTTCTTAATGATCCTTAATTTACAAATATTCTAAAACACCTAAATCCTATGCGTGAAACAAATAAATGAACTTATAATTAAATTAATGAGAGAATAAACTACTTATGCTTTGCCTCCCAAGTTTTTTCAGAAAAGATGATTCATGTCTATGTAGGATGATTCAATTTTAACAAATCTAAACTAAACTATAGATTGATAATAGATACAGCAGATGTTATTTAACATCACACTTTACTTAAAACATATCCACCATTTGAAATCAGTTTTATCTCCCTTGAATATATTACGTTATACTAAAGCACATCCTTATGAACGATTTCGACAATGTTTCCAAATTAACAGTCTATTACAAACAAATTCTGGGATTCAACTCATAAATAATCAAAACTAACATAATCAATTACGAGCAAAATGAAACAATAGAACTGAAGTATAAAGCAAAGTGACGGAATCCATATTAGGCTTTGAATTTCGACTCTCATGGCATATTGTTACATTCAGCTTTCCAATTTCAAAGCTAACAGAAGAAGTACCTAGAAATGGCAAGAGATAAAGTGTGGGAAATCAGCAGCAACAGTAGCAAAATTTAGCAGTGGGGATATGACCAGTAAGGGGTCTGGGGAGGGTAATATGTAGACAGGCCTTACCTCTACCCGAGAGGGCAGAGAGGCTGTTTCCAATCGACCCTCGGCGCATGACCTCAAGAGATGATAAGAAAACTTCAATGCAACAGTCAATTCTCTTAACTTTTACCTCTCTATCTTCCTATTTTTTTCAAGATCTCAAACTCTTTCTGTTTTCAAATTCTATCAAATGACTTTCCTCACTCTTAGAAATGTCAAAAGCTCCTCCTTTTAAATATTTCAGAATCTCCCTGTTTTCAGAATTCTCTCCAATGTTTGTGTGTTTTTCCGTCTATCTCTTTTGATTCTATATCCTCTCTTTTATAGACCAAAACAGACCTTTTTATATTCAAAAGTGTTTTAATTTTCCACATGTTATTCCCTTAGCCCATGTGAACCCCTTAATCCTTTTAATCATTCTTTCCTCACTCTTTTGCTATTTTTCTTTTAAAAGTACTCAAAGCAAATTCAAAACTAATTCTGCCCATCATATTCCTTAGAATCCCACTATAGTGTCTAATTTTAATTCAAATGTGTACTGGCAGCCTATTTTTATTCAAAAACCCATGCTACTTCAGATATTCCACTAGCAAAAGTGTTAAGCCAGCCCATCATCCCCTTCTTTCCATTAATTAATCTTAGAATTTAACACTATATTATTATTCCTACCGACAGACCACTCAAACTAACTCACTTTTCGAAAATTTCAACTCTAAATTACCCCTGGAATCACTGTGTTATTTAATACACCGTGAAGTCTGAGTTTTAACAATCAACAAATCAATCACAACAATAAACAAACAACAAAACAAATGCTTTCAAACACCCCTAATCCAAAATCACAACAACTCCAGATTTTTGATCCAATTACTGTCCTAATGTGCTAACAAGCAGACTTATGAGACTAATCGACAATGTTTGACTAATCGATTGCAACGCGTACAATTGATAACAATCAATCGACAAAATAGTGACTTCAATAAGTCTCGGCAAAAAACAAAAGAATTGTGAAACTAACTATTCGACGACATTCGTTGATTCGATCACAACATATAACACATACAATTAACAACAATCAATCGTTGAACCAGTGATTCTAACAATTCTTGGCCAATGCTAGAAAAATACAAAGCTAACCATTCGACGACGCTAATCGACGCGAATATGTACTCCATGGCATACTCAATCACATGAACAAAACAAAAAAGTAGTTGACCAAATAAAAGGTCGGATTGGAGAAGACAGAGAAGATTAAAATAGAACAAACGAACGACCAAACCAAACAATGAACACGACGATAATTGAAAACAGAAAGAGAAAATGAAATACCTTAAACAAAGACTCCGAAATCGAATGGGCCTGGGCTCAAATGGACTTGGATTGGCATTTTTTGAAGTTAAACGGACTTTAAGTGAAATGTTTTCAAACGAAAACACTTCAATTAAAGTCTATTGCCTTCAATTGCTATTAATTTGGACAAAAATCCCTAGTTTTTGGATTCTAGGGTTCTTTGAGGCCATTTTTGGGGTTCGACTAATTCTGGTTGGATTCAAGTCGGACCAATAGTCGTTTGGGCGTGAGGGTGGTCTGGAGGAGCTAGGGTGAGATTTTGGGATCGGTTGGAGTGGGTTTGGGTTTTGCTCGAATCTTCAATCGAAGATTCAAGAATCTACGGGCTGATTCGGGGTTAATGGTCTGTGGATTTGGATTCAGGGTGGTTGAGTGGTCCTAGGGTGTTGAGATGATGGTCATCGGAGCGGCTGCCGCCGGCTTAAGGGCGGTGGGGTATGATGGCGGCTAGGTTTCCTCGTCTCTGAAAGAGACGAGGTTTGAGAGAGAGACGAAGGGTGGGGGGGGGTCTGAGGGGGCGAGGGTATGGTTTAGGGATATATACTAGGCTAGAGAGTTAATCATGGCCGCTGGATCATTTAAGATCAACGGCCTGGATCCTTTCACTAATATAAAACGACGTCGTTTGGTTAAAATGGGTTAGTCTTTGGGACTGACTGGCTTGGGCCGGATATGGAAGAGGGTTGGGTCTGGTAATGGGTAAGGGAGATTTGGGCTCCATTATTGGCCCAGTTCCGAGTTCTTCTTTTATTTTGAGTTTGTTTCTTTTATTTTACTTTTCTAAATTAATTTTTAAATGTGAACCAAAATCCTAATGCTAGAAATTGTAAAATAAATCCTAATTAATTCCCAAATAACAAATTGATGCTTGATAAAAATTATCATACGTTTATAAAATAACTAATTAAAACAAAATTACACAATTGGACCTTAAATGGTAAAAAATGCTCAAGATATATATTTTTTTGTTATTTTTTATTTTCGTGAAACCGACTTAATTACTCTAAATCACAAACATGAATTTATATGAAAATGCAAACATTTTTGTGTTTATATTAATTTAAACAATAGACATGCACACACAAAAAATGCAAAAAATAATAAGAGAAAAATAATACAAAAATCACAAAATTACGCACAACACAAAACTATTTTATTTTTTGAATTTTTGGGAGTAATTCTCATGTAGGGCAAAAATCACGTGCTCACAGCTGCCCCTCTTTGCGCGGAAACATAACACAAAACAAATTGATCCCTTTATATAAGATCGATTTCTTGTTATGTCCAATAAAAACATGAGTGCAAAGAGGATGATCAAGAGGTACTTGTACACACAATCTAGCATATCTTCCCCTAATTGTTGAAGAGGTCCAATTATCAATTGTTAATAGCTTACCAATTTTGTTTCCTACTTTTTTTTTAAAATTTGAATATCATAAAATTCTGTAGGCAACTCAGGTAACCTTAGCCAAATTGCAGAATAATTAATTGTAGCCTTGGATGACAAGAATTTTGGCTCCCATGGTCGAACAGTTAAGAAATGGTTAAAGATAAACCAAAGACCATCATTTAAAGCATGTAATTTATTTTCTTCTTTTTGAAATTTAAGTTTGTAAAAATCAGAACCTAGGTCTACCAAAGACACATTTTCAGTAGGTTTCCAAAGATTATAAAATTTTTGCCTTAATACTTGATGTCCAAGCTTGTGTCCATAAAGTTTGATAATAACCGCATGTTTCCATGGCTTGTAAATCCTTTCTTTTTCCCCTAGATATGAGGAATAAGTAAAGTAGAGGTAGAATCAATTGGAGCATCTATCTCTTTATTAATATCTTGACCAATGGTATGAAGTTCCTTAAATGAAACGTTGGTAGGAGTTGAGTTATGGCAAAGAAGGGTTTGAAGATATGAAGGTTGCTTGTTGGGTGAATCAATATTCATTGTCATATCTTGCTTCTTAGTGGTGAAGTTCTTATGAGAATCAAGAATAGTATATGATGATGATGATGAATTAAAAATATCTGAAGGTTTTGGTGGGATTGATAAAGGAGTAAGTGTTTTCTTACGAGAGAATTTTTGACATTGAGAGCATTTAACTTTTTCATCATAGTTTAAAAAATTTAAGGTCACAAATAATAAAAATCTTTTACCACGTGTGCAATGATTTTTCCGCTATCAATTTTCCTTTCCACTAAGAGTATTTTAATTTGTTAATACTGTCCCATATATGTGAATAATCGAGTAATAAAGTAAATTAGTTATTCTTTTTGTAACCAAAAGAGTATACCTTTTGAAAAGGAATCAAAAGACTATAGCTAATGGCTTAAAAAAAGAGTATAGCTTTTGTGGGAAAATCATGGCTTGATTTTTTTTTTTTTGATAAGTTTAATCAAGAACTCCAATTCGAAATTGAATTTTGATGACCTACGAAAAAATATTCGAAATAAACACACAAATACAAAATATATACAAAATGCACAATTAAATACATGTATATAAATGAATTATTTTGAATTATATGGGTGTATACTACAAACAAAAAAGAATGAAAATACGTAAAAAAAAAAATAAAAGAAAAGTTTTATGGAAAATAGGGTTTGAACACTTGAGATCATTCATGTATTGGGAAGACAAATATTTAATGATGGGAGAAAAATATTTCAAAGATTATTGAAAGGGCATTATAGGTATAAAAATGTGACGACCCAAAGGGTCATCACTTATTTTATTAATAATTTCGAGCTTCGAGGCCTTGAAAACCTCATTCTATGTTGCCTCGATTTACGTGCACGATCCGAGCATGTAGCCGGAAAGATTTTGTGATAGAAAATATGAATTCTATGAGAAATGTGGATAAAAATGATATTAATATTGATATGGTTGACTTCGGTCAACATTTTTGGTAAACGGATCCGGACCCGAGATTGGATGGTCCCGAGAGGTCCGTAGGAAAATATGGGACTTGGACATGTGTCCGGAGTCGAATTCTGAGGCCTAGAGCCCAAGTTATGAATTTTTATGTGAAATTGTTTTTGATGCAATTATTAAAGGAAATAAATTGATAGACATTGGTATCGGGCTCGTATTTTGGTTCCGACGCCCGGTACAAGTCTTAAATATTATATATGTGATTTCTGTAAAGTTTGGTGACATTTGGATGTCGTTTGAGATGTTTTGGACCTTGAGTTCCAAGTTAAGAAGTTTTGAAAATCAAAACTATGAAAACCATGAGTTTGGGGCTTGATTTGATTGAAACGAAGTGTTATTGGCGATATGATCGCACGAACAAGTCCATAATGTGTTTTTGAGGTTGTGTGCATGTTTGGTTTGGAGCCCGGGGGCTCGGGTAAAGATTTGATAGGCCGTTGGATGAAATTCTGAATTTTGAACTGCTGGTTTTTTCACCCAGTTGTTGGCTTCGCAATTGCGAAGAATTTCTCGCAATTGCGAAGGGGACAGTATAAGGCAAGGCTCGCAAATGCGAACAATTGATCGCAAATGCGAAGCCAGCCTTGTTCGCAAATGCGAAGGATGCCTGCCCAGCCAGGCTTCGCAAATGCGAAGCTTCCTTCGCAAATGCGAAGGATGCCTGCCCAGCCAGGCTTCGCAAATGCGAAGATTTCTTCGCAAATGCGAAGATTTCTTCGCAAATGCGAAGAGCCTTGTTCGCAAATGCGAACCTTTTGTCGCAAATGCGAACTTCCCACCCTTAGCTTATTTTTCAAACTCCAGAAATTGGTCGGGGTTCGCAATTGCGAACCCATGTTCGCAAATGCGAACACGGAGACCTGAAAAACACGAATTTCAGTCATTTCTTCATTTTTCACAAAACCAAAACACCCATTTGCGACTCTTCAAGGATTTCTTCTTCACCAAAACGATTGTAAGTCACTTTTTACTTAATTCTTTCAATTCCTAACATCATTAAACATGTTTTTCATTAGAAATCAAATGTTTTCATGGTAAAATTCTTGTTTTTGTTAGAAAATAGGGTTTTTCATAAATTGGGGAATTGGACCTCGAATTGAGGTCCGATTTTGAAACAAATTATATACGTGAACTCGTGGGGGGATGGGTAACCGGATTTTGGTCCTAACCCCGAATTCCGATCATGTGGGCCCGGGGTTGAAATTTACTATTCATGGCGGAATGTTGTAAAAGTGTTATTTGGTATTAAGAATTAGTTTGTTGGGTAGAATTGATGATATTAAATCAATTGTGTATAGATACGATTGGATTGGAGCCAAATTGAAAGAAAAGACATTTCCACGGATTGGATTGTTCATAAGCATTCGAGGTAAGTGTTTGTTCTATCCTAGCTTGAGGGAATAGGATTATGTGTTATGTGTTTTGTGATCGAGTGCGGTGTATGGGCTGTGGTGACGAGCATCCATACATTGGCGTCTAGTATGACCGTGAGTCGTTGAAAAATGATATTTTGAGATATATTACATGTGAATCGTTATTGTTCTCCCTTGTTGGGACTTGTTGTGAAGATAATTATTGATTGCCCTTGATGGGACGATTTATGAATTGTTGTTTCTTTCTCTGCCCTTAACTGTGATTGTTATTTGGGTGAGGAAGAGTGATAATGCACGAAGGGTGATGCCGTGCCATGTTTATTTATTTATGCACGAAGGTTAATGCCGTGCCATGTTTATTATTGATTATGCACGAAGGATCATGCCGTGCCATGTTTATTATTGATTATGCACGAAGGATCGTGCCGTGCCATGTTTATTATTGATTATGCACGAAGGATCATGCCGTGCCATGTTTATTATTGATTATGCACGAAGGATCATGCCGTGCCATGTTTATTATTGATTATGCACGAAGGATCATGCCGTGCCATGTTTATTATTGATTATGCACGAAGGATCATGACGTGCCATGTTTATTATTGATTATGCACGAAGGATCATGCCGTGCCATGTTTATTATTGATTATGCACGAAGGATCATGCCGTGCCATGTTTATTATTGATTATGCACGAAGGATCATGCCGTGCCCTATTATTGAACCATGTACGAAGGATCATGCCGTACTATGGATGTGAGGATGAGAGTAAAAGCACGAAGGGTGATGCCGTGCAACTATTTGCTATTCCTTGACTTGATATTACTTGTTTTTTTCCATTATATTTTATTTGGGTGATGACGTGCAACTATTTGCCATTCCTTGACTTGATATTACTTGTGTTTCCATTATACCTTGTTTTCCTTGTGAACTTATTAACCGTTGTTAATTGTTGAGTTCTTTGAGATATTCCTTATTGTGTTATTACTTGGTTAATTCTTGTTAATTGTGGTAATATGATTATTGATATATTTGGGAGCGGGTGGTACGCCTACCACAAGATATGATTATTGATATAATTGGGAGCGGGTGGTACGCCTACCACAAGATATGATTATTGATATAATTGGGAGCGGGTGGTACGCCTACCACAAGATATGATTATTGATATAATTGGGAGCGGGTGGTACGCCTACCACAAGATATAATTACTGTGATAGTTGGGAGCGGGTGGTACGCCTACCACGAGATATGAAATGAGAGAGGAATTGAGACATGAAAGTCAGATTTATTATGTTGATTAGATTATTTTAGATATCGTGAGTTATTGAATATTATTTCAGAGCAGAGTATTTCCTTATAAATGTGTTATATATATATATATATATATATCTGCACAGGTTGATTATAGCAGGTCCTGTCTAGCCTTGTCACTACTTCGCCGGGGTTAGGCCGGGCACTTACCGACACATGGGGTCGGTTGTGTTGATGCTACACTTCTGTGCTTTTTGCAGAGATCACAGTGTTGGAGCAGCTTTCGGACTGCAGTAGTAGTAGGTGGGAGTTGATTACATTTGAGACCGAGGTAGCTTGCAGACGTTCGCAGGCCCGGCGTCTCTTTCTCTATTTATGTTTATAGCTGTAGTCTCATTATTCCGAGACGAACGGAATTATGTTATATTTTCTTCAGACTTTTATGTGTAGTATTCCATAGTAGTTTGTGAGTTGGTGACTCCAAGTCTTGGGTAGAGGATTTCAGTATGATTTTTACAGTGTGATTTATCATTTTCATTTCGATAAAGTATTCCGCATTTATTTAATTAAAATTATGTCAGAAACAGGATCGTACGAATTCAGTGGCTTGCCTAGCTACCACGAGTAGGCGCCATCACGATCCCGATATTGGGGGAAAAATCCGGGTCGTGACAAGTTGGTATCAGAGCTCTAGGTTACATAGGTCTCACCACTCACGAACAAGCTTAGTAGAGTTTGAGAGGTAGGTACGGAGACGTCTGTGCTTGTCCTCCCGAGTCTATTGAGTTAGGAAAGAGTCTCTCATTTGTTCTTTCTTATCGTGCGAATTTGTTCTTCAAAGTGTTAAGTTAAATTTCCACTCTTGTCTTCCCACGAATGGCGTAGTCACGTACTGCTTATCCAGCCGAACAATGGCACAGGCTGGTGATAGATCAACTATGCCTTTAAAAGTTTTACGGAGGACAGATAGGTTTCACCAAAGTCTTCGCTGCCACCTTCAGCGGTGCATCTTTTGAGAACCCACGAGATTGTGCTTGACAGTTCTTATGAGGAATTACGGAACGTGGGAATAGTCGAATGCGAGGAGTTCATTTTACTGTGCTACAGGAAGGCACACAGAAGTAGTGGGAAGATAATGTATTTACCACACAAGTTATGGTCCCAACGGAAGACGCAATTATATCGGGAGATCACCTAATAAATCGTGTTGGGTTTCAACGGACCTTGACGTCCGGTCGATGTGTTGGAGTTGTGAAGGACAAATATGATGAGTTATTGGAATGTATATATATATGGTATGGAAATGTCCTCCAAATAATTTATACATATTTAAGGTTGGTTCTTTTCATGGGGTAAGGATCGCCCCCGGAGAATGACGAAGAGTATATGAGTAAACGGGGTAGCTCAACAGTGTAAGCCAACATAGCAAAAGAGGTGACAAGCCTACGAAGAGGGCAAGCCGGCAAACGCAACGCTATCTACTAAACTCTATTTTAAGAAAATGTTACGAAGACGTCACCCCCGAGATTCTCTACAATATGTAGTATATGTGATCTGAACGGTTGTACCAGGTCACAATGACTGTGTCCGAATATATATTGCCATGAGCAATAAGTTAACTGATCCTTAAAGGAATTGCTGTGAATGTGGAATATTGGAGAAATACAATTTTAGGAAAGCACTCAGGCTACACGCTCCATTGCAGTTAATAATTATCCTACCTGGCCAGCCAGATGTAGAGGTTATGATGTTAGAGGTGGAGGTGAAAATCCTAGAGGTGGAGACCCGGCCATTGATATAATTTTTATGATATGAGGGAGGTCACTACACCAAATGTGGTCATCACACGTATAATTCAGATTGTTATAGACAGAATAATTTTTCCCTTAATTTAATTTGGTTTTTGAAAGAAAATTTAGGCGAGTCCTTTTAACATGCTCCATTCATGAGCGAGCATCGTAATCATCAAACCTACTTAGGGAAATACTCACGTTGAGATATTACATGAGGATAGACATCCCTATTATTAGGTGTTAGTCACTAAAATATCCATGAGGCTAAGAGTGACTTTATATTACTTATTACAGTGGGTTTTGATATAATTTTCGGGATAACTAATTTTAATCGTTAATTGTGCTCCCTATTAGTATGAGGGCTTATTTTATGTCGTGATTATCTTTGACGGACAATTATTGAAAGGAAGAAAGAAAGGAAATGAAAAATTTCAGATGATATGATGTGCAAGCACCGTGATTCAGAGTTGAGGATGAGATCCTCCAATTTTTGGCATAATGTGAAATATTTCTAAGCCGAGCTTCAAGCTGCGGTGGATATCATATGAGGACTGGGTCCTGCTAGTAAGAGTTTATGTGTTTAAAATTCTTCTTTTATGAAATTAATATTTTCGTATTGCATTCGTAAATAAAAGTCATGCCCGTTAGGACTATTTCACAATTCTTGTATAGTTTCTATTCATATTAGCCATTTCTATTTTGAAACCGTTGAGCTTAGCCTTTGAGACGAGCACCAGGTAAGGATAAATATGACGCATTAATTCGGGAAAATAATCACGAGGTCACCATACCTCATTATGAGTAAAGTGGGATTTGTAGAATAAGGTATTTGATAACAGGGTTAATTGACAATGTTGTAATTTAAGAATAACTCTTATGGCCAGACTTCAGAGTCATGGATATGTGCATACACATGAGTGTGTTCGTGCCTTATTTAGACTTGTTCGTTGTAGTCTTCATTGTTTCCATATTGACATACTCCTGCAGTCATGAGGAGCATGCGCAACATCTCAGAGTGACTTTGCAGACTCTGAAAGATAGCCAACTATATGCAAAAATTTCGAAGCGTGAATCTTGGCTAAGTTCAGTTGCATTCCTGGGTCATATTGTGACGGCAGCAGGTATTCAGGTTGATCCGAAGAAGATTGAGGCAGTCAAGGACTGACCTAGACTAACATCAGCCAGAGAGATTTGGAGTTTCTTGGGATTAGCGGGTTATTATCGGCGAGGGGTTTTCATCTATTGCAACCCCACTGACCAGATTGACACAGAAAGGTGTTCAATTTGAATAGTCAGATGAATGTGAGGCGAGCTTTCAAAAGCTCAAGACAGCCATGACTACAGCACCGGTATTGATTTTACCCACAAGTGCGGGACCTTATGCTGATTATTGTGATGCTTTCCGTATTGGGCTTGGTGCAGTGTTAATGCAGGATGGCAAGGTTATTGCCTATGCTTCGAGGCAGTTGAAGATGCATGAAAAGAATTACCCAGTGCATGATCTAGAATTTGCGGCGATTATTCACGCATTGAAGATCCGGAGGCATTATTTGTATGGTGTAGTATGTGAAGTATACACCGATCATAAGAGTCTTCAGTATTTGTTTAAACAAAAGAGTTGAATTTGAGGCAGAGAAGGTGGCTGGTATTGCAGAAAGATTATGATGTTACCTTTTTATATCATCGGGGAAAAAGCAAACGTGGTGACTGACGCTTTGAGTAGGAAGTCAGCCAGTATGGGCAGTCTTGTTTATATTCCAGTCAGTCAGAGACCATTAGCTCTAGATGTCCAGGCCTTAGCCAACCGGTTCGTGAGGTTAGACATTTCTGAGCCTAGCAGAGTGTTAGCCTGCACGGTCGCTCGTCCTTCTTTATTAGAGCGTATCCGTGAGAGGCAATTTGATGATCCTCATTTGCGTGAGTTGAGAGATACAGTACAGCGGGGAGGTGCCACACAGGTAAACCTAGATGATGATGGGGTATTGAAATTGCAGGGTCGAGTTTGTGTGCCCAATGTCGATGGGACCAGTTTCTGCCATTAGCAGAGTTCGCCTACAATAACAGTTACCAATCTAGCATCCAGATGGCCCCGTATGAGGCATTGTATGGTAGGCGATGTCGATCACCAGTTGGATGGTTTGAACCGGGAGAGGCTCGGTTGTTAGGAACAGACTTAGTTCAGGAGGCCTTGAATAAGGTCAAGACTATTCAGGAGAGATTGCGTTCAGCTCGGTCTAGGCAAAAGACTTATGCGGATCGTAAGGTTCGAGATGTAGATTTCATGGTTGGTGAACGAGTATTGCTCCGGGTGTCGCCTATGAAGGGCGTGATGAGGTTTGGGAAGAAGGGCAAGCTCGGCCCTAGGTATATTGGTCCATTTGAGATTCTAGACAGAGTGGGAGGGGTGGCTTACAGATTAGCTTTGCCGCCTAGCTTATCAGCCGTGCATCCAGTTTTTCATGTATCTATGCTTCGGAGATACCACGACGATCCCACACATGTGTTAGACTTCAGTACTGTCCAATTGGACAATGATCTATCCTACGAGGAGGAGCCGGTGGCTATTCTAGACCGGCAGGTTCGACAGCTGAGGTCGAAGAGTTATCCGTCTGTGCGTGTTCAGTGGAGAGGTCAGCCTCCTAAGGCATCGACCTGGGAGTCCGAGTCTGATATGCGGAGCCGTTACCCACACTTGTTTCCTGACTCAGGTACTTCTTTCTTTTGTCCGTTCGAGGACGAACGGTTGTTTTAGAGGTGGAGATTGTGACGACCCAAAGGGTCATCACTTATTTTATTAATAATTTCGAGCTTCTGAGGCCTTGAAAACCTCATTCTATGTTGCCTCGATTTACGTGCACGATCCGAGCATGTAGCCGGAAAGATTTTGTGATAGAAAATATGAATTCTATGAGAAATGTGGATAAAAATGATATTAATATTGATATGGTTGACTTCGGTCAACATTTTTGGTAAACGGATCCGGACCCGAGATTGGATGGTCCCGAGAGGTCCGTAGGAAAATATGGGACTTGGACATGTGTCCGGAGTCGAATTCGGAGGCCTAGAGCCCAAGTTATGAATTTTTATGTGAAATTGTTTTTGATGCAATTATTAAAGGAAATAAATTGATAGACATTGGTATCGGGCTCGTATTTTGGTTCCGACGCCCGGTACAAGTCTTAAATATTATATATGTGATTTCTGTAAAGTTTGGTGACATTTGGATGTCGTTTGAGATGTTTTGGACCTTGAGTTCCAAGTTAAGAAGTTTTGAAAATCAAAACTATGAAAACCATGAGTTTGGGGCTTGATTTGATTGAAACGAAGTGTTATTGGCGATATGATCGCACGAACAAGTCCATAATGTGTTTTTGAGGTTGTGTGCATGTTTGGTTTGGAGCCCGGGGGGCTCGGGTAAAGATTTGATAGGCCGTTGGATGAAAATCTGAATTTTGAACTGCTGGTTTTTTTCACCCAGCTGTTGGCTTCGCAATTGCGAAGAATTTCTCGCAATTGCGAAGGTGACGGACCAAGGCAGGGTTCGCAAATGCGAACCCCTGATCGCAAATGCGAAGGAGCCTGCCCAGCCATGCTTCGCAAATGCGAAGCTTTCTTCGCAAATGCGAAGGATGCCTGGCCCAGCCAGGCTTCGCAAATGCGAAGCTTTCTTCGCAAATGCGAAGGATGCCTGCCCAGCCAGGCTTCGCAAATGCGAAGCTTTCTTCGCAAATGCGAAGGATGCCTGCCCAGCCAGGCTTCGCAAATGCGAAGATTTCTTCGCAAATGCGAAGAGACTTGTTCGCAAATGCGAACCTTTTGTCGCAAATGCGAACTTCCCACCCTTAGCTTATTTTTCAAACTCCAGAAATTGGTCGGGGTTCGCAATTGCGAACCCATATTCGCAAATGCGAACACAGAGACCTGAAAAACACGAATTTCAGTCATTTCTTCATTTTTCACAAAACCAAAACACCCATTTGCGACTCTTCAAGGATTTCTTCTTCACCAAAACGATTGTAAGTCACTTTTTACTTAATTCTTTCAATTCCTAACATCATTAAACATGTTTTTCATTAGAAATCAAATGTTTTCATGGTAAAATTCTTGTTTTTGTTAGAAAATAGGGTTTTTCATAAATTGGGGAATTGGACCTCGAATTGAGGTCCGATTTTGAAACAAATTATATACGTGAACTCGTGGGGGAATGGGTAACCGGATTTTGGTCCTAACCCCGAATTCCGATCATGTGGGCCCGGGGTTGAAATTTACTATTCATGGCAGAGAATGTTGTAAAAGTGTTATTTGGTATTAAGAATTAGTTTGTTGGGTAGAATTGATGATATTAAATCAATTGTGTATAGATACGATTGGATTGGAGCCAAATTGAAAGAAAAGACATTTCCACGGATTGGATTGTTCATAAGCATTCGAGGTAAGTGTTTGTTCTATCCTAGCTTGAGGGAATAGGATTATGTGTTATGTGTTTTGTGATCGAGTGCGGTGTATGGGCTGTGGTGACGAGCATCCATACATTGGCGTCTAGTATGACCGTGAGTCGTTGAAAAATGATATTTTGAGATATATTACATGTGAATCGTTATTGTTCTCCCTTGTTGGGACTTGTTGTGAAGATAATTATTGATTGCCCTTGATGGGACGATTTATGAATTGTTGTTTCTTTCTCTGCCCTTAACTGTGATTGTTATTTGGGTGAGGAAGAGTGATAATGCACGAAGGGTGATGCCGTGCCATGTTTATTTATTTATGCACGAAGGTTAATGCCGTGCCATGTTTATTATTGATTATGCACGAAGGATCATGCCGTGCCATGTTTATTATTGATTATGCACGAAGGATCGTGCCGTGCCATGTTTATTATTGATTATGCACGAAGGATCATGCCGTGCCATGTTTATTATTGATTATGCACGAAGGATCATGCCGTGCCATGTTTATTATTGATTATGCACGAAGGATCATGCCGTGCCATGTTTATTATTGATTATGCACGAAGGATCATGCCGTGCCATGTTTATTATTGATTATGCACGAAGGATCATGCCGTGCCATGTTTATTATTGATTATGCACGAAGGATCATGCCGTGCCATGTTTATTATTGATTATGCACGAAGGATCATGCCGTGCCCTATTATTGAACCATGTACGAAGGATCATGCCGTACTATGGATGTGAGGATGAGAGTAAAAGCACGAAGGGTGATGCCGTGCAACTATTTGCTATTCCTTGACTTGATATTACTTGTTTTTCCATTATATTTTATTTGGGTGATGACGTGCAACTATTTGCCATTCCTTGACTTGATATTACTTGTGTTTCCATTATACCTTGTTTTCCTTGTGAACTTATTAACTGTTGTTAATTGTTGAGTTCTTTGAGATATTCCTTATTGTGTTATTACTTGGTTAATTCTTGTTAATTGTGGTAATATGATTATTGATATATTTGGGAGCGGGTGGTACGCCTACCACAAGATATGATTATTGAAATATTTGGGAGCGGGTGGTACGCCTACCACGAGATATGAATATTGATATATTTGGGAGCGGGTGGTACGCCTACCACAAGATATGATTATTGATATATTTGGGAGCGGGTGGTACGCCTACCACAAGATATGATTATTGTGATAGTTGGGAGCGGGTGGTACGCCTACCACGAGATATGAAATGAGAGAGGAATTGAGACATGAAAGTCAGATTTATTATGTTGATTAGATTATTTTAGATATCGTGAGTTATTGAATATTATTTCAGAGCAGAGTATTTCCTTATAAATGTGTTATATATATATATATATATTGCAACTGCACAGGTTTATGTGGGTGTCTGGTCCTAGGCTTGTCACTACTTCGCCGGGATAGGCCAGGCACTTACCAGCACATGGGGTCGGTTGTGCTGATACTACACTTCTATGCGTTTTTGCACAGGTCCAGGTTATGATCAGCAGCAGCAGCAGTAAATCTTTTGCGTGGGAGTTGATCATATTTGAGACCGAGGTAGCTTGCGGACGTTCGCAGGCCCGGCGTCTCTCTCCTTACTTATGTTACTAGCTGTAGTCTCTTTATTCCGAGACAAACAGATTATGTTATATTTTTTCAGACTTTTATGTGTAGTATTCAGTAGTAGTTTGTGAGTTGGTGACTCCAAGTCTTGGGTAGAGGATTTCAGTATGATTTTTACAGTGTGATTTATCATTTTCATTTCGATAAAGTATTCCGCATTTATTTAATTAAAATTATGTCAGAAACAGGATCGTACGAATTCAGTGGCTTGCCTAGCTACCACGAGTAGGCGCCATCACGATCCCGATATTGGGGGAAAAATCCGGGTCGTGACAAAAAATATGCATGAAACCCTAATTAGGGCGTGAAAGTGCCTAAATAACCCCATTTGGGTCAATTTGGCCAAAATCTATGTGTGCCCAAAAGGATTTTTCCTTTAGCAAATTGCTTTATTTACAAAAATTTATAATCTGAATGTCCTTCACAGCAGAGTTATAGACAGAGATGGCTGCTGCTCATGCTGCACTAAATTCTGTGATGGGAACAATAGAGCAGCTTTTACGATCTAACTTATCAGGCCTACAAGAAGGTCAGAAACAACATCTGGAATTACTCAATGAGAAGTTTGGCTCTCTGCAAGAGTCGCTTGAAAACATTGATGGCGAACCAACAACGGATTTGCAAGAAAAAGTCAAAGACGTAGCAGATGAAGCAGAAGATGAAGTTGAATCACTGGACAAACAACTCACGGAGATGAATGAATCCAGCGAGAGGTTTGGTGAATTCTGTCAACAGATAGATTCTATCAAGGAACAGCTCATCAAGAAGAAGAAGAACAATTTGCAAGCTGGAAATTCTTCAACTGGTGGTTCTAGTTCTCAACAGATTGATTCTATCAAGGAACAGCTCATTGAGGACGATATGGTGGGTCGCACCAACGAAAGAGGTAGCATAATTGATAAACTTAAGAGACTCTCAAAAAAGTTGGAAGTCATCTCTGTTGTGGGGATGCCAGGCATAGGTAAGTCAACTCTTGCCAAAGACATATTTGAGGATACCTTCATTAAGCAATACTATCCTATTCGTAAATGGATTACTGTGTCTGAGAACTGTAATTTTAGAAAGATGCTTCTAGACCTTCTTCAAGATGCTACTGCAAAGAAAGAAGAGCCTCTAGACCTTCAAGATGCTACTGCGAAGAAAGAAGAGCTTGATAAGAAAAAAATTGGAGAACTAGCTGGTATCTTCCAGAATAGTTTGAAGGTAGAAAGGTATTTGATTATTGTGGATGACATATGGAGCATAGAAGCTTGGGATGAGATGATTCATTGGTTTCCAGATTGTGAAAATAATAGTCGACTAGTGTTGACTTCTCGACACACGAATGTCGCTAAACACGCTAGCTCTCATGAAGATGTCATTGAGATGTTTCTTCTGAAACCAGAAGAAAGTTGGGATCTGTTTTACCAAAAGGTTTTTGCTAAAAGAGATTACCCACCAGAATTTATGGAAGTTGGGAAGAAAGTTGAGAAAGAGTGCAAAGGATTACCGCTAATGATAACTGCAGTCGCTGGAATTCTCTCTAGCAAGAGTACACTGGATGAGTGGAAGAAAGTGGCTGAAAATATGAGCTCTTTAAAAAGTAGTGATCCTTATCACCGATGTTTAGAAGTGATCGCTTTGAGCTACAATCATCTTCCTTCTCATATGAAACCTTGCTTTTTGCACTTTGGAGTGTTTCCAAAAGCCATAGAGATTTCTGTGAAGAAGTTGATAAGATTATGGGTTGCAAAAGGACTTTTAAAGCTAGAGGGGGTTAAGGAATGGGAAAAAGTGGCTTTGGAGGTTTTACTTGATCTTATTGGGAAAGGTCTAGTTATTATTGACAAGCAAAGTTTGGATGGAAATATCAAGACATGTAGGATTCATGATCTTTTTCATGATTTATGCTTGAGAGAAGCCGAACGCGAGAATCTTTTGTATGTTACTTCCGATGCCACCATTACTAAAGTAGAGAAAAATCTTCCTGAAGATCGTAGGTGGGTGTCAATTCATTCAAGTGGTAGTGTTTGTTATCCCAAAACGAGGTCCGCTGATCTGACCCATAGCAAAGCGCATTCTCTTTATTTTATCGGTAGGTTTTTTTGGATGGAAATTGATTTAATACCTTTTCTTTTCAAACGATTAAGAGTACTGGATTTGGAGAGAATGATGGTTAATTTGTTGGATATTTTCAATGCGGGCCTTTATCGTCTAAGGTATTTGGCTGTGATGACTTATAGTTCGTCCGAGAAGCCACCAATTCCCAATCATCGGAATATACAAACTCTCATTTTTAGGCCATTTCCAGGGAATAATAACCATGTAAGTTTTCAAGAAGAGATTTGGCAAATGTCTCAATTAAGGCATCTCTATGCAAGAAGCATTTCTCTATGTTCTCCTGGATTGATGTCGGGGAGTGAAGTTGAGCGTTTGGTTCTGGGAAGCTTACAGACTGTTTCTGGGTTGAGTCCTTCTTGTTGCACAAAGGAAGTATTTGAAGGGATTAAGAAAGTGAAAAAATTGGCCATTCGCAGCACTAGGTATGACTTTCCTAATGATCCTAAATGGATAGATAATCTTAAATATTTACAAGAGCTGGAGGCACTAAGTATTGCAGATAAGAATGATATGCGAACCAATTTTCCGTTCTTTAGGCTTAAGAATGATATGCCAACTACTTTTCCGTTCTCTAGGCCTAAAATTCAATTTTCTATGCCATCAAGTCTCAGGAAGTTGAAACTTACCTCCACTAATCTGCCGTGGGAGTACATGGCCATTATTGGGAAGTTGCCCAATCTCGAGGTGCTCCAATTGAAGAAGTGGGCCTTCGATGGCAGTGAGTGGAAAGTAACAGAGATATTTAAAAACTTGAAGTACTTTCTCCTTGATCGGTGCTATTTTGAGTATTGGAAAAGTGACTGTTATAATTCCGAAACTGGAGAAGCTAATAATCATTTCCCAAAACTGGAGCAGCTAATAATCAGAGATTGCTCATTTTTGAAAGAGATTCCTCGAGAAGTTAAGTATAGTATGACGCTGGAGCTCATTGAGGTACATAATTGTACTAGTGGCGTTGTGGATTTGTTCAAGGGAATCCTGGATTCGCAGGACGATTTGGGAAGGGGCAAATTAAAAGTAATTGACTTCAAAACATTGTAAGTGTCTCTGTACTTTCTATATCACTTAAATGTTTTTACTTCCAATTGATGACAATTCACATGTTGGCGACTCAAATTCGACTAAAACTTCTTCTGCATCACGGTTATATTGTTTGAAGCGTATCAATCAACCTATGGCATAGAATAGTATTTCATAAGACGTAAACTTAGGTCTGCATGACTGTTATATTTCAGTCGTAACAAGCTGCTGCATCTGATTTGTTGCATAACAGAAAACAAAAAGTTTGTTTGCCTCCTATATATCTACTACTATATGACTGTGTTGTACCAACTGCAGCTGATTGAGTCACATAAGGTGTTGTGTCATCCCTTTGTGAATTTTGCCCAACAAATCCACAAGAGCAAGACTCAGCAAGAGATGGGTGCATCTTAATGCTTGTTATGTACTGTTTTTTTCTTTTCTTATCTTTTCAACTGTTCGTTTTTCTAGTTAAAATGGTGGTGATTTTTATTGTTCAACAACTTAAGGAAAAGACAAAAGTAGATTGCCTCTGTAATAATGTGGGCTTTATACCCAAATGTTGCTTACCTCAGAGAGATATATCTATTTTCCTTCTTATTATATCTCAAGCACTTCTGATGCTTTAGTGTCCATTAACAAGATTCAAAATGGAGTTTGTTATTTACAGGGGTAATTATGTTATTTCCTTATTTACTGCTGTAATCTGTTACCCCGTGATTTGGCAAGCCTTGTTGAATACCAATTGGTTTTATCTTTTTTTCTCCATTTTTTTGGGATTTTCTCCTATTTTTTTCCCTTTACCTCATTAACTAACAAAGCTCATAGAAAACCAAAAAGGCATCTGTTAAATTATCTTAATTACACCTCTTCATCTTCTTTCTCTCACCTAACTATTACATCGGTTAGATATTAGATTAAGGATTTGAAGGCAACTTTTAAATTATTTCAATTACAACTTTTCATCTTTTTTCTCTGACTTAACTATTCTTCCTTAACTTATAGTATATTATAATGGTCTAAAGTCAAATTTAGTCACTACAATCTTTAATTCCTTGCACCTTCTTTGCCATTGGAATTGCTATTTCCATCGGTATTTCTCTCATTTTTACTTCTAATGGAGGATGTCAACTTCAAATCTAGAACGAAATGGAACTTCAACGGTCAGCAAAAGTGTAGACAAAAACTAAAAATGAGTACCATTACTTTTACTAACAAATTTAAAATTGTGCGATGGTTTTAATGGCAGTTGTTGGAGATTTCTTATTCTTGCTTTGTTTTATATCTTGGAGTAGTCCTTATTTCCAACTTTTGTCTTGGTAGTTATTTTGCGGATAGAATTTCCTGCAGTTTCAATTTTGACTGCTTAGTATCATGTCAAAGTAATGCCCGAGAGATATGGCATCTCGGAGATAACTATCACGATCTCAAATCCTGGTCGTGATGGCGCCCAACACAACTGCTAGGCAAGCCCGACCATTTACTCTCTCAACCCGAGCATGAAGCTCAAAACCAATTTATTTAAATATCTTTTTAAAAGCAGTGCAGCTATAAGTTTAGCTAATAAAATAGCAATGTCGAATATCCCAATAACACGGGGAAACACCTCCCAAAGACATGGGGTCACGAGTCTAAAGCCTCTAACAGTACAGTATAAAAAGACTGTAATAATACATAGTCTGAAGTACGCGGAAAATCAAATAACAAGGGATAATGGAGAAGTCGGGTCCTGCGGACGTCAGACAGCTACCTCGACAACTCTGAATGAAACTCTGGAGTCAGGAATAGCTCAGCTAGCTCCTGAAGTACCTGGATCTGCACAAATGGTGCAGGAAGTAAAGCGAGTACTTCCAACTCAGTGGTAATAGACATGTATAATGACCGGAAAGTAAGAATTCCTAGTATACCACAAAATGAAGCTAAAGCATGTACTTCTACACCTTTAACAGTGTAATCACAATTACTGACAGCTGCAATAGATATATAATTATATCAATGTAAAAATGCAATGCAAATGCTCATGACCACTACGATGCGTAGCCCGATCCACCGGTACCCTGGCGCTCACTGTGGGGGTTCAGACTCTGGAGGGGATCCTACAGCCCAAGCGCAATATAATATCACACCCGCTGCGGCGTGCAGCCCGATCCATGCATAATCATGAATGCATAATCATTTTTACCTATTTTAGCACCAATTATCACAATTATAATTAGGTGATTAAAAACCTTAGCATTTTCTAGCCATTTCGATATAATATCCATTTCAGACTAATATCAGGAAAACATGCTATATGTTATGGGAACAATAATAATAACCCCTACGGGCTTCAAATGATCGGCATACAGCCCAATATATATTCATAACCAACCAAGTAGGAGGTTTACCGGCTAATTTCAAGCCCATGATTTAATTCAACATCATTCGGAAGGACTAGTTTACCGTCCACAATCACAATCGACCCCGCACTCGCCGTGGAGTACGTGTCTCGTCTCATCATAGCGTCACAATGTGATATACCGGGATTTCAAACCCTCTCGTCATCATTTACATCTATTACTCACCTCAAACCGGTCGCAAAATTAGTCCATTATGCCTTTGCCTTTTGAATTCACTTCTTCGCGCGTCGAATCTGCCCAATATCATAAGGAATATGTTACAATGAGCTAATGGGACATAACCCAATCGAAAGAACTCAAAAAATATACAAAAACGCGAAATTCGCAAAACCAGGGCCTGGGGCCCACGTCTCAAAAAATTCCAAAATTTACATTACCGGTCACGAGTCCGTATATACTAAGAACTCCCAATTCGGACCACAATTGGTCCTTCAAATTCTCATTTTAAGAGTTTTGCTCAAAGCCCTAATTTCTTGATTTTTAGTCATAAATTAATGATTTTCATGGATGATTCTTGTATAAAAACATGTATTTAGCTCATAGAACTTACCTCCAACGTTTCCCCGATGAAATCCTCTTACTTCCCGTCCAAAAGCTCCCCAAATCGCTCAACAATGGAGGAAAATATGAGTTGGGGCGCTGGGGAAATGTCCTTAAAACATTCTATCCAGACCTGAAAATCCTTCATCGCGTTCGCGACCCCCTTCACGCGAACACGAAGAACAAACTTCTGAAAATCCCAAAATGCTCTACGCGAACGCGACGCCTCCCACGCGAACGCAGCGCACTGCGGCCCTCCTTCTACGCGAATGCGACACATGCATCACGAACGCGATGCCTTACAGGTCTGGGCTCCCAGGCCCTTCTACGCGAATGCGTTCATTCCTTCCGCGAAAGTGAAGACCAGACTCCAGGTCTACGCGAACGCGGTCCACTTCATGTGAACGCGATAGGTAAAATCTCAGAGCTTAGCAAACACTCCACCTCGCGAATGCGAAGGCAAAATTTTCAGGGCTCTAATTTACTCTACGCGTTCGCGATGCACCCCACGCGAACGCGATGACCAACGCCCTGCAACATTTCCAGCAAAAAAACTGCTATGCTCTAAGGCCAAAAATGGTCTGTTTAACCCCTCGAATTCACCCTGAGGCCCCCGGGATCTCAACCAAAAATACAGATACGATCTATTACCTCATTCAAACTTGCTCGAATCATAAAATCACTATCGTTAACATCAAAATCATCCAACTTCAACAAATTCAAGCTTAAGTTTAACTATAACTTTCAAATTTCTCATTCAATCGAAAACCCGACCAAACGATGTCCGAATGACCTGAAAATTTGTGGACATATCCAAAATCACCTAACGAAGCTATTGCAACTATCAGAATTCCATTCCGACTCCCGGATCAAAATATCACCCACCAACCGAAATTCTCCAAAATTCAACCTTCGCCAATTCAAGCCTATTTCTACACCGGATCTCCAAATTCAATTGTGATTTCTCTCCTAAGTCACATTTCACCATCTGGAGCTAACCAAATCATCAGAATTTGATTCCGAGCCCTCTAACTCACAAGTCAACATCGAGTTGACTTTTCCAAACTACTCCTTCATTAAATAGACCAATTTTCCATTTCCTACCAAACTCAATCTGAATTGATTCCAATTCAACAAGTACACATATTTAAACATGAATAAGCATTTAACGGGGAAAACGGGGCGGTAACTTACGGGACGACAAGTTGGGTCATCACATTCTCCCCAACTAAAACAAACGCTTGTCCTCGAGCGGGTCAAGAAACACACCCGGAGTCTCAAACAAGTAAGGATATTTGCTCCGCATCTCTCGCTCGGTTTCCTAAGTAGCCTCCTCCATGGGTCGACCTCTCCACTGCACCTTCACTGATGCTATATCCTTAGACCTCAATCTTCAAACCCGTCGACCCAAAATAGCTACAGGATCTACATCATAGGTCAAATCATCATCTAACTGGACTGTACTGAAATCTAACACATGAGATGGGTCACCAACATACTTCCGGAGCATACACACGTGGAATACCGGATGAACTCCCGATAGGTTGGGTGGCAAAGCAAGCATATAGGCCACCTCTCCAACCCTCATGAGGACCTCAAAAGGACCAATGAATCTCGGACTCAACTTTCCTTTCTTACCGAATCTCATGACACCTTTCATAGGCGATACCTTCAGCAAAACCTTCTCGCCCACTGAATAAGACACATCTCAGACCTTCCGGTCCGCATAACTTTTCTGACGCGACTGAGTTGTGCGAAGTCTCTCCTGGATCACCTTCACCTTATCTAAGGCATCTTGGACCAACTCTGTCCCCAATAGCGTAGCCTCGCCGGGCTCGAACCAACCAACTGGAGATCTACACCGTCTCCCATATAAAGCCTCATATGGCGCCATCTGAATACTGGATTGGTAGTTGTTGTTATAAGCAAAATCTGCTAGAGGCGAATAATCAGCCCAAGAACTACCGAAATTAATAACACAGGCACGTAACATGTCCTCCAATATCTTAATGGTACGCTCGGACTGTCCGTCCATCTGAGGATGAAATGATGTGCTCAACTCCACCTGTGAACCCAATTCTCGCTGAAAAGTCCTCCAGAACTGAGAAGTAAACTGAGTACCTCTATCTGATATAATAGAAACTGGGACTCCATGCAATCTCACAATCTCACTGATGAATATCTCTGCTAACCGCTCCGAAGAATAGGTAGTATACACAAGAATGATGTGTGCAGACTTGGTCAGTCTATCCACAATAACCCAAACTGAATCAAACTTCTTCACTGTCCGAGGGAGTCCACTCACGAAGTCAATAGTAATTCTCTCCCATTTCCACTCGGGAATATCCATATGCTATAGCACACCACCAGGCCTCTAGTGCTCATATTTGACCTGCTGACAGTTGAAACATCGAACCATATGACTTGCAATATCTTTCTTCATTCTTTTCCACCAGTAATGATGTCTCAAATCTTGGTACATCTTTGTGACACCTGGATGTATAGAATATCTCGAGCTATGGGCCTCTTATAATATCAACTCCCGAAGCCCATCCATATTAGGCACGCAGATACGGCCATGCATCCTCAATACACCATCACTATCAACAGTCATATCCCTAGCATCATCATGCTGGACTCTGTCCTTAAGGACAAGTAAATGTTGATCATCATATTGGCGCTCACGAATACAGTCATATAAGGAAGATCGAGAAATAACACATGCCAACACCCTGCTGGGTTCTGAAATATCCAAGCCCACTAGCCGATTGGCCAACGCCTGAACATCACATGCAAATGGTCTCTCCCCAACTGGAATATACGCCAGGCTCACTACTAGAATTTTGACCTATGGCAACGGCTGTAAAACCGTTGCTGTAGATAGGAAAACCGTTACTGTAGCGCTATTGGAACGGTTTAGGGCCCGTTACATCAGGTCGCGTGGCAATAGATCTATTGCAACGGTTTTATGCAACGGTTTATAAACCGTTACGATAAACAGTTATGGCAACGGACTTGTAGCCGTTACGATATCTTGGTCTATGGCAACGGTTATTTTTGGCAAATGCAACGGTTCGTAACTGTAGCTATATACGTTGATGCAACGGCTATTGGACCTATTGTAACGGATAAAAAACTATCGTGGCATTTTTATGAGGCTGAGGCAACGGTTAAAAGGGCTATTGCAACGGTTATTACGATCTACTGCAACAATTTTCTTTAGGCTATTGCAGCTGTTATTAAGATCTATTGCAATGATTTTTTAAGGCTATTACAATGTGCTAATAAAGCAATAATATACACAAAATTATATAAATCACAAACAGAAACTATCAAAAATAAAATCATAATCCAACAACCCAAAATATTTAAAGGTATTATACATTAAAGTAAATTATACAATAGTGTTTACTTATGCAAAATTAATATACATAAGATTGCAAAATTTTCAAATAATTTTCAGAACATATGAAGTTCCAACAATAATCAACCAACAAGTAAGGTCTTCACTTTTATGTCTACCCTTTGTTCATTTGTTCCACCTACAAAAGATACAAAAAAGGTAAGCAAAATTTTCAAAAATAATCCATTTGATGTCAAGCACCATGATCAGGACCATCTTTCATCTTACTATAAGTCAACTAAATGATACTAATAGTATAACCTCTTTCAAAAATACAGGGTAAGGCAATGGACCCGTGTGGTCCGGCCTTCCCCGGACCTCGCACATAGCGGGAGCTTAGTGCATCAGACTAGCCTTAATAGCATGATAGCCAGTTGATACATCGTTGGAATATTTGTGTTCAACTTCTTTTACATATTGCACATGAAAGTCTACTTGACACATCTTTTCAGGACCAAAAGATGTGCCATCTTGCACTTCATCGGTACACTGCAATGCCTTAAAGGATAAGAAATGTCAAAGATGTAGTACACAACTAACCTGTTGTATGATCAGGCAAAAATATTTTTCGGAAAACCCATGTAACTGACACTCCGACAAATCCCAGTAATAATCCATTTGATGCTCCAATGATTAAAAGGGACTTCAGCAACATCCGGGCCTGATTCACAGTGTTCATCTTTTAGAATATCCAATTAAAGAAAAATGCATGGAACATAGCTCTATTTGTATACTTGGGAATGAATCAAGAACTTCAATATAGAATAAAAACAACATTGCACATGGACATCACGGTCAAATTTCATGGATGGCAAAGCTTTCTTCAAAGAAGAAGTTTATATAGTATGAAAGCTTTATGATAGCTTTTCAAGCTTGGATGTGGTATTATAAAGGAAGCCTTGTCAAGGACTAAACATACTTTGTTCAAGTTCATCAATTCGGTTTCCCATCTCGTCAAGTGAAGCCTTGTCAAGGACTAAACATACTTTGTTCAAGCTTGATCTAATAAAACTATAAAAGAGAGGTAGATGCGCTGTACAATATACAGCCGTATTTGGAACAGTTTGATATGAAAATCATCCAATATGAGAACTCTCACTAGTATGAAAGAGGTTTGGAAGTAAGAGCAACATACTAAAAGTTGTAGTTGATGACAGTAATGAAACCCCTTTTAAATTTTTCTTAGAGACAAAGCATGGTTAGATTATGTTGACGGATTACCAGAACAGAACCCCTTCCGACCTAAAAAGTTGAAAGAGCCACTCAAGAACCTAAGAACCATGAAGGTAGTTAACACATTCTTGAATTCACAGTTCTACGGAATGTTATATATAACACTAAATGCATTTTAGATGACACTAATGTAAGCAACAACTGGATCAGATAGCTGAGAACATCAAATTTAAAAAAGGATATTTTTCGAGATGATTGATTCAGACATTGTCTGAAATCTGGTTTGCTGCAAGGAGAGAAATATCAGTTAGATAATTCTAGTTGATACATGTGAAGAATCCAAGGGGTTGCAGAGTGACCGGACTCACCATTTGCTGAAGAAGATTCTGGACCTGGAAGAGAAGGGCGGTAGTAAGAGTTAGCTAGCATAAATGCAAGTTCTCATTTCTGTCAAATGATGTGCTAGTGAAATTTATCAGAGACCAAAAAAGGGGCAGCGATACCAAATATGTTATACGTCAAGTGCACAAATATTGATCCAAATGTTATGGTATTAGCATCATGATAAAGCCATATTTATGAATAAAGCTAGCTCTTTAAAGGGCCAGATTGTATGTCAGAATTTTAATTTGATTATGAAAAAGAAACTAACTTGGAGAATGATACAGAGAAAAGCATATGTTCTAACAGAGCCTCTTTTTTTG
The DNA here is from genome assembly GCA_032618575.1 of Nicotiana noctiflora. Lineage (NCBI taxonomy): Eukaryota > Viridiplantae > Streptophyta > Magnoliopsida > Solanales > Solanaceae > Nicotiana > Nicotiana noctiflora. The sequence continues at coordinate 91,964 of JASVEL010003028.1, read as the reverse complement.
CTTCAGAAGCTACATGGTAATCTCTATTGACAGGTGAAAGCATCCATAAGAAGAGAAGGATTCATGTGAGTGTCGTCTCTGTAAGAAGGCACAAGAGAAAGAAAATCATATTTTGCGGTATTCTAATTGTGCTTCTTCTTGTAAACATCTGGTGTTCATTTCTTGGGTAGTCAACTGGGTGAGCCATCATCAGTTAAAGAGTTTCAGATTTTCAATGGATGGTTACTATATCTCTTTTTCGTCATTGGTGGCTCATTAGTTACAATTATTTAGTTTTTCTTGTGTTTGTTTAGGTACATATCAGTTGGGAAATTTTTCTATTCTCCTAATATTAAGAAGCCACAGACACTAGGTAACGGCTTACAGTCTTGGAGGGGGTTCTACCAAAGCATAAAACCTACTCAAATGGGATTGTCACTTAATATTGGTAGGACAATTGTATTATTCCGTAAAGTTGAATTTTGCCAACTTGATTTGATTGATGATATGTGTGTGTGACTGCAAATTTATTATCTTGTATTTATCGAATAGATATGTCAACAACAGACTTTTATTGATTCACTTCCAGTTGTTGAATTTGTTGCTCAAGTTTTGGGAAAAGATGTTAGTTCAATTCCACTGTCCGATGAAGATCAAGTAAAGGTACAAATACACAAATGAATCAAACACAAATGAATCAAATTAATTGTCCTTTAACTTTCTTGAAAACATCAACCATAAGGCAGCATATGTTTAGAGTCTAGAAACGCGTTCTTTTCAAGATCATTGCAGATTATTCACGAGGCAGAGGCAGTGTAGTAGCACCGTAAGAGGTCACATGACATGTGCCTAACCCACACATCACATGTTGTGTTCTTACCACTAGACGAATCCCCTGGGGCTACACAAAAAAAAGTATCAGTTGAAATAAAAAAGTTTAATACTGAATCTAAACGACTGAACAACTTCTTATATCGCCTCTTTAAATCAAAGAGATACAAAATCAAGTATACTTGCTCACCATTAGGCAACAAAAAATAGATACGAGAAGATGAATTGAGGATATTCAAATGATGCTGATATGATTGTTGTGTAGGACAGTAAAATAGAGAAGATTGCTTCTTTTATTAAAGAAGTCATAACGAGTTCCATACATACCAGATCACACAGAATAGGATTCTTAATTATATTCTCAAGCTGCTCGCCATGAGCTGTACCAATAAGCACAACTCCTCTCTCAGCAATTGTACGGCAAGCATGAACTTCAGCTTCAGTGCCAATCTCATCTATAATGATCACCTCAGGCATATGATTCTCCACAGCCTCAATCATAACTTGATGCTGCATCGACGGGTCTGGAACCTGCAACCTTCTTGCCACTCCTATTGCAGGGTGCGGAATATCCCCATCACCTCCTATTTCATTACTTGTGTCAACAATAACCTGTCACAAGGATCTAAGATGTAAAAATTTCTTTCAGTAGCAGCGCAGTAAGCAAAACAGTAAATAAGATTAGAAAAAAAAATCAGGAAAGCAAAACCATAAAGCCGATTGCAATATATAGTTAACAAACCACTCTTTTATGAAGTTCATCTGACAAGACACGAGATATCTCTCGCACAACTGTAGTTTTACCAACACCAGGCCTATTAAAATGAAGAGAGACAAATCAGAGAGAGAGACAGAATAATATTTACAGGATAGCCAGGTCTATTCAACTACGTTGAAGCCTGATGTTTATCAGCTTAGTAGGACAACTTAGAAAAGATTAATCCACAAGCAAGTTCAATAGTTCCACTTGAGCTCATAGTAGGAAGCAGTTATCCAAAACCATGGGGAAAAAATTTGTGGAGATCATGGTTGATATTATGCCAAAGACAAAAAAAGGGGATAGGGAAAGAAAGAATATTGTATGCATCACGGTTGATATTGTTCCGACCATAACTTTGTCTCCTAGGTTATACCAAAGCGACAAATGAGTACAAGCTACTCATTATCTCGAATCAGAGAGGCCAGATGGTAAGCTGCTTGGCTTCAACTAATTGCCTTAGCCAGTTCACATTCAATGACAACTTTCCAGGCCTCCAAAAAGCAATAGCTCCTGGACTACTTAAAATAACGCAGCATGCACTTGCTAAATCAACTTGATCCCTAACTAATCTGGCGAACCTTGGAAATTGTGGCCGCTTAAATTGGAGTATTATTCAGTATATTTGATTATACATTACAAATTAAAGGGCAGAAATTAGCACCACAATCAACAACCTCGTGTGTAAAGAGTGAGAAGAAAGCAAATTGAACAAAAAAAAGTTCACAACTTTAGGAAAACTCAAAAGCACAGAATCCAGAGACAAAAAACCCAGTATTCACTCAAGATTTTGCAACCAAAAAGATTTCAATTTTCGCTCTCCTAAAACATCAAATCAAAAAACAGAGAACTGACACTAAACATCTACTCACATACAAAAACAAACACACAAATATATCGGTATTTTTTTAAAAAATCAAACCAAAAACAACCCATGAGAAACCAACTCAAAAATTTAAACAAAAAAACACAAAAAACCAACCCATAAATTTAAACAAAAACAAATTAAAAAAACTGCTAAAAATTAAGTCGTCAACATGAGCATATACTCAAGTTGAGACCCACTTTCAAGATTGATATACCCAATTGATTAATTCATGAATGAGGCCCAAAATTAATACCCATACGAGTTAAGAAACTTTGGCAATAAGAATATATTTACCGATTTAAATTTAGCGAAACTCTAAAGGATTAGCACAGCCGATTATGGATGAGTTTTTGATTCTGGAGGAGATCGTCGATCGGCAGAATAGAGGAGATTGTCGATTATGGAGGAGCCCGGAGGATATTGTCGATTATGGAGGAGACTTCGGAGAAGAATGTGAAAGTCCATGTCCTCGTATTTTCGGATGAAATTACTTTTACGGTAAAATGACTTAGGGTTTACATATATTTGGTATTTTATTAGATATAAAAAGTAAAAATAAAAAATTAGGTTGTGGGGCCCACTCATTTTAGCGGGTATAGAAAATTTGGGTGAAAAAAAAAGAGGGAAGTAAATGACCGTAACAATTTATCAAAACCGTTACCATAGATTTATTTATTGCTACGGTTATTCAGACCGTTGCTATAAATACCTCTATCGGAACGGTTTCAAACCTATTGTAACGGTTCAATTGCTAAGTGTCCCAGTAGCTCCAAAAATTATTTGTAACGGTTAAAACCGTAACAATACAACATCTATGGCAACGGTTACTGAACCGTTGCAATTAAAAGCGTTGCCATAGCTCTAATTTCTAGTAGTGGCTGCCCATACTAATCACCTTTCGACTCAAAGCATCGGCCACTACATTGGCCTTCCCCGGATGATATAAAATAGTAATTTCATAATCCTTGAGCAATTCCAGTCATCTCCTCTGTCTTAAATTTAGGTCCTTCTGTTTAAACAAGTGCTGGAGACTGTGATGATCAGTATACACCTCACAAGATACACCATATAGGTAGTGCCTCCAAATCTTCAAGGCATGAACTATGGCAGCCAATTCTAAGTCATGAACAGGATAATTTTTCTCATGAGACTTCAACTGTCAAGAAGCATAAGCAATAACATTACCCTCCTGTATCAATACACAACCAATCCCAACTCTCGAAGCATCGTAATACACGATATAGGAACCTGAATCTAATGGCAATACTAATACTAGAGCTGTGGTCAAAGCTGACTTGAGCTTCTGAAAGCTCTCCTCGCAATCATCCGACCATCAAATGATTCTCCCTTCTGCGTCAACTTGGTCAAGGACAAAGCAATAGATGAAAATTCCTGAACAAACCGGCGATAATACCCTGCCAATCCTAGAAAACTCTGAATTTTTGTAACTGAAGATAGCCTAGGAAAACTCTGCACCGCCTCTATCTTCATTGGGTCAACCTGAATACCCTTTCTAGACACCATGTGTCCCAGAAAAGCTACGGATTCAAGCCATAACTCACACTGGGAAAATTTTGCATAGACCTTCTCTTCTCTCAACTTCTGCAATACAACTCTCAAATGCTGAGCATGCTCCTCCTGGCTACGAGGATTCACCAGAATGTCATCAATAAAGACAATGACAAAGGAATCCAGATACGGCCGGATCACACTGTTCATCAAGTGCATAAATGCGACTGGGGCGTTAGTAAGACCAAAAGACATAACCAAAAATTCATAATGCCCATATCTCGTCCTGAAAGCTGCTTTCATAATATCAGAATCTTTAATCTTCAGCTGGTGATAACCTGAACAAAGATAAATCTTTGAGAACACCCTCGCTCTCTGGAGCAGATCAAATAAATCATCAATACAGGGTAGTGGATATTTATTCTTCATTGTCACCTTGTTCAGCTATCTGTAATCAATGCACATCCTCATTGAGGCATATTTTTTCTTAACAAACAATACTGGTGCACCTCACGGTGACGCACTAGGGTGAATGATTCCCTTATCTAAGAGTTCTTGAAGTTGCTCTTTCAATTCTTTTAACTCAGCTGGTGCCATACAATAAGGAGGAATAGAAATGGGTTGAGTGCCCGGCACCAGATCAATGCCATAATTAATATATGCCCGGTAGGTCTACTGGAAACACATCTGGAAAATTACGCACAGCTGGAACGGAATCAATATTAGGAGTCCTAGTTCCTACATCCCTCACAAATGCCAAATATGATAAGAATCCTTTTTCAACCATCCGCTGGGCTTTTAAGAAAGAAATTACCCTGCTGGAAATATAATCAGTCGAACCTCGCCACTAAATTCTCGGAATATCCGGAATAGCCAACGTAACTGTCTTGGCATGACAGTCCATAATAGCATGGTATGAGGATAGCCAATCCATACCCAGAATCACATTAAAATCTACCATACCCAACAACAATAAATCAACTCGGGTCTCCAGACCCCCAATAGTAACAAGGCATGATTGATATACGTGATCCACAATAATAGTATCACCCATACATGATCAGGCAAGGCAAGACAATCATGGGTCGTACTCAAATGATGAGCAAAGTATGAAGATACATAGGAATATGTAGACCCGAGATCAAATTGAACAGAAACTTCCTTGTGGCAAACTAAAATAATACCTGTGATCATTGCATCTGAAGAAACAACATCTCTCATGTCAGGAAGTGCATAAAACCGTGCCTGAACACCGCTGGATTGATCTTCGCCCCTTGGGCGACCTCTAGAAAACTAACCCCCACCCCTACTAGACTGGGATGGTACTGAAGAAGAGGGCTGATCCCTCTGCTGAGATCGGTTATGCTGAAGTTGAGGACACTGTCTCCTAATGTGGCCAAGCTCACCACACTCATAACATCTGCCATGTGCTGGAGAAGATGACTGATGAGAACCTCTCGCTGCAGATGAACCCTAGGCTAAAGAGTCAAGAGTAGAACTCTGGTCTAGAAGGGCACTGAGTGAAGACTGGCCCTGCTGACATCCCTGACAGTCACGGCCAGAAGAAGCTCCACTATGCTCTTGGCAACCTGTCTGATGAGGCAAGAAAGAACGACCTCTGCCCTACTGAAACTGGCCTCTAGATGGAGCACCACTTAAGTTACCTGAACCTCGAAGCCTCTTAGCCTCTCTCTCAACACGCTCCTGATGACGATCCGTCTCAATCTGTCGAGCCATATCAATAACCTCTTCAAAAGAAGTTGCTTCCATCCGCTCTCTAGCCATCAAAACACGAATCGGATGAAGGCCATCCACAAACCTCCTGATCCTCTCTCGATCTGTGGGAATCATCCATATAACATGTCTAGCCAACTGTGTATACCTCAACTCGTACTTGGTCACTGTCATAACACCCTAAATTAGCCACTCAAACTATCGGCGCATCTCTTCCCTACTAGACTGCGGCACATACTTCTCCAAAAAGAGAGTGGAGAACTGCTGCCAAGTAAAGGGTACTGCTCCTGCAGGTCTACGCCTCTCAAACTCCTCCCACCAAGTAAATGTTGGCCCTGAGAACTAGAATGTGGTAAAAGACACCCTACTAGATTCTAATATCCCTGCAGTGCGAAGCATTCTCTGACACTTCTCTAAACATTCCTGGGCATCCTCGCCCTTAGTACCGCCGAATTTTGGAGGCTCTACCAAACCTCTCAAGTCAACGATGCTCGTCATCTGGCATCACTGGAACCATATACCCTGGGGCTGGTATGGCTGGTTCAACTGGGGCAACCGGTGCAACTGGCTTAACTTGAGCTGCATTTGGTGTCTGTAATCCCTGTACAACTGGCTCGTGTGTGCGAGTTGCGAGAGTGTGATGACCACCCCCGATCTGAGAAGTAGTTGCGGCAGTAGAAGCTGAAACTGCCTGAGCCAGACCAGTGCAGACAGATAAGATCTGAGCCAAAGCCTCGTGAAGACCAGGAATCACAATAGCCACTGCCGGTGCCTGAACAAGTGCTGCTGAGGCATCATCAACTGTAGGTCGGTCCTGAATAGGGTCAGCTGGTGGGTCTACTGGCACTGCCCTACCTCGACCACGACCACGGCCGCATCCACGGCCTCTTACAGGTGGCAATAGTGGTCATCCACCCCGTCCCGTAGCACGAGTTCTCTCCATCTACGGGTGAATAGATTACAAAAATTTAGTTCTCAAAACAACAAAATCGCACGACAAGAGTTCAAGAATACGATGTATTTCCTAAAGGTTCTACAACCTCTCAAGGATAAATACAGACGTCTCCGTACCTATTCGTGAGACTCTACTAACCTGCTCAAGACTCATGAAGCCTAGTAACCTAGGCTCTGATACCAACTTATCATGACCCCAAATCCCGGTCGTGATGGCGCCCAACATAAGTGCTAGTCAACCCCGACCATTTACTCTCTCAACCCGAGCATGAAACTCAAAACCAATTTATTTAAATATCTTTTTAAAAGAAGTGCAACTATAAGTTTAGCTAATAAAATAACAATGTCGAAAATCCCAATAACACTGGGAAACACCTCCAAAAGACCTGGGGGTCATGAGTCTAGAGCCTCTAACAGTACAGTATAAGAAGACTACAATAATACATAGTCTGAAGTACGCAAAAAATCAAATAATGAGGGATAAGGGAGAAGTCGGGTCCTACGGACGTTAGGCAGCTACCTCGACAACTCTGAATGAAACTCTGGAGTCAGCAATAGCTCAGCTAGCTCCTGAAGTACCTGGATCTGCACACATGGTGCAGGGAGTAAAGTGAGTACTTCCAGCTCAGTGGTAATAGACATGTATAATGACTGGAAAGTAAGAATTCCCAATATACCATAAAATGAAGCTAAAACATGTACTTCTACACTTTTAACAGTGAAATCACAATTATTGACAGCTGCAGCAAATATACAATTATATCAATGTAAAAATGCAATGCAAATGCTCATGACCACTACGGCGCGTAGCCCGATCCACGGGTACCCCGACGCTCACTGTGGGGGTTCAGGCTCCGGAGGGACTCCTACAACCTAAGTGCAATATAATATCACACCCTCTGCGGCATGCAGCCCGAACCATGCATAATCATGAATGCATAATCATTTTTACCAATTATAGCTCTAATTATCACAATTATAATTAGGTGATTAAAAACCTTAGCATTTTCTAGCCATTTCGATATAATATCCATTTCAGGCTAATATCAGGAAAACATGCTATACGTTATGGTAACAATCATAATAACCCCTACGGGCTTCAAATAATCGGCATACAGCCCAATATATATTCATAACCATCCAAGTAGGAGGTTTACCGACTAATTTCAAGCCCATGATTTAATTCAACATCATTCGGATGGACTAGTTTACCGTCCTTAATCACAATCGACCCCGCACTCGCCGTGAAGTATGTGTCTCACCTCATCATAGCGTCACAATGTGATATACCGAGATTTCAAACCCTGTGGTCATTATCTACATCTATAACTCACCTCAAACCGGTCACGAAATTAGTCCGCTATGCCTTTTCCGGTTGAATTTACTTCTTCGCGCATCAAATCTACCTAATATCATAAGGAATATGTTACAATGAGCAAATGGGACATAACCCAATCGAAAAAATTCGAAAAATATCCAAAAACGCAAAATTGGCAAAACCCGGGCCCGGGGCCCACGTCTCGAAAAGTTCTGAAATTTATATTCTCGGACTGCTCGTCTCGTCGCGAGTCCGTACATACCAAGAACTCCCAATTCGGACCACAATTGGTCCTTCAAATCCTCATTTTAAGAGTTTTGCTCAAAGCCTTAATTTCTTGATTTTTAGTCATAAATTCATGAATTTCATGGATGATTCTTGTATAAAAACATGTATTTAGCTCATAGAACTTACCTCCAATGTTTCCCCGACGAAATCCTCTTACTTCCCGTCTAAAATCTCCCCAAAACGCTCAACAATGGAGGAAAAAATGAGTTGGGGCGCTAGGGAAATGTCCTTAAAACATTATGTCCTAGCCTGAAAATCCCTCATCGCGTTCGCGACCCCCTTCACGCGAACGCGAAGAACAAACTTCTGAAAATCCCAAAATGCTCTACGCGAACGCGATGCCTCCCACGTGAACGCAATGCACTGCGGCCCTCCTTCTACGCGAATGCGACACATGCATCACGAACACAATGCCTTACCGGTCTGGGCTCCTAGGCCCTTCTACGCGAACGCGTTCATTCCTTCCGCGAACGCGAAGACCAGACTTCAGGTCTACACGAACGCGGTCCACTTCATGCGAACGCGATGACTAAAATTCCAAAGCTTCGCGAACACGGCCTCCACCTCGCGAATGCGAAGGCAAAATTTCCAGGGCTCCAATTTACTCTACGCGTTTGCGATGCTCCCCATGCGAACAATGACCAACGCCCTACAACATTTCTAGCAGAAAATCTGCTATGCTCTAAGGCCAAAAATGGTCCGTTTAACCCCTCAGATTCACCCCGAGGCCCCCGGGACCTCAACCAAAAACCCAGATATGATCTATTACCTCATTCAAACTTGCTCGAATCATAAAATCACTATCGTTAACATCAAAATCGTCCGATTTCAACAAATTCAAGCTTAAGTTTAACTATAACTTTCAAATTTCTCATTCAATCTAAAACCCAACCAAACGATGTCCGAATGACCTGAAAATTTGCGGACATATCCAAAATCACCTAACATAGCTACTGCAACTGTCGGAATTCCATTCCGACTTCCGGATCAAAATATCACTTCCAACTGGAATTCGCCAAAATTCAACTTTCGCCAATTCAAGCCTATTTCTATATCGGACCTCCAAATTCAAATCTGATTTCGCTCCTAAGTCACATTTTACCATCCAGAGCTAACCAAATCATCGGAATTTGATTCTGATCCCTCTAACTCACAAGTCAACATTCAGTTGACTTTTCCAAACTACTCCTTCATTAAAGAGACTAATTGTCTCATTTCCTACCGAACTCAATCCAAATTGATTTCAATTCACCAAATGCATATATTGAAACGTGAATAAGTATTTAACGGGGAAAATGGGGCAGTACTCACGGGACGACAAGCCGGGTCGTCACAATAACATTGCGTTCTATTAATGCAAATGCTTATTATTATATTACTTTTATTCTTTTTGCTTTTTTTTCTCCTTTCATCTCCCCCGAAAAGTCTATTGCTTTTTATTATTTTCTTTTTGATCAATCTATTTATTAAAAAAGCGGTTGTTCGCCATAATGATACATATAAAAAAAGCATGTGAATTATCTGTTGAAGTGAAATAAGTGGTGAAGAACGAATTCAGAATAACAAATTGTAGTTGAAGATCTCGAACCTAAAATATCTAAGAACATTCCAAAACTCAAATCCCCAATGCAACATCAAAATCGTAACTTTTCTCCGGCTCTAAGTGTGATATGACAAGATTTTACCAATATCTGCACCGACTGATTTGATCCTTTTGATAATTTAATTATATCTAAAATTTCACTTTTATTACTAACATATATCTTCCTTTTGGAGACATGCTGTTTAAACTAGATCTGTTTGAAAAGTATTTTTCACTTTGCTTTTTAAGATTTATATTATTGTTTGATTTTCTTCTATTTATAGGAGTATTTTTTAGCAAACGGGAAATATATATATTAATACTTAAGGAGGATGGAATACATTGTCGCCATAGTTAGTGTCTCTAAGAACACTTTCGTTACCTAGACTTGCCAAAATATTACAAGCATCATAAGAGAGTTTTTTTTAACAAAAATACATGGTTCTTTCAAGTCTTTTTTCATAAAACATTTAATAAGATGGAGCTTCAACAAAAGTCTTCATTCCTTCCCGTTCCTCCTTTGCCTTCTTTTCCATATGACGAGCTACATTATTCCCCTGCCTGAACGTGTGCCGGAGGATTATTCCCCTCTGTTGGTGCATTAACCACCTGCATGCATTAACAATATCATAATAGAGCACATTTAATTGAAGAATGGTCTGTATGGGCTCCACTAAGTCTGATTCAATTTCGAGAATGTATAGATTACATTGTTTGTCCATTTTGAGACCTTCCAGTATGGCTTTTAGCTCAACCTTCAGTGATCCACCTGCATATGTAGATTTTCCAAAACCTACAATCCAGTGACCTATAGAATTTTTAAAAATACCCCCTAAACCACTTTTTTATGTAACAATGTTATGGCTTGCATCTATGTTAAGCTTTTTCCAGCCAAGTTGTGGCTTGTGCCATGCAACCTTAATAGTAATTTTTTTTTGAGAGAGGGGGTGGGAGTGGGGGAGGGTTGAAGATGCTTTTTTCAGTGAGAAATTTATATTCAATAGCCTTCTTAAAGATAAAATCAATATTGATTGCGGAACATGTATTGTTTTGATTGTTATTATTCATGTTCGTCCATGTGTGCCAAATTATGAATGGCAACATAATGTCCCAATTATGAGACTTTTAGAAATTGTATAGTTAAAGTTTTTTAGTTGTATTAGCCAGTGATCAGCTGGATCTTTGTAGCGTTGATGCAGTCCAATCCTATCCAAAAGTCTTTAACAGCCTTAAAATGTATGAAAATGTGAGTAATCGATTCTTACTTATTGTTTCTACATATGTGACGACCCGGCTCGTCATATGAATTACCATCCCGTTATATTGTAATTACATGTTTTATGCTTTTATATCAGTGTTAGAGTCTGTCGGGTGAGTTAGGAATGAATTGGATTGAAAATGAGGCATATAGCCTTTTTGAAGGAAACTTGAATATGGAAAGTCAACCTGGAGTTGACTATTTAGTTAGAGGGATCGGAATCGGATTCTGATGATTTGGTTAGTTTCGGGAGGTGATTTGTGACTTAGGGGAGCAATCGGAATTGAATTTGGAGGTCCGGTGTAGAAATAGGCTTGAATTGGCTAAGGTTGAATTTTGGCGAAATACGAACGGTAGGTGAGAGTTTGATTCGGGGGTCAGAATGGAATTCCGACAATTCCTGTAGCTTCGTTATATGATTTTGGATATGTCCGCAAAATTTCAAGTCATTCGGACGTCGTTTGGTCGGGTTTTTGATCGAATGTTAGTTTCGGAAGTTTTGAAGAAACTTAGGCTTGAATCCGTGTGTAATTGGTGATTTTGATGTTTAGGATGGTGTTTTTATGCTTGGAACAAGTTTGAATGAGGTAATGTGATGTATTGGTGGCTTTGGTTGAGGTCCCGGGGGTCTCGGGATCATTTCGGATGCCCAACGGGCAAGTTTTGATCATAAAGTTGCTGTAGAAAAATTGCAAACAGTGATTGCTCTATGCGATCGCATAGAGTCATTGCGATGGGCATAGAAGTGCCTGGATGGTGTGAGAAAAATGTGCTATTCGGTCGCATAGCAAGTGGTGCGATCAGATAGGCTTATCAGAATACACATTGCGATCGCATAACCAGTGCTGCGATCGCAGAGAAGAAAAGATGAGGCCTGGAAGATTGTGCTATGCGATCACGGAGGTGCATTGCGATTGCATAGAAGGGGAAATTGGCAGGAAAATTTAACTCTATGCGATCGCATAGGGCCATTGCGATCGCATAGAAGGGACGTCTGTGCAGAAACAGATTAATTAAGAACCAGTCGCGGGTTTCATGCCCCAAAACATAAATTTTGAGTTCTCGAGAGAGAGACTCACGGGAGATTGCTGGAAAATCATCGGGTGTTCATCGGAGATAAGTTTTGTGGCTTAATTACATCATTTTAACATGAAATCCTTGGCTAATTCTCTGTAAATGGAAAATTAAAGGTGGGTTTGAGTCCTAGACCTAAATATGAAGAAAAACATTGATTTGAGTGGGCAAATGGAGTCCGATTTTGGTAAATTTTATATGCCTAGACTCGTATTGAGATGAGGATTCCGAATATGTGACTTTTGTAATTTTTCGAGAAGTGTACCGAAAGTCGGGTTTTGGCAACTTTGGGAATTTTGATGTAAATTGAGTTGTTTTGATTGGGTATCGTTCCATTGGACTAATTTGATATGTATTTACTGTATTTGATCATATTCTATGCGTGCGGAGCTTGATTCTCGTGGCAAAGGCATCGCGAAGTAGTCGTCGCGCTGTATTGAGGTGAGTAATAGATGTGGGTGATGACCAGCGGGTTCGAAACCCCGGTATACCACTTTGTGATGCTGTATAGCGGCGAGACACATACTCTCTTGTGAGTGTGGGGTCGATTGTGAATTGGGGACTATAGCTTAGTCCGACTTGTTGTTAGTGTGTTATGATAGTTGGTTATTCTTGAGCCGTCGAACCTCCTTCTCGGATGGTTGCATACTATATTGTGATATTAGCTACTCTTGGGTCGTTGAACCTCCTTCTTGGACGGTTGAGTATACTTGTGGGTTGTGAGCCAGTTATTGGATCCTGCGAGGATCGTTATCATTGTCTTGTGATATTGACATGCTAGTTTACTACGAGTCCGTAGCTATTTCTGTTATCATGCTAATTCCAATCTCTGGAACTTGATATTACTGTTTTCAACTGAAAAATGATAAAAGAGTTTTCAAAACTACTTTTAGCCTGCGAGGCTGCATTTGCATATTAGCTGACTAGTAGTGGATCGGGTTGCACGCCCCAGCGATATATATGTTGGATCGGACTGCACGCCGCAGTAATATTGTGCTTGGGCTGTAGGAGCCCCTCCGGAGTCTGAACCCCCACAGTGAGCACGGGTACCCAAATTGGATCGGGCTACGCGCCGTAGCGGTCATGTCATGCATTGCATTGCATTTAGCTACACCTGCTAGATGTTGTACTTGCTGTTAATATTGTTGGCTCTCTACTGTTGGTATTGAACCGTTACAGGGTATTGGTATAGCTTTACATTGTGCTTTACTGTGGATTTCTTATCTATGCTGTCTTACCCCTGTTTATTACCACTGAGTCTGGCAGTACTCATTTTACTCCCTGCACCTTGTGTGCAGATCCAGGTACCTTTCAGTAGTGATCCGGTAGCTGTTCGAGGCGACTTCTGTAGGATATTCGAGGTAGCTGCAGAATCTGCAGGACCCGATATTCCTTCCAACTATCTTTTGATTCCGTATTGCTATTTCTTTCCGCACTTGGTATCTTGTAAACCATTATTACACTTATGTTCTTTTAGAGGCTCTTGACTCTTGACCCTTCGGTCTATGGGAGTTGGTATGTGTTGGGACTTGGTTCCCAGTTTTCGATTTGCTTTGCTATCTTCCGCATGATGTGAGCACGTGATTTTTGCCTTACTTGAGAAGTACTCCCAGAAAATTCAAAAATAAAAATAGTTTCGTGTTGGGCATGATTTGTGTGATTTTGTGTTAATTTTATCTTTTGTGTGCACGTTTATTTATTTAAATTAAAAATACAAAAATATATGCTAGGCTTTGCATTTTCAGTGTTTGATATCGAAGTCATGTGATTCACATTTTTGGGTGATATGTAATCATGTGCGTTAATTGTAGTAAAAACAGCGGTGTTATAGGTTAGTATATATACATATGTGTGTATATATATATATATATATGTATATATATACATATATATATATATATATATATATACACTTACACATGTAATATATCATGAAGATCCGATCTGGGCCAAATTCAGTCCAAAAGCCAGGCCCAAATGAATTGCTTCTGACCCAGCCCAAACACCCGCCCAGCTACAGCCTGTGTAACACTTGATCTGGACCGTTGGATTTTATTATCCAACGGCCCAGATTAATCCTTTAATTCTAATATGCATTCAGCCTAAGACTTGACCAAACGACGCCGTTTGGTTTAAGTGAGAAGATCCGGATCGTTGATCAAGTTTGATCCAACGATCAGGATTTAATTGCTCAAAACATATATAAGCTCATTTCCATACCCCGCCCCCCCCAAGCCAGACCCCCCTCTCCCTTCTTCTCCCTCAGGAGCTCTCAAATCCCCGGCGTAACGCCGCCGTGCGCCGCCTGCCGGAAATCGCCTCACGGCGGTTCCGGTAGGCCAATCAAACCCAAACCAACGCCAAAACCTTCCCCTTACCTCCCCCATCACGATCCCCGCCTCCATTAACCTCGAATCATGCCGGAGCTCCTCGAATCTTCATTTGAAGATTCGAGTCAAACTCGAACCTATGCCAAATCACCCCAAATTCACACCACGGTCTCCTCACACCTCCCCCACACTCCCACCGGCATTGGTTTGCTTCGAATCTAACCAAAAATGCAAAAGCCCCAAATCCGAGCCCAAGAACCCTAATTTTGAAGAAACTCAATTCAAGCCGGATTAGCCACAATTGAAGTCCAAGGGACTTTAGTCCAGGTGTTCTCAATCGAGAACATCTTGATTAAAGCCCGTTTGGCTTCAATAAGTCCGAGTTTTAGCTCGAAGTTTGGTCGGCAGATTTCTTGCAAGGTATTCATTCCTTCTTTTGGTCGATTCAATGCGATTTTTGTGAATATGTGTGTTTGTTATTCATTGTTTCAATTCTATGCTAGCATGCTTCTAATTTCTCATAACAGTCGACCTGCTATCCTCCTTTGAGGCCTTTTATTTGGCCAATTACTCTGTTTTAGTAGTTAAAATGAATCATGAGTCCAATGTGATTAAAGTCGTCAAATAGTTCGTAATATTAATCCCTTGAATCTGCCTGATGCAATTCACTGGTATAGAGCTTGTTACTGTTTGATTGGTTTGAAACTAAAGTTGTGATTCAAATTAAGCCAACTAGGGAATCAGGGTTCACACTTAGAGTATTGGGTGCCCTGCACATGAGGCTAGTCAGTGGAATCCACTGTCACAGCAGGGCATCCCACTGAACACTGCCACCAGCATTGTTTAATGCTTAAGTCCATATTTTGGACAGTAGGTAGTGGGGAATGCAGGGAA
This sequence comes from Nicotiana noctiflora, assembly GCA_032618575.1. Classification (NCBI taxonomy): domain Eukaryota; kingdom Viridiplantae; phylum Streptophyta; class Magnoliopsida; order Solanales; family Solanaceae; genus Nicotiana; species Nicotiana noctiflora. The sequence goes on along the minus strand of JASVEL010003028.1, from coordinate 76,588 downwards.
TTTGATGGGTCTGGCAGAGTTGGGAGTGGGCAGGGTGATAGTAACCTTAGGGGCAGGTGTTCTGGAGGGACTATTGGCTATAAATAGGGCATATTCATACATGTATAAGGAGGGATATAGATACATTGATAGGCATACACACAGACACTTGAGAGCATCTGGGAGAGCAAAGAACAGTACCTGGAGAGCAAATATTCATAGATACATATAGACACTTGAGAGGATATACATACAGAGATTGGAGAGTACACTGAGAGTGACAAAAGGTCATTGTTTCATTGGTTTGGAGTCACTGTTTCATCGAATTTTCTTGGCTACTGTCTGGCTGGTTCTTCTGTTAGTGGTTTGTTGCCTTGATCGTTTGGTTGCTGCACTGGTTTGGTTGTTGTTGTTGTTACACTGTTGTGTTGCTGTTGGTCAGTGGTTTGTTGCCTTGGTCGTTTGGTTGCTGCACTAATTTGGTTGTTGTTGTGTTGAGGTTGTTACTGGTGGTCATTTGTGTGTTGTTGTTGTGTCTGTGTTGCTGCTTGGTCCAACACAGTGCTGGCTCTTCTATTGTTCGAGTATTGCTGCCACTGGTGTTTAGTTGTTGCCACTGTCTTGGTCGTTGCTGTTACATCTGACTTGGGTAGCTCTTGATTTGCTTTGGTTGTTACTGCTTGGGCATTGTTGTTGTTGGTCCAGTATGGTTGAAGCTGGTTTGTAGTTTGCTACTGGTGTATTTAGTTGAGTGGTTCACTGGTTGTTGTTGCTATTGGTTTACTGTTGGTTGTTATTGGTCTTTGATTGTTGCTGCACCTGTTACTGTTCTTGTTGCTGTTGCTGCATTGCCATTGCTCACTCTTCCTTGTTATTCCGCATTCCAGGTACACATCTCTGTTATTGTAATTCCTTGGTTCAAAAAGAGTGAAGCCTGAAGTTCATGTTTGAAGTCTGTTGAATCATGTAGTCATCCAAAGTCTATGCTTGATTACGTTCTGTTACTGTCTAATTAAATCTGTATTGCTAGTTTTGTTATGGAAAAGCGTAGCTAGGCCAAAGATACATTGTCGTTAGATAAGCATGTAAACCTGAATTAGTCTTCGTATCTCTATTCAATCTTCCCTACTCATGTGTGTAATCTCCAAACCTGTTAAATGATAGACCTTATGTCACAAGCAAGATTAGCTAGAGAGTTGTTACTCAACGGAATGACGTAATTAGATTAAAAAGGGTCGGGGGTGCATTTCATGTGACCCGACCCCAATTTCGGGCAAGAGTAAACAAAGCATGTTAAGAACCACAAGCGCATTTCATGTGATGTGGTTCGTAGCAAGTTTTAAGTAATTTGGAATCAACTCTTAAGTAAGATACAGTGAGATGTAGTTCGCTTTAGATTTGAATCAAAGGTACTCCTCGCCCAATAGTTACATTAATCACATAGCCGTCATAAATGTACATATAAATACTTAGGTTTCGAGATGCGTCGTTTCTTAACGAATATCACGCCTTTCTCAACAAATGTAAATAAGTAGTCAATCCAGGCGCATATTTTAGTTTTACCTTTTTAAATACGGGTGTGCATTTCATGTGACCCAAATCCAAACCCCGAAATGTTGAATAAGAATATGTTGAGGATCCGGGCGCATTTCATGTGACGCGATTCGAAAGCATATTTTTTAAGCAACTTTCTCTTTCGTAAATCATAACCAACAATAAAAGCGGTAAAGGGATATTAACTTGCCCTAAGTACATAATTGTAAAAAGCGCAGATAGATAAGCCAAACACGACAGTTGAGCGACCGTGCTAGAACCACGGAATTCGGGAATGCCTAATACCTTCTCCCGGGTTAATAGAATTCCTTATCCGGATTTATGGTTCGCGGACTGTTAAATAGAGTCATTCTTTTCCTCGATTCGGGATTTAACCGGTGACTTGGGACACCATAAATCTCCCAAGTGGCGACTCTGAAATAATTAAAATAAATCCCATCTCGATTGTCCTTTAATTGGAAAAAACTCTTTGCATCCTTGCGGGTGCGTAAAAAAGAGGTGTGACAGCTCTGGCGACTCTGCTGGGGACTTCTTTAGAACTCGAGCTCGGAATAACTGTTGTGTTTGGCATATTTTATTATCTGATTTTTTTACATGTTGGCATCAATGTGCAAAATGTTGCTTTTACTGCTTTGATATTGTGTGAACTGTACATATAAATTGTGCCGGAACCAATCTCCTTTCTGAGTCTTCTAAATCATGAAGAAGGGTGCACTTCGTGTGACTTCTTTTCCGTATAGTGTCTAATTCCCATTTTAGAACGAGGTTTGGATAAGTTGCAAAACCGGTGAAGCTTCTGTATTCCCGGATTGCTGCCTCCTCCTCGGCTCGAGCTGTCCGCTCGGGTAAGCCAAGTCTAGAACAGATAAACCCGGGTTTTTAAACCTAGAATAACAAAGCTTCATGCCGGATCCCTAGTAGGAAACGTTTATTTGCATCATGTCGCATTTTGGCTTAGGGGACTCAACACGGGGGTTGAGTCCGTCTAGGACAGGTGACCTGAAATGAACAGACTATCCTGCTGCATCCTGTTTGTCTTGCGCATTTATCTGTTATAGACTTGCATGCTGACCGGCTAAAAAAAAAAAAAAAAAAAAAAAAAAAAAAAAAAAAAAAAATGTGTGTGTGTTTTACTCTTAAGATAGAAATAGCTTATTTGTTTTCCTTTAGCAAAATGAATAAATAAATGATGTCGTTTGCTTCGTCAAAACCGAACTACGGGGGTTTGATTCTCATCGGATGTGAGATACGTAGGCAACCTCCATCGGGTCCAACTTCACCTTTTGAAAAATTAACTTTTGTACTAAATAAGTCGGTGACGTTGTTTTTAAAAATAGCCGAATGTTCCCGAAAGGGACGCCGGAAGGCTAATTTCGTATAAACGGCCACCTTTGGGTCAATTTTGATTTCGATCAATTTACCCCACAGCCTTGAAAGCCTTCGTCCCCGAGACGTTGAGAGGCCGTGATTGAAAAACTATTTTTTTTTATTTTTTAGCAAAACAAAGTTGTTTTCTTATTTAAATCACCTTAATAAATGTGCAGGATGAGCACGAATCAGAATAAATCATTTTCAATCTTTAGTGAGGTCCCTCGGCAGCTCCGTATATGGTGGAACGATTTGGAAGACAGTAGCAAAAAGGTCGTAGGGAGAATTTTGGGAGGTTTGGTTGATCTGTTGAATATCGAGCCAAGGGAGGACATCATCAAGGCACTGGTATCTTTCCGGGATCCGACCCGCAATGTGTTCCGTTTTGTTGACTTTGAATTGACGCCCACATTAGAGGAAATTGCGGGCTATGCGGGACTTAATGGGAAATTAAGAGGGCAATACCTACTTTCACCAAGACCGGTATCTCCACATGGGTTTCTGGATCTGCTGAGCATTAGTCGGAAGGTGAAAAATGATGATCTGTTGAAAGGGTGTTGCGACCTCCAATTCTTATATCAACGGTACGGCACTCCTCGGGGTTTTGAAGAGTCAAACCTCGGACTGACTCACGCAGGGAATAGAACCAAGTGGGAGGCCAGACGAATTCTAGCATTCCTAACGACATTCTTGGGGGTTGTGATTTGTCCGCGTGAAGATAAGAAAATAGAGATAAGTCTGGTAGGAATAGCCGATGTTGCAATCAAAAAGGCTACCAGCACGGTGGTCCCTTTGGTTTTGTCCGAAATCTATCGAGCCTTGACTTGTATGCCGAGAAGGGGGCAATTTCTTCCAAGGTTGCAATCTGTTACTTCAACTATGGATGCAAGAACACCTCCATCACCGAACACAATACATGAACCATGGGTTGACCGGGAAAAGCTGTATCAGGGGTTTCGAAGAACGGATGATGGGTGCCTGTATTCCCTGAAGGCGTCGAGGCATGGCTTGCACGACTGAGCTCAATAGAAGCAGATCAGATTGAATGGGCATTCGGGTGGTTACCCGATACTGAAGTAATATATATGGCAGCCGAGGAGTGTTATATCCTTCTGATGGGAATCCGCGGTGTCCAACCATATGTCCCTCACCGTGTATTACGTCAACTAGGAAGGTTTCAGGTTATTCCTACCGATCAAGACCTAAGGAAGTACGCCATTGAGTTGAGCCCGGGAGTTGTCTTCCCCGAAGAGAAGGTTAGAAGGCTGTGGCACGAGTGTCGGTTCCTTGAGCCTAAAACCATGGTCCGGGAATTAGCCAAGGGAGAGGTGGATCCAAAGTACAACGTGTGGTTCGGGAAAAGATTTCAGATTCGTCGAAGATGTTCTAAAAGAGCCCATGTCCAACAATTCACGGAAGATTCACGGGAACAATGGGATTGGTTAGCAAAGGAGGAGGGGTACAGGACGAAGATTGGCAGGATAGAACAGCAGGTCCGGGACCTTCAGTTCGAAAAGAACATGCAAGCCGCCACCGACGAAGGAGACAAAAAGAAGTTGGCACAAGAAAATGACTTCTTGAGAGCTCAAATCCAACAAATGAAAAGAGATGCTGACAGACAGTCGAGGAGTCGGGCCGACGAAAAATTGATAAGGGGTTTGAGAAGCCAAGTCACCGACATCCAAAGAGAATTGGACGAGTCAAAAGCCCAAATAACGAGGATCCGTGCTAGCTGGAAAAAGGAGGCACATCAACATGCACTTCACCTCAAGCAAGTAGAAGAAGATTACACCGATATCATCACTAGCCTGAGGGAAGCAAATGTTGTCCTTAGGGGGCGGGTTTTCAAGCAAGCCCAAGATGCCAGAGCAGACCTCGACCGCTGCCACAATTTGATGGCCCGACTGCAAGGACAAGTGGATAGGCTCTTAGATCAAGTCACCAACAATGCTCGAAGATTGGGAGCGAAAAACCAGCAAATAGAGCGGCTACTCGGAGAAAGGGACATGATCAAGGATAGAATTGGAGAAATCGGGCACTATGTCACCATGAAGTGCCTAGCTTGTGAACGAATGCCTCGCGCCGACCTTTTCGCTTCAATTATGGGTTATGTTCACCGGATCATGGAAGAGTTGAGGGAACTACACAAGGACCTCACACCAAGGCCCGCGGCAAGGCCGAATGATGCCTCGCGGGCCCCCAGGAGTTTTAGGGCATTAGATTTTTGATTGAAAATGTATTTTGAAATGTTGAGTCAAGCTAGTTGGCATTTTTATCTTTATTTTCCCAAGTCAAGCATTTTTCTTTTGTTTTGATGATTTTGTAAGACGTGTTTTGTAACTACACGGTTTTATTTGATATAAAAGTTACTGAATTTTGCCACAATCTTGTTACCAGAACTACGCTCGGTCTGATTCACGCGGGGTCGTGATACGTAGGCAATCCACATAAGATTCGACCACCACTAAAAAGAAAGAAAAAGAATCCAAAGGTTAAATAACAATAAGGCTTGCAAAGATAGTCGAAAAAGAAAAAAAAGGGAAAAAGAAAAAAGAAAAAGAAAAGCAAAAGGGCCGGAATGACGCATGTTAAAGAGTACGTGTAGAAAGGGTTATTTGGTTAGGTGCATTGCATCCAATGTGCTATAACATATCTATCAAACTCGGTGAACTAACAAGTTTGTTGCGTATTCCAGAAAGTTTAGCAGTTGGTTTGACAGAATATCCTGGCCAGCCATCACTACCGTACTAGATCCAAAGGACCAGTTACAGTAAGCATGTCGAGTTCCGGCAAGAGTCTTGAGGAAGAAAAATCCGAGCTACAAATCATGAAAGAAGAAGTAGACCGGTTAAAACAACAGATAACAGAGATGCACCTGGCCTGGGCCAGGGAACAGTCTTCACCAAACCGCCCTACTCTCGCCTCAGCTCCGGAACATCCGCCCGTCGATCCTTCAACAAGCGCCCCGAGCTATCCATACTTTCAGGGGGAAAATCCATATGCCACCCACATTCCACCAGCCAAACCAAATCCTCCTCCGGTCACCCCTGTTTTTGTAGCACCTCCACCTGCTCCTCTGCAAAGGCCGGCCAGCGAGCCATATGTTCGGATCCATGACAACTCTTACTATCCTCCAGAGCCTACTTTCAGGGCTCCTGAACCACAATCACATACACCTCACTGGGATAATCCGGCAGAACCGGAAAAACACTTCCAAAGTTCGGAACACGAGGAAGTCGCCAGAAAAGTTAAAAGCCTGGAGCAGTCCTTCAGGAACATGCACGGTTTAGGCAACCAGGTCAGCGTCGCCTATAAGGATCTGTGTCCATTTCCGGACGTCCAGTTGCCAGCAGGGTTTAAAATGCCCAAATTCGACCTATACGAGGGGCATGGTGACCCGATGGCCCACCTGCGAGGGTTTTGCAGTAAAATGAGAGGGGCCGGAGGACGGGACGAGCTTCTGATAGCCTACTTCGGCCAGAGTCTGGGAGGATCGGCGTTGGAGTGGTACACTAGACAGGATCCCAGTAGATGGTTTACGTGGGATGATTTGGCTCAAGCTTTTATCGGCCAGTTCCAATACAATCTTGAGATAATCCCCGACCGCCTATCATTGCTAAAACTAGAGAAGAAGCCTGCTGAAAGCTTCAGGGAATTTGGTTTCCGATGGAGGGAACAGGCGGCCAGGGTAGATCCGCCGATGAGAGAAAGCGAGATGGTGGACTACTTCTTGCGGACATTAGAGCCCACCTACTTCGGACATCTGGTAACGTCCGTGGGCAAATCATTCACTGAGGTGATAAAAATGGGGGGTATGATCGAGGAGGGTTTGAAGGCCAACAAGATCATGAGTTACTCAGCACTGAAAGCCACCACTCAGGCTATCCAAAGCGGTACTGGAGGAGTACTGGGGAAGAAGAGGAGAGAGGAAGTTGCGGCCGTCGAGTCCGGGGCATGGTTCAAAAATAGAGGCCCCGCACCCCAATATAGCCCACCCCAGCCTCACCACCAAAATTACCCCCACAACCCATATAGCTACCCGCAACATTACTATCCCGCACCTGATCCTCATTTTACTGTCCACCATGCACAGTCCTATTCTGCACCTCCCGTTCATGCACCGTGGCGTGCACCAAACCCCCAGAACAATCATCCACCCCCAAGAGCTTACAGAAACCCCTCGGGCGCGAGTTTCCGTCCGAACCAGGCATTCAGGGGTGACCAGGGCGCCGAGGCCAAAGACTTTCACTCCCTTAGGAGAGTCTTATACCAGTCTGTTCCACCGGTTGAAGCAAGTAGGTTTGCTAAATCCGGTTGAAGCTAAGTTGCCAAACCCCCTTCCGAAGAACTTGGACCATTCGGTAAATTGTGCCTACTGCTCGGGATGTCCGGGACATGATACAGAAAAGTGTTGGAGGCTGAAGACGGCCATCCAGGAGCTCATTGACACCCACAGGATCGAGGTCCAGGCTCCGACAGAGCCCAACATCAACCAAAACCCGCTCCCAGTTCATCATGAGACCAATATGATCGAGTTGGTACGGGCGGAGGAAGGAAAGGAGAAAGCCTCTCAGACTGTAATGATGATTAGGTCTAGCGGGACAGGAACGAGAAAAGGGCCAAGCTGTGATGAGTCGCCCAGTTGCAAGAAAGACATACCAGGAGAATCGGAAGCAGGAAAGGAAAGTGTGAACGAAGTACCAGTGAAGCCGGCCAAGATAGTTGTACCAGGGGCAGCAATCAAGCCCATCTTGACAGTAGCGGGCGTTCGAATGGATCCTTTCGTCATCCAGCCGGCAACACAGTTGCCAGTAACTGATAGCCGGGCTGTCCCATGGAATTATGCTCGGGTTACAACGACCTACAGAGGAAAGGAGGTGAAAGAGGAAGTTTGTGAAGCCCAAGGGTTGACCCGCTCGGGGAGATGTTTTGCCCCTGCGGAATTAAGGAAGACCACTCCGGCAGTATTGAAAAAGCCGGTCACTGATGAAGAGGCAGAAGAATTCTTGAAAAAGATGAAGCTGCACGACTACTCCGTCTTAGAGCAGTTGAAGAAGACTCCGGCGCAAATATCATTGCTATCCTTGCTGATACATTCGGAAGAACATCGGCAAGCATTGATGAAAGTCCTGAATGAGGCACATGTACCGGATAAAATCTCGGTGAGCCATTTGGAGAAGATCACCAATCGGATCTTCGAAGCAAATCGGATCACCTTCATCGATGATGAGTTGCCTGAGGAAGGCACTGAGCATAACAGGGCTTTATATCTTACGGTGAAGTGTGAAGAGGCGGTGGTTACCAAAGTCCTTGTCGATAATGGTTCCAGTGCTAACATTTGTCCTCTCTCTACACTGGGCAAATTAAAAGTAGACATCGGCAGGGTACGCGAGAACAGGGTATGTGTTCGAGGATTTGACGGAGGAGGCAAAGCATCGGTTGGTGACATAGTGCTAATCTTGACAATTGGGCCAGTGGAGTTCACCATGGAATTCCAGGTGCTGGACATGGTGGTGTCATATAACCTCCTAATAGGGCGACCATGGATTCATGCCGCAAGAGCAGTTCCATCCAGCTTACACCAGCTCGTCAAGTTTGAATGGGACCAGCAGGAGATCGTCGTCCATGGAGAGAACGATCCACAATCGGGCACCATCATTCCCTTTGTTGAAACAGAAGAAGATGTTGGGCCGTGGGTGTATCAGGTCTGCGATGTGGTGTCCGCCCACCGAGTTCCGGAAGGGGAATGCATTCCCGGCGACAGAACAATTATTGCGGATGTCATGGTGGCGCATGAAATGTTGCGACATGGTTTCGTACCCGGTAAAGGTCTAGGTGCATCTCTGCAAGGAATCATACAACCGGTATCGGTGGTCGAGAAACTTGGGAACCTTCGGCTTGGGATTTCAGCCAACCTCAGAGGACATCCGGCGAGCGAAGAGGAGTAAGCAGAAAACATGGGTGCTCCCAAAGCCTGTTCCACGCCTTTCCCAATCTTTTGTCAGGTCCGGAGCAAGAGGACATCCGGCGCCAAAGATTCCCGGTCCTACGGTCAGGCCAGACGAAGAGTTCTTCAGGAAGTTCGAAAACCTATTCACGGATGTATGTATGCTCGAGGACGGTGAAGGATCTAGTCACGCCGAGATACAATTTGTGGGACCAAAGGCAAAACTGAATAACTGGAAGGCTACTCCTCTCCCTGTCCGGAAGGAGTCTTGGTAGTTTGTCTTGGATTGTTTTTCTTTCGAAGTTTTGTATTGGGGGTTTGTCCCCGGAGTAAAATCCCGTTTGTTTTGTTTATTTTTGATTTAAGTTTGCAGTTTGTTTTCCCTTGTACAATTCCCATCAATGAAATTTGGTTCCTTCGTGTCTAATTTTGTTTACCTTTTCTTCTTTTTACTTTTCTGAACAGCCTTCTTGCAACTGATCTTAATGATATGGCGCACTTAAAGATTAATCAACCCAGTCTAGAAAGTCAATCGGGTTTGGAAATAATAACACATGAAATAAGAAGTGACGAGAGTGAGTCGGAGTACGGCGATGATGAAGCCGTGGAAGAAATCGGTGAAGAATTAAGTCACTTCGAGGAAAAGCCCAAACCGAACTTAAATGATACCGAGGCCGTTAATCTAGGGAATGCTGATGACGTCAAAGAAACCCGGATAAGTGTCCATATTGAACCCAATCCGAGAGAAGAATTGATCAAAACACTCATGGAGTTTAAAGACATTTTCGCATGGTCGTACGACGACATGCCGGGACTCAGCACTGATCTAGTGGTTCATAGATTACCCACTGATCCGGCATATCCTCCCGTCAAGCAAAAGCTGCGGAAATTCAAGACAGAGATGAGTGTAAAGATCAAAGAGGAAGTGACCAAGCAGTTGCAGGCGAAAGTCATTCGTGTCACTCGATACCCTGAATGGTTGGCTAACGTAGTACCGGTGCCAAAGAAAGACGGAAAGATCAGGGTATGCGTGGATTATCGCAATCTCAACAAGGCAAGTCCTAAGGACAATTTCCCACTTCCCAACATCCATATCCTGATTGATAATTGCGCCGGACGCGAAATTGGATCCTTTGTGGACTGTTATGCGGGATATCATCAGATTTTGATGGATGAAGAGGACGCAGAAAAGACGGCTTTTATCACACCGTGGGGGACTTATTGCTACCGAGTGATGCCGTTTGGTTTGAAGAATGCGGGAGCAACATATATGAGGGCGATGACTACGGTATTCCATGACATGATACACAAGGAAATTGAAGTGTACGTGGATGATGTGATCATAAAGTCTAGGCGTCAAGAAGACCATGTTGCCGATCTCCGGAAGTTCTTTCAAAGGCTTCGAAGGTACGACATCAAGCTTAATCCGGCCAAATGCGCATTCGGAGTTCCATCGGGAAAGTTGCTAGGATTCATCGTCAGCCGACGGGGCATTGAGTTGGACCCGTCCAAAATCAAGTCCATTCAGGAGTTAGCCCCGCCGAAGAATAAAACAGAGGTAATGAGTCTGTTGGGAAGGTTGAATTACATCAGTAGGTTTATTGCCCAGCTTACAGCAACCTGTGAACCCATCTTCCGCCTATTGAAGAAAGACGCTGCGATAGAATGGACGGCAGAATGCCAAGAAGCGTTTGACCGGATCAAAGGGTATCTGTCAAATCCACCCGTACTAGTTCCGCCTGAGCCAGGTAGACCCCTGATTCTTTATCTGACGGTCTTGGAGAATTCGTTTGGCTGCGTACTGGGGCAGCATGATCTTACTGGCAGGAAGGAACGGGCCATTTATTACCTCAGTAAGAAGTTTACAGTCCACGAGGTCAAGTACACTCATCTGGAAAAGACATGTTGCGCCCTAACTTGGGTAGCCCAAAAGCTGAAACACTACTTGTCTTCTTACACCACGTACCTCATTTCGCGGTTGGATCCGTTGAAGTATATTTTCCGGAAACCCATGCCTACAGGGAGGTTAGCAAAATGGCAAATATTACTTACGGAGTTCGACATCATATACGTGACAAGGACGGCTATGAAAGCTCAAGCCATGGCCGATCACTTAGCTGAAAATCCCGTTGATGACAAATACGAACCTTTGAGGACGTATTTTCCAGATGAGGAAGTATTGCAGATTGAGGGGTTGGAACTAACCAAGGATCCAGGATGGAAGCTTTTCTTCGATGGAGCGGCAAACGCAAAAGGAGTCGGAGTAGGAGCTGTGCTCATATCTGAAACAGGACATCATTATCCTGTTACTGCTCAACTGCGCTTTTTTCACTGTACCAATAACATGGCTGAGTACGAGGCATGTATCTTGGGGTTGCGATTAGCGGTGGACATGGATGTACGGGACGTCTTGGTCTTGGGGGACTCGGACCTTCTGGTACATCAGATTCAGGGAGAATGGGAAACCAGAGATTTAAAGCTTATCCCATATCGTCAGTGTTTGCATGATTTGACCAAACGCTTTCGATCGGTAGAATTCAGGCACATCCCGAGGATGCATAATGAGGTTGCCGACGCGTTGGCTACTTTAGCGTCAATGCTACATCACCCGGACAAGGTTCGTGTCGATCCGTTACATATCCATGTCCGGGATCAACATGCTTATTGTAATGTGATAGAGGAAGAGGTGGATGGTGAGCCGTGGTTTCATGATGTCAAGGAATACCTCAGGTTAGGAGTATACCCAGAACAAGCAACTGGAGATCAAAAGCGGGCTATTCGGCGGTTAGCGAACGGATTTTTCCTTAGTGGAGGGGTGCTATACAAAAGGACCCCGGATTTGGGATTGTTGAGATGTATAGATGCAAGTCAAGCAACAACAGTGATGACGGATATACACTCGGGAGTTTGCGGACCACACATGAGCGGATACGTATTGGCAAAGAAGATTCTTCGAGCAGGATATTATTGGCTCACTATGGAGCGGGATTGTATAAGTTTCGTGCGAAGATGCCATCGGTGTCAGATACACGGAGATTTGATTCATTCTCCGCCGACTGAATTGCATACAATGTCAGCACCATGGCCGTTTGTCGCATGGGGTATGGATGTCATTGGACCTATTGAGCCTGCGGCGTCCAATGGTCACAGGTTCATTCTGGTAACGATTGATTATTTTACCAAGTGGGTAGAGGCCAAAACATTCAAATCAGTGACCAAGAAGGCGGTAGTGGACTTCGTACACTCCCACATCATCTGCAGGTTTGGAATTCCAAAGATGATCATTACGGATAACGGTGCAAATCTTAACAGTGGATTGATGAAAGAGGTATGTCAACAGTTCAAGATTACACACCGAAATTCCACACCGTATCGCCCAAAAGCAAACGGTGCGGTCGAGGCAACAAACAAGAACATAAAGAAGATATTGAGGAAGATGATAGAAGGGTCTAGGCAGTGGCATGAAAAGTTACCATTTGCGCTGTTGGGTTATCGCACTACCGTCCGGACTTCGGTAGGTGCAACTCCTTACTTGTTGGTGTACGGGACCGAAGCAGTAATACCAGCAGAAGTTGAAATCCCATCCCTCCGAATTGTCGCTGAAGCTGAGATTGATGACGACGAGTGGGTCAAAACCCGATTAGAGCAATTGAGCTTGATCGATGAAAAGAGATTGACAGCAGTATGTCACGGCCAATTGTATCAAAAGAGAATGGCGAGAGCATATAACAAGAAGGTACGTCCCGGGAGATTTGAAGTGGGACAGCATGTGCTGAAGAGAGTTCTACCACATCAGGCCGAGGCGAAAGGCAAGTTCGCTCCAAATTGGCAGGGACCTTTTGTGGTGACTAGAGTATTATCCAACGGCGCTCTATGTCTGACTGATGTCGAGGGAAGATGCACCGATATGGCTATCAATTCTGATGCGGTTAAGAGATATTATGTGTAATTCTTTAATGCATTTGTCAACGTTTGGTTTCGTTTGTGTGTACTTGGCATTTTTCGGAGAATGAAATGACGGAGGCAATTTTTCTACTACCCAAACACTTTAACCTTTGTTTCCCCATTTGAGCCTTAATTATTCTTTCATATACCCTCTTTCGGAATCATCAAGGAAGATGTGTAACAGAATAGAAAAGAAACAAAAAGTAATACAAGAAAAAGTGAACTACGTTCGACCTGATTCCTCAAGAAGGATACGTAGGCGCCACACGGCTCGGTCATAATAAAATAAAAATCAAAAAATCCCCCAAGCAATAAAACTGGGGCAGAAGTCATTGTTTCGTTTGAAAGATAGTGTGGATTCCGAAAGTTGTAATAAGCTAACCGTTGAGGCTAAACCCCTTTCTTCGGCCTCACGCGCAGAAACCATATCAAGAACCAGAAAGACCTCTCGATCAGTATTTGAAAAGTGCCAAGTCATGTGAATGAAAGCCGGGAGTGACATCCCGACCCTCGATTGAATCCAGGATGCAAGCCAAAAGGGGATAACACTCTAGAGGGAATCTCAGGGGTGATACCCTGCCGCAGGGAAAGAAAGCATAAATGAGAGAGTCTTAACGGTGAAAACCCTCGCGGGCACCTTAAGGCGAAGGAAGTTGAGAGAAGTAAAATGAGAGAGTTTTACGGTGAAAACCTTTACGGGCACCTTAAGGCGACGGGAGATAGAGAGAAATGAGAGAATCTCATTAGTGAAAACCCTTTGAAGGGCACTGTGAGGTGACAGGATGAGATGGGTACAAGATGTCGGCATGAGACAAGGTTGGGACACCCGTTTACCTCTAGCAGGACGCGGTATCGGAAAGTGATTGACATGAATAGACTGGGTAGTTTAATCTCAAAGGCGCGGCATAACATTGGATCAGGCACACATTCAGATAAGTTTTCCTATTTTTGAGTTCAGAAAAGTTTTTCTCTTCTTTTGTCATTTGCGGTCGGTATTCTTTTCTTTTCTTTCATTTTTCGAAAATTGATTTTTCGAAGCTTACTACCAAGTCTCCCGAAGCAGTATATTGAAAGTGAATAGGCATGGAACAAGGCAATGAGACAGAAGTCGTTACGATAGTAAGATTGGGATGACAGGCTGAGTGGAAGGTTCGCAAGAATTATGGAGTATGATGGACACATGTGGCATGTCCGAAAGATGATTTCACGCAACAGATCACCGGCTAAAAAGAGTCGGACCAAACCAAAGAGTGGAATAAAGGGAAAGATGAGAGGTCGTTCGTGGAAAAAGCATCTTCCCAAGCAAGCGTCAACGTCGTCCTCAAAGTTCGAGAGAGGCCAAGCGGCTGAAAGAGAATGGCCTCAACAAGAGTGGCACGACCACTCGCGGCGTTTTGAAACTAACAATTTTTCTTTGATTTAAAGCAGGAAAAGAGGGTCCGACGGCAGAAAAGCATACCGTCCAGAAGTTTATCAAACTGGGGCAGAAAATTTTCTCCTATTGCGAAAATTTTCCGGAAAGCAAGACTCAGAGGGTAAGTGTAGAAAGCAACACAAGATGGGGTGATTTTTGAGCCGGGTATCATCTCCAGCAGTTATCGGAAAATAAAACAATGGCTTCGAGATTCCTCCAGCGGTATTACATTCCATAATTTGCTCGAGGAGGCAAAAGCGTGAGTCCCGGAAAAGGTATGGGAGGAAGGGAGAGAATGAGGGGTGAAGGAAACAAAGAATACTTCCTCAGCAGCATCATCCCCAGCAGGCGAGTAAACAGTTCCAAAATATCCCCAGCAGCCAGAAGAAAAGTAACACGACCTAGGGGAAGGCAAGAACAGGTTAATTCAGAAGAGAAGGTGGTCCGAGAGGCAACGCAGGAAGAAGAAAATGGTACAAGAGGCGAAGGAAGGTAATCAAGATAGGATGAAAATCAGTGAGTAGTAGTTGAAGTCAGGGAGCCCGCCTGGAGAATGGAGTGGCGATTTAATGTTGAAGTTGTAGTTGAAGTCAGGAAGCCCGCCTGGAGAATGGAGTGGCGATTTAATTCTGAAGTAGTAGTTGAAGTCGGGGAGCCCGCCTGGAGAATGGAGTGGCGATTTAATTTTGAAGTAGTAGTTGAAGTCAGGAAGCCCGCCTGGAGAATGGAGTGGCGATTTAATGTTGAAGTTGTAGTTGAAGTCAGGAAGCCCGCCTGGAGAATGGAGTGGCGATTTTAATTTTGAAGTAGTAGTTGAAGTCAGGAAGCCCGCCTGGAGAATGGAGTGGCGATTTAATTTTGAAGTAGTAGTTGAAGTCGGGAAGCCCGCCTGGAGAATGGAGTGGCGATTTTAATTTTGAAGTAGTAGTTGAAGTCAGGAAGCCCGCCTGGAGAATGGAGTGGCGATTTAATTTTGAAGTAGTAGTTGAAGTCGGGAAGCCCGCCTGGAGAATGGAGTGGCGATTTAATTTTGAAGTAGTAGTTGAAGTCAGGGAGCCCGCCTGGAGAATGGAGTGGCGATTTAATGTCGAAGTTGTAGTTGAAGTCAGGGAGCCCGCCTGGAGAATGGAGTGGCGATTTAATGTTGAAGTTGTAGTTGAAGTCAGGAAGCCCGCCTGGAGAATGGAGTGGCGATTTTAATTTTGAAGTAGTAGTTGAAGTCAGGAAGCCCGCCTGAAGAATGGAGTGGCGATTTAATTTTGAAGTTGTAGTTGAAGTCAGGAAGCCCGCCTGGAGAATGGAGTGGCGATTTGATTTTGAAGTTGTAGTTGAAGTCAGGGAGCCCGCCTGGAGAATGGAGTGGCGATTTAATTTTGAAGTTGTAGTTGAAGTCAGGGAGCCCGCCTGGAGAATGGAGTGGCGATTTAATTTTGAAGTAGTAGTTGAAGTCAGGGAGCCCGCCTGGAGAATGGAGTGGCGATTTAATTTTGAAGTAGTAGTTGAAGTCAGGGAGCCCGCCTGGAGAATGGAGTGGCGATTTAATTTTGAAGTAGTAGTTGAAGTCGGGGAGCCCGCCCGAAGAATGGAGTGGCGATTTAATTTTGAAGTAGTAGTTGAAGTCGGGGAGCCCGCCTCTGGAGAATGGAGTGGCGATTTAATTTCGAAGTTGTAGTTGAAGTCGGGGAGCCCGCCTGGAGAATGGAGTGGCGACTTAATTTTGAAGTGGTAATTGAAGTCGGGAGCCCGCCTGGAGAATGGAGTGGCGATCTGTTTAATTTGGTAGAGGAGAGCGGTAGAATGTAACAGAAATCTCCGGCATGAATCCAAGTTCATAAGAAGAGAAGAAGCATCGGAAGGAACGCCAAGTCAGACAGGATGGCAAGGAGCGCGACAAGATCAAGTTAAAAAGGATAGATAAGAACTTGTAGTACTGTAACTTAGTCTAGCTTTTTGTTTTTCGTTGCCTAATGCGGTGTAACAAGGAAGTCAGGTGAGCAGTGGAAACAGCAGTAACAGCGGCAACGGCAGTAACAGCGAGATCGCAACAGCCATGGTAGTCCCAGCTACCAGAACTTCCCGAACTACATTGACCTGATTCCCTTTTAGCCGGGGATATGTAGGAGACCTTTGAAGCAAGGTTCGGTCAAAACTTTTCCAAAATGCTTCATACGGAGTGTTCGAATAGGCAAAAATCGCTTATATCCGCTCATTTATCTTTGCACGAAAACTCTTCGTGTTTACGCGCAAAGAGGGGCAGCTGTGAGCACGTGATTTTTGCCTTACTTGAGAAGTACTCCCAGAAAATTCAAAAATAAAAATAGTTTCGTGTTGGGCATGATTTGTGTGATTTTGTGTTAATTTTATCTTTTGTGTGCACGTTTATTTATTTAAATTAAAAATACAAAAATATATGCTAGGCTTTGCATTTTCAGTGTTTGATATCGAAGTCATGTGATTCACATTTTTGGGTGATATGTAATCATGTGCGTTAATTGTAGTAAAAACAGCGGTGTTATAGGTTAGTATATATACATATGTGTGTATATATATATATATATATGTATATATATACATATATATATATATATATACACTTACACATGTAATATATCATGAAGATCCGATCTGGGCCAAATTCAGTCCAAAAGCCAGGCCCAAATGAATTGCTTCTGACCCAGCCCAAACACCCGCCCAGCTACAGCCTGTGTAACACTTGATCTGGACCGTTGGATTTTATTATCCAACGGCCCAGATTAATCCTTTAATTCTAATATGCATTCAGCCTAAGACTTGACCAAACGACGCCGTTTGGTTTAAGTGAGAAGATCCTGATCGTTGATCAAGTTTGATCCAACGATCAGGATTTAACTACTCAAAACATATATAAGCTCATTTCTATACCCCGCCCCCCCAAGCCAGACCCCCCCTCTCCCTTCTTCTCCCTCAGGAGCTCTCAAATCCCCGGCGTAACGCCGCCGTGCGCCGCCTGCCGGAAATCGCCTCACGGCGGTTCCGGTAGGCCAATCAAACCCAAACCAACGCCAAAACCTTCCCCTTACCTCCCCCATCACGATCCCCGCCTCCATTAACCTCGAATCATGCCGGAGCTCCTCGAATCTTCATTTGAAGATTCGAGTCAAACTCGAACCTATGCCAAATCACCCCAAATTCACACCACGGTCTCCTCACACCTCCCCCACACTCCCACCGGCATTGGTTTGCTTCGAATCTAACCAAAAATGCAAAAGCCCCAAATCCGAGCCCAAGAACCCTAATTTTGAAGAAACTCAATTCAAGCCGGATTAGCCACAATTGAAGTCCAAGGGACTTTAGTCCAGGTGTTCTCAATCGAGAACATCTTGATTAAAGCCCGTTTGGCTTCAATAAGTCCGAGTTTTAGCTCGAAGTTTGGTCGGCAGATTTCTTGCAAGGTATTCATTCCTTCTTTTGGTCGATTCAATGCGATTTTTGTGAATATGTGTGTTTGTTATTCATTGTTTCAATTCTATGCTAGCATGCTTCTAATTTCTCATAACAGTCGACCTGCTATCCTCCTTTGAGGCCTTTTATTTGGCCAATTACTCTGTTTTAGTAGTTAAAATGAATCATGAGTCCAATGTGATTAAAGTCGTCAAATAGTTCGTAATATTAATCCCTTGAATCTACCTGATGCAATTCACTGGTATAGAGCTTGTTACTGTTTGATTGGTTTGAAACTAAAGTTGTGATTCAAATTAAGCCAACTAGGGAATCAGGGTTCACACTTAGAGTATTGGGTGCCCTGCACATGAGGCTAGTCAGTGGAATCCACTGTCACAGCAGGGCATCCCACTGAACACTGCCACCGGCATTGTTTAATGCTTAAGTCCATATTTTGGACAGTAGGTAGTGGGGAATGCAGGGAATTTGATGGGTCTGGCAGAGTTGGGAGTGGGCAGGGTGATAGTAACCTTAGGGGCAGGTGTTCCGGAGGGACTATTGGCTATAAATAGGGCATATTCATACATGTATAGGGAGGGATATAGATACATTGATAGGCATACACAGACACTTGAGAGCATCTGGGAGAGCAAAAAAACAGTACCTGGAGAGCAAATATTCATAGATACATATAGACACTTGAGAGGATATACATACAGAGATTGGAGAGTACACTGAGAGTGACAAAAGGTCATTGTTTCATTGGTTTGGAGTCACTGTTTCATCGAATTTTCTTGGCTACTGTCTGGCTGGTTCTTCTGTTAGTGGTTTGTTGCCTTGATCGTTTGGTTGCTGCACTGGTTTGGTTGTTGTTGTTGTTACACTGTTTTGATATACACATACAAAGTCACTGTTTCATTGATGTTTGGTTGCTGCACTGATTTGGTTGTTGCTGTGTTGAGGTTGTTACTGTTGGTCATTTGTGTGTTGTTGTTGTGTCTGTGTTGCTGCTTGGTCCAACACAGTGCTGGCTCTTCTATTGTTTGAGTATTGCTGCCACTGGTGTGTAGTTGTTGCCACTGTCTTGGTCGTTGCTGTTACATCTGACTTGGGTAGCTCTTGATTTGCTTTGGTTGTTACTGCTTGGGCATTGTTGTTGCTGGTCCAGTATGGTTGAGGCTGGTTTGTAGTTTGCTACTGGTGTATTTAGTTGAGTGGTTCACTGGTTGTTGTTGCTATTGGTTTACGGTTGTTACTGGTTTACTGTTGCTGTTACTGTTCTTGTTGCTGTTGCTGCATTGCCATTGCTCACTCTTCCTTGTTCTTCCGCATTCCAGGTACACATCTCTGTTATTGTAATTCCTTGGTTCAAAAGAATGAAGCCTGAAGTTCATGTTTGAAGTTTGTTGAGTCATGTAGTCGTCCAAAGTCTATGTTTGATTACGTTCTGTTACTGTCTAATTAAATCTGTGTTGCTAGTTTTGTTATGGAAAAGCGTAGCTAGGCCAAAGATACATTGTCGTTAGATAAGCATGTAAACCTGAATTAGTCTTCGTATCTCTATTCAATCTTCCCTACTCATGTGTGTAATCTCCAAACCTGTTAAATGATAGACCTTATGTCACAAGCAAGATTAGCTAGAGAGTTGTTACTCAACGGAATGACGTAATTAGATTAAAAAGGGTCGGGGGTGCATTTCATGTGACCCGACCCCAATTTCGGGCAAGAGTAAACAAAGCATGTTAAGAACCACAGGCGCATTTCATGTGATGGGGTTCGTAGCAAGTTTTAAGTAATTTGGAATCAACTCTTAAGTAAGATACGGTGAGATGTAGTTCGCTTTAGATTTGAATCAAAGGTACTCCTCGCCCAATAGTTACATTAATCACATAGCCGTCATAAATGTACATATAAATACTTAGGTTTCGAGATGCGTCGTTTCTTAACGAATATCACGCCTTTCTCAACAAATGTAAATAAGTAGTCAATCCAGGCGCATATTTTAGTTTTACCTTTTTAAATACGGGTGTGCATTTCATGTGACCCAAATCCAAACCCCGAAATGTTGAATAAGAATATGTTGAGGATCCGGGCGCATTTCATGTGACGCGATTCGAAAGCATATTTTTAAGCAACTTTCTCTTTCGTAAATCATAACCAACAATAAAAGCGGTAAAGGGATATTAACTTGCCCTAAGTACATAATTGTAAAAAGCAGATAGATAAGCCAAACACGACAGTTGAGCGACCGTGCTAGAACCACGGAATTCGGGAATGCCTAATACCTTCTCCCGGGTTAATAGAATTCCTTATCCGGATTTCCGGTTCGCGGACTGTTAAATAGAGTCATTCTTTTCCTCGATTCGGGATTTAACCGGTGACTTGGGACACCATAAATCTCCCAAGTGGCGACTCTGAAATAATTAAATAATTCCCGCCTCGATTGTCCTTTAATTGGAAAAACTCTTTGTTTCGATATATATATATCACTATTATTTCATGATTTGATATGTTTATTTGGGATAAAGTGAACTCCTAGCTTTGTTATTGTTATTGATTGGTCAGGCTGGCCTAGTAGTGTGCTGGGCGCCATCACGACCGGATTTGGGGTCGTGACAAGTTGGTATCAGAGCCTAGGTTTACTAGACCTCATGAGTCTTGAGCCGGTTGGTAGAGTCTTGTGGATCGATACGGGGACGCCTGTATTTATCCTCGGGAGGCTGCGGACCTTTAGGAAACACTTCACTTTTCTTGAACTCTGTCGTGCGATCTTGTTGTTCTGAGAACTGAACTTCTATATTCTATTCTCTCGCAGATAGCGAGAACGCGAGCATCGGGACGAGGTGGACGACCTCCATTGCCACCTGTTAGAGGTCGTGGGCGCGGTCGTGCTAGAGGTAGTGGTAGGACAGCTGAGGCAGTGCCAGCTGACCCGCCCGTTGTACCAGTTCAGGAGCAGCCCCCAGTGGTTGATGCTCCAGCAGCCCCAGTTCAGGGCCAGATTGTATCTATTGCTATTCCTGGTCTTCAGGAGACTCTTGCTCAGATATTATCGGTGTGTTCAGTTTGGCTCAAGTAGTTTCAGTTACCGCTACTGCAGCGACATCTCAGACAGGGGGTGGCCAGCAGACCGTGATACGCTAAAATTACACTTTTACAATTAGTGTAAGGCGATCGGTGTCAAATATAGTAACCCAACTAGGTTGGGTCGAATCCCACAGGGAATAGGTGTGAAATGATCACTTGAATTAGTATGCTACCCGACTAGAATCTTGAATCTACTCCGTTAGAAGTAATATAGAAATGGTGTAAGAGTGATAGTATGAGTGAAGATTGGTTTAGAATATTTAACTAGTGAAGATGCTTGATGTAGTAATCTATAGAATTGATTAAACCAAGGTTGTGTTCCCATAAATGTAGTGTAATGCCATCGGTGTTAATATGACATATTTCTTATGGTTGATTATTGATATGCAATTGATTTCTATGCAACTACCCAATATTTCCCAATATTTGAGTGGTATTTCCTCTCTTGCTTTTTCCCAAAAATCTAAGAGTCACAATGTATAACAATCAATAAATGCCAAATAAAACCCACTTATCCCTAAGCGATTCTATTAAACGAGGTGTAAGGTCTCGAGTTTTTGTTCTTTACTTCTTCCAAAATCTAATCCACTTTCCCAAGCAAGGTAGGACTTTAATGGCTTTAATTAGTGTTTGCAACCACCAACAATAAATGAAGAATGAGAAGTAGAGAAATATCAACCAACCATTATGCATTTATTAAATGTTAAACACCCATTTAGGGTTCAAAACCTTAGTATTTAAGTTTAGCCACACATGCTAAAATATAAAATGCAAGGTGTAATAAATGTCATAAATGCTTACAAAGTACAAGATTCTTCAACCAAAAGCTTCCAAAAATATGAAGTAATAAAGTCTTGGAGTGTAGTATAAAGTCTGCACAGGATGCCCTTACACAAAATTCTAAAAAGCTATTTATAGAGGGACCAAGGTCTGACAAAAAGCGGACAAGTTTGCCCTTCCAGGTCATGTATGCGACCGCAGATCTGTCGCATAATAGGTCTGTGGTCCGCAATCTTGAGAGGCGGCGTTGCGGATAGGAACCCTAGCTGTTCATGTGTTGATCGCATCACCATTCTGCGGTCTGCATGTTGATTGTGCGACCGCAGAAAGCACCGCAGACTTGCCTCTTAGGTTTCCTTTGTGTTCATTATGCGGCAGAAGTGCGGACCGCATATTGAATGTGCGATCGCAAAAGACATCGCATTCTTGCCGTGCATTTCAGCTCCATTCACTGTTTAGTTCTGCGATTTGGTTGCTTATTTGCGGTCCACATATGCAGTATGCGACCGCATATTGGTCCGCAGATTGGCTCTTTTGCACAACTTGCCCTCTTTCTTATCTTTTTGCATCCATTTTTGTGTCCTTGGTCTTTTCTTTCTCTTTATCTGTAAAACCACAAAATCACATACGTATGGACTACATTTTGCAATGAAACAAGATAATATAAGAGCAATTAGTATGTAAATGTGCCGAATCTCTCCGGCACATCAACACCCCCAACTTAAGCTCTTGCTTGTCCTCAAGCAAGCAAAACACACCTACGCCACACTTATTTCTAACACTTAACACAATAGTGACACAATATTTGTGCTAATGTTCAGTTCTTCAAGCATGTATTGAAACAATAGCTCCAATCCTCCTTGACTAAGAGCAAGCATGTAAAGACAGACCAATCATGCAAGCTTTGAGCCTCACATTGTGACTAAATGTTACCCTCAGCTGAATGCATTTGCATTAGAACTTAAGTAAATTCTGCAGTTCATGCACTCTCACCAGAAATGATGTCCTATACTCACCATATTTACAATATTCACAAGGACAAGTCAAAAGGAACACTCACTCTCGGAAGGAACTTCAAGTGCCACAACATGTCATATCATAGGCTTGCCCTTATTTTAATTCGACACTTCTTCAACAATGATCGGTTGGAGGTCCCATAAGGACTTTTTAGGCTTGTACTGTAGGTTTAGGGAAGGTTAGGTAAGCATTTTGGTACATATGACTTCATCCTCCTTGAACACTACTCACAAGTCTCATTTTGTTGCATTTTGGTTTTCTTTAACTCACATAGCCTCACTGGCATCTAGTTCCCAATTATAGAACCACCTTGCATACCTCTCCCAATTTTGTTCAAGTCTCCACAATGTATAAATGCATTTTATACATACCTTTTTTTTTGAGTACTTTATTGGAGCTTGAATACTTTAATACGCACTAAGAGGTATGTGGTCTTAGGCTCGATATATAACCTTGCCTATTTCACTTTGACACCACCCCCAACTTAGGCTTTTAGCCTCATTTTCAATGTTCAAGGAGGGACGGGTTCAAAAGAGGGGATCATTTTGCAAAAAGGGAATGGTTTGTACTGAGTTGGCCAAAGAAAGGTTTAAAGGCTCAAAGAGGGGTACTAGTGATATTATTTACACAATGGTAGGCTTGAAAAGCTAGAGAGATGTTTAAAATTAACTCAATGAATGCCTAATATCATTCCTCCAATCGGACATACTATCATTAGTATTGAAAGACCAACCAGGCAAGTTCTAGATGACAGAAGTGGACACAAGAACTATATACAAGTAGAAAAACTCACGTACACACATCGTACTTTGAACTGCTTAATTCACATTGTTTAGCACTTTCGAGCAACTACTTTGCAAGTTCAAGCTTTTATGTGTCGCTATAGAGTCACAAAGTGAGCCTTAAATTCAGAAGATTGGTCATAGAGACAAGTTCCCTTAAGACAGTCGTCAATCTATCTATCATTGGGACGAGTCGAGAAAGATGACTATAGGAGGATATGTGCTATGTACAGGTATGCATGCTTGGCACTGAACAATTGCACTAAACTGGTCACATTAAGTTACACACAAGTTTCTGATTCTACTATTACACTCTAGGAAAAGAATCAGACAAAGAAAAACCAAGAGGAATTGATTTGCTAACTAATCATAAACAAAGTTTAATAATCAAAACATTGTATATACACTGCTTTATAGATCAAAGTTGTACAAGTTTGATACACAAAAGCACAAAACAAATGGCAACAATACCAAATCAAACACCAAGGCACCCCTACCCCCAACTTAAAACGATGCATTATCCCCAATGCAGATAATAAGAGTACAAAGTGTGAGGAAAGACTCCCTG
Organism: Nicotiana noctiflora; assembly: GCA_032618575.1. Classification (NCBI taxonomy): domain Eukaryota; kingdom Viridiplantae; phylum Streptophyta; class Magnoliopsida; order Solanales; family Solanaceae; genus Nicotiana; species Nicotiana noctiflora. The sequence continues at coordinate 52,727 of JASVEL010003028.1, read as the reverse complement.
AGGCACACTAAGTGCTATGGGAGTCGGCAGTTGGCTGTGTGTCGGGGTGATCACCCTCCTGTGTATCTGGCATGGGCACAGTCGAGGGTACGACCTCTGCTGCTGATGGAAGCTCTGGTGTAGAAAGCAAGGCTGGCACTGGAGCTGATGGTGGGGCTGCTATGACCTCAGCCGGCATGTGAGAGATGCTAGATGCCTCAGCTTCTGTATGAGCAGTGGGGCCTTCTCTGTCAATCAATGATCTCTGCAAGGCCACCTCAAGCTGAGCGTGCTCATCCTCATCCACAGCATCATCCTCCTGAGGTGAAGCTGGAGCGGATGCCCTCCCTTTGTCAACAGGCTGCGGAGCATAATCGCTGGAGAATCCCGAGTCATCCTCTTCTTCATCACTGTCACTCCCCTCCTCAGCTTCCTCATTAGAGGCAATATCAATACGGCTAGGAGGAGTTGGGGCCTATGAGTCTCTGGGAGTAGGAATGACAGGGTCGGCCATTAGGTTGGTGAAATCAAGGCCTAAATCAGGCATCGCATCAGCACTCTTGTCACCTGCTCCCGGAAAGAAGGATGAAACGTCGAAGTCCAGATTTTGCATCTTTTGAAATTCGACCTTCATAGAGGCCACCTCTATCTTGAGATCGTGCAAACCGGACATTTCTCCCTTTTCTAGCTTCTCCACCCTCAACTCACGCCCTTGCAGTCGCTCAGCATATGCCATCTGTTTTTGCTGAATCTCTGCTATGGCGGACTGCATGGGAGTGAGAGCCTGCTTGATTAAGTTAGGCAATGTCTTAACAAGCTGGTCAACTTTGGAGTTTGCATGTTTGGCTAAAAGACCAAGCTGTGAGACTACCAGAGTGGTTGGATGAGGCTGAGCAGTAGCAGTAGTAGTCTGAGCAGCGGTGGAAGGAGTGGAAGACTGTGCTGCATCATCATGAGCAATAGGGGGCTGGGAGGAGAGTAGGTCTTCCTGAACAACTTCTGGAGGAGGTATCACCGCATCAGCAAGGCGGTTGATGTCTATAATCCCTTGCTCCTGACCTTTCGCATCCCGGAGGTCAACAGGAACTTGGGCCTCATGGCACAAAGCAGTGATCAAAGACGGGAACGGAAGAGAAGCGGCATCTTGCATTGCTCTTCTCCCCATCTCTTGGAAAATTATTTCTCCCATATTTACTTTAATGCCATGTATGATACAAGCAACGATGAGGGCCTTCTCAATGGCGATGTCTGTCTCATGATTTGTTGGGATCAATCTGGATGCGAGAAATGCAAACCAGTATCTTCCTTCCCTTGAGAAGCTCTCCTTATAAATCTTTTTCCCCGGTTGTATCCATACATGGGTTCCAGTTGCGATGACGGAGGCAATCCAGCTTCTTTCACTCTCCCTGTTGGCAAATTTGGCTTTATACTTAGATGTGGAGGTGTCCTCGTCCCATTCTGGGACCAACAATTTATTTATGGCTTTTGCACTGCATTTGACTGGGATACCCCGAACTTCCACCTTGTCGAGGTACATCATTTGCCTCTTCTGCTGCTTGGTCCGGGAAGCTCCATAATTGGCATAGAACTCCCGAACAATGGATTCATTGTATTTGGCCGGAGGGTCAGTGAATCTCATCCATTTTCTCCGCTTGATATTGGTAAGGATGTGGATACTTGTCTTTAAGCCCATTTAGGCTCAATTGCTTCTCCGGGAGGAGCTTTCTCCGTTCAAGCCCGGATTTATATTTATCCCTCGACCCCTCAATGCCCCAGCGGAGATGATATGAAAGTCCTTCCGCAGCCTGCTTTCTCCTTGACTCAGCATGTATGTCAACTGCAGGCCGGGTATCTGCTTCCTCAGGTTGGTCATTTACTTCTCGTGGCGAGTCCACTCGTTGTCTTTTAGCAGCACGGGGCCTGTTTGCAAGTTGTTTTTGAGCCATTTCTGCAAAGGGAGCATTGTCAGTATAGCCAGTAGGGTAGAGAATAGGAAACATTTAACAGAGAGCAAAGATGCGATGCACTCTGCGATCGCAAAATAGGGTTGCGGACCGCAAAGTCATCGCACAATTTTTCTGCTGAAGTTTCATCCCATTCTGCGATGATATATGCGGTCGCATAACGGTTATGCAGACTGCATACTCATCGCAGAATGGCTCCTTGCAAAGTCCAAATTTCCCAGTTCACTGTTATACTTTGCGTTGAGTTTACGGACCGCAGATCAATTCTGCGGCCGCATACTCGATCGCATATTTCATTGCTTGAGAGGGCTACCAAGGTGACAGCTATGCGGTCACTTTGCAGACCGCAAAGTGGTAATGCGATCGCATAGTGACCGCATAAGTTGTCTTCTTCATCTGACCTTGGGCTAGGTCCGCGACAACAATGCGGTTCGCATTTTAGACATGCGGACCGCAGAAGTGAGCAAATTAATGCAACATTTCAACTGTTCAGCCATGGGTGCCCAAATCTTCAACCAATTCCTACCCAACGTCTAATTCATTACTACCCTAGCCATGCTATTAAGCCCACAACCATTTCCCACAATGTTTCCCTCAAAATCTTTAAACAATGGAGATGGGGGGAAACAGTACACATACCAGATGTTGAGAATGTTATTGATTAACAGGATGATGCCTGGAGTGCCGGTTCGAACTTGCCTCTGTTCATTCTTTTTCTTTTTGTTTTTCTCTTCTTTTTCTTTTGTTTGTTTTTCTCTTCTTTTTTTATTCTGTAGTGTAGGGTGTTTAGGACGTACCTGGGGGATTTACACGCTTTTGTGAGGTCAATTTTGCAGACCATTATGCGATCGCAGAACTAATTTGCGGTCCGCATAATGGTCGCATATTGTTGCGACGTGTAAGTTTCTCAGAGTCACTTTGCGATCCATTCTGCGGTCGCACAACTAACATGCGGACCGCAGAATGGACGCATTGCAACTTCCAATTTAGAGGGCTCACTGATTAGGTCTATGGTAGATTTGCGGTCCGCAAATCAATTATGCGGTCGCATTTCTACCGCATTTCTACACTCTTTCTTTCGCATCTCTTTCCATGGGTATATCCACCAAATATCATCACTGTTTGGGCTCCCTACACTTCACAGATGTTAAGGAAATAAATGAACAAAGACAAATTAACAAAAAAATCAAAGACTATGTTACCACCCATGGGTTGCCTCCCATGCAGCGCTTGATTTAACGTCGCGGCACGACGGGACTGGTTGATCCAATTTCATCCTTTTGATGGGCAAGGTCCATCTTGTAGAGCCAGCTGCTCTATCACTTTCTTCTCACCATCAACACCCAAGTAGTGTTTGATGCGTTGTCCATTTACTTTAAATGTTCGAGACCCGTCAGTAGCTTCTAATTCTACAGCTCCGTAGGGGGATACACTCACCACTTTAAAGGGGCCGGACCATTTCGATTTCAATTTGCCCGGAAACAATTTCAATCTTGAGTTGAAGAGTAAGACCAGGTCACCTGTCTTGAACTCTCTTTTCAAGATCTTTTTGTCGTGAACAAATTTCATCCGCACCTTGTATACCGCTTCGCTCTCATATGCATGGAATCAAAATTCCTCTAGTTCATTTAGTTGCATCAATCTCAAGTTTGCAGCTTCTGCCCATTCTAAATTGAGCTTCTTGAGTGCCCACATGGCCTTGTGCTCCAACTCAACCGGTAAATGACATGCCTTCCCAAAGATGAGCCGGTAGGGCGAAGTGCCAATAGGGGTTTTGAAGGCCGTGCGGTAGGCCCACAATGCATCATCTAATTTTCTGGACCAGTCAGTCCTGTTGGCGTTCACAGTTTTAGCTAGGATACTCTTGATCTCTCGGTTTGAGACCTCAACTTGCCCACTCGACTGCGGATGGTATGGTGTAGCCACCTTGTGTTTCACCCCATATTTTTCAAGTAACCCTGTAAATGCTTTGTTGCAGAAGTGTGATCCTCCATCACTCAGAATGGCTCTAGGAGTGCCAAACCGAGTGAATATATTCTTCTTCAAAAAGGCGGTCACACTCCTCGCCTCATTGTTTGGTAAGGCAACGGCTTTAACCCATTTTGAGACATAGTCCACAGCCACCAAAATATACTTCATCCCATAGGAACTCATAAAGGGGCCCATGAAATCAATGCCCCACACATCAAAGATTTCTATCTCTAACACATATTGCATTGGCATTTCATGCCTTTTGGAGATTGAACCTTGCCGTTGACACTGCTCGCAAGCTTTTGCAAATTAGTTTGCATCATAATAGATGGAAGGCCAATAGTAGCCACATTCAAGAATCTTTGCCGCAGACCTATTGCCTCCATGATGGCCTCCAACCGGTGAGTCATGACATGCCTTGAGGATTGGCATGATTTCTTCCTCTGGTACGCACCTCCGGATGATGTTGTCAGCACACACTCAAAACAAATAAGGCTCCTCCCAGTAGTATTGCCGAACAATCCCTCAAGAATTTCTTCTTTTGATGAGGCTCTAACCCTTCCGGAATGACTTCGCTCACCAAGTAATTTGCAATGTCGGCATAAAAAGGAGCAAAGGTGTTGGAAAATGCCAATATATGTTTATCGAGGAAAGCATCATTTATGTCAAGCTCTTCTTTAGGCCTCCCTGCTTCCTCAAGCCTTGACAAGTGGTCTGCAACTTGGTTTTGAGTACCTTTGCGATCTTTTACTTCAAAGTCAAATTCCTGCAACAAGAGAACCCACCGAATTAGTCGAGGCTTTGCATCTTTCTTTGCCATGAGGTATCGAAGAGCCGCATGATCTGTGTAGACCACCACCTTGCACCCCAACAAATATGCCCGGAATTTTTCAAAAGCATACACAATTGCAAGAAGCTCTTGCTTAGTGACAGTGTAATTCATTTGCGCCCCATTGAGAGTTTTGCTTGCATAATAGACCGGATAAAGTTTCTTGTTGTAGCGTTGACCTAGCATTGCTCCAATATCTACACCACTGGCGTCACACATGAGTTCAAAAGGAAGAGTCCAATCGAGAGTGACAATAATGGGTGTCGTGGTGAGCCTCAACTTTAATTCCTCAAAAGCTTTGATGCACTTGTCATAAAACATGAATTTTGCATCCTTTTCAAGAAGCTTGCACATTGGGTGTGCAATTTTGGAGAAATCCTTGATGAATCTCCGATAGAATCCTGCGTGGCCCAGAAAGCTTCGAACACCTTTCACTGAATTTGGTGGAGGAAGTTTAGAAATGATTTCGATCTTAGCCCGATAAACTTCAATGCCATGTTTAGAAATCTTATGCCCCAACACAATACCTTCATCCACCATGAAGTGGCATTTTTCCCAATTGAGCACAAGATTCGTTTCTTCGCATCTCTTGAGCACTTGTCTAAGATTTGCAAGACAATGCTCAAAGGAATCACCAATAACAGAGAAGTCATCCATAAAGACCTCTAGAAAATCTTCCACCATATCGGAAAATATCAATATCATGCATCTTTGAAAGGTCGCCGGAGCATTACACAACCCAAATGGCATCCGGCTAAAAGCAAATGTCCCATAAGGACAAGTGAAGGTTGTTTTATCTTGATCTTCCAAAGCAATATTGATTTGGTTGTAGCCGGAGTATCCGTCAAGAAAGCAATAGAAGGCTCTTCCCACTAGCCGATCAAGCATTTGATCAATAAAAGGCATAGGGAAATGATCCTTTCAAGTTGCACTATTGAGTTTCCGATAATCCATGCACACTCTCCACCCGGTCACCGTTCTAGAAGGGATGAGCTCATTTTATTCATTTTCAATCACGGTTACGCCTCCCTTCATTGGCACACATTGTATTGGGCTCACCCAAGAACTACCGGCGATTGGGTAGACAACTCCGGCGTCTAACCACTTGATAATTTCCTTTTTCACCACTTGTTGCATTGAAGGATTTAGTTGCCTTTGATGCTCCACACTTGGCTTGGTGTCATTCTCCAATTGGATTTTGTGTTCGCAAATACCCGTGGGAATGCCACGGATGTCGGCGATTGTCCACCCAATTGCTTGATTGTGCTCCCTTAGGACTTCTGATAATTGCTCTACCTGCACATCATTCAACAAAGAAGACACAATTACGGGTAAAGTATCATTAGAGCCAAGAAATTTATACCTCGAATGCGAAGGGAGTGGTTTGAGCTCTAATTGTGGTGGCTCAATGATTAATGGCTTGGCGGGGGGAGTAGCTCTATTCTCTAAGTCAAGAGAGAGCTTTGCCGGCATTTCAGTATAGGATCCAAGACTCTCCAATGCATTCACCGATTCTATGTACCCATCCATGTTTTCCCCATCAAAATTTACTAGGATTGCCGCTAATGCCTCACCAAGGCATTGTTCTTCCATTTTCAATTCCACGGCATCCTCTACCTCATCAACCGCTTCTATCGTTGAGATGCTCTCATATTTGTGGGGTAGCTTCATACCCTTGCTAGCTTGAAAAGTGACTTCTTCATCATTCACCCGGAACTTTATCTTATTTCTCTCAGAATCCATGAGTGCTCGGCCCGTAGCCAAGAATGGTCTTCCCAAAATGATAGGGATCTCTTTATCTACAGCACAATCAAGAATCACAAAGTCCGCGGGTAAATGGAACTTCCCCATTTTCACTAGTACATCATCCACAATTCCCACCGGTCGCTTGATGGAACGATCGACCATTTGCAATCTCATACTTGTTGGTCTAGGCATACCCAATCCCGCTAGCTTATAGATGGCTAGTGGCATTAAGTTTATGCTAGCTCCATTGTCACATAAGGCTCTTGCAAATTCACGTGCCCCAATAGTACAAAGTATAGTAAAGGCTCCCGGATCCTCCTTCTTTTGAACCGGGGTTGTAGCAATGATAGAGCTTACCCTGTGAGTCATGCTTACCACCTCATGCTTTGAGGTCTTCTTCTTAGTGATCAAATCTTTCAAGTACTTAGCGAACCCTGGCATTTCTTGAAAAGCTTCTATAAAAGGTATGTTCATTGTCAATTGTTTGAGAATATCGTAGAACTTTTCAAGCTTGCTATCGTCAATCTTCCTTGCTAGCATTTGAGGGAATGGAGGAGGAGGTCTAGGAATAGGTGGAAGAGGTTTTGATGACTCGTTCCCCTTTTCCTTTTCCTCTTCTCGATCTTCTTGTTGTGCTCTAGCCTTTTCCGGAATGCTTTCAATTTCAACATCTTTTGTTTTATCAACCACAACAACTTTTTGCTTTTCAAATTCAATAACCTCTTGTTGTTCACCCTCAACCGTTTGTTTGGTCTCCACATCTTCAACTATGTGTTCATTCTCTCCAAGTAGCACTTTTCCACTCCTAGTGGTGATTGCCATGACATGAGAGGTTGAGCCGCTTCCACTACCTCTTGGGTTTGCAATCGTGTCACTAGGTAGTGTTCCCTTTTGCTTGGGGTTTTGTTCCTTGGAGAGGTCTCTCATTTTCATTTCCAACTTTTGGATGGATGCGGTATGAGAGCCAACTACCTCGGTCATGTTCCTCAATGAAGCATCGGATTTTTTTTTATTTTGTAGCACTCTCTCTAGCATAGCTTCCAATTTTGAATCATTTGAGGACCCTTGGTTCGAATGTTGTCCTTTTGGAGGAACATAAGGATTTTCACTCCGGTTAGGAAAATTTTTGTTGTTGTTGCCCCAATTTCTTTGTTGTGAACTACCTTGGTCATACCTCCAATGTTGGTTTCCTTGCCCTTGCGGGTTTAGCCTCCATTGGTTTTATGCTCCTTGACCTTGATAGTATTGCCTCTGATACCCTCCTCCTTGAGGGTTGTTGATGTAATTCGCCTCTTCAAAATCTTCATTCGGATTGGACGGCATGTCCTCGACAACGTTGACTTTCTTTGTTTGATTTTCTGTAAACGTCTTGGTCAACACATTGACATTAGTGGCCAACCCCGCAATGATTTGTTCTCTCTCTTGGTTTTCCTTGATCAAATTTGTCAAAGAATGAGACCCATAAGCTATTCCACCGGATGCATCCTCAGAATGCCATGCTTGATTATGTTTGGCCATCTTGTCGAGGATTTGAGTTACTCTAGCAAAAGACTTATCCATAAAAGATCCATCCGCCGCATTCTTTGCAATGGCTTGGTTCATGGGATCAAGACCCATGTAAAACTTCTCAAGCAAAATTGAGTCAGGGAATCCATGATTTGGCGACCTCACCAAATATAGTTTAAAGCGATCCCACGCCTCATGTAAGTGCTCCCCTTGTTGTTGCTTAAAGAAAAAGATTTTATCTCTAAGCTCGGATTTCTTGCTTTGTGGGAACCATTTTGCTAGGAATGTCCGGACAAGTTCAGGCCATGATCGAATTAAATTTGGTGGCAAGTTTTGAAGCCATTTTCTAGCCTCACCGCCCAAGGAGTACTTGAAAACTCTCAACCTTAAGGCATCTTCTGAGACATTGGTTTGTTTGTGCATAGCACACACTCCCAGAAAATTTCTCAAGTGTTGATTTGGGTCGTCATCGGTGGAATTCTTGAAAAACCCTTCCGCTTTGAGCATGAGGATTAGACCATGATCCACCTTAAATGTTGAGGCACCAATAACAGGGGGTACAATTGCATTTGTGTCATCGATATCCGCAAAAGGATTCTCTTCCCCTCCGTCCTCGTAATCAGACATTGTAACCTATCACACCAAGCAAAACAAGCAAAGTGTAATGGAAAAGAATTAGATATCAAGTAAAGTACACACTAATGAGTAATTTCAGGACCGTATTCCCCGGCAACGGCGCCAAAATTTGATACGCTCAAATTACACTTTTACAATTAGTGTAAGGCGATCGGTGTCAAATATAGTAACCCAACTAGGTGGGGGTCGAATCCCACAGGGAATAGGTGTGAAATGATCACTTGAATTAGTGTGCTACCCGACTAGAATCTTGAATCTACTCTGTTATAAGTAATATAGAAATGGTGTAAGAGTGATAGTATGAGTTAAGATTGGTTTAGAATATTTAACTAGTGAAGATGCTTGATATAGTAATCTGTAGAATTGATTAAACCAAGGTTGTGTTCCCATAAATGTAGTGTAATGCCATCGGTGTTAATATGATATATTTCTAATGGTTGATTATTGATATGCAATTGATTTCTATGCAACTACCCAATATTTCCCAATATTTGAGTGGTATTTCCTCTCTTGCTTTTTCCCAAAAATCTAAGAGTCACAATGTATAACAATCAATAAATGTCAAATAAAACTCACTTATCCCTAAGCGATTCTATTAAACGAGGTGTAAGGTCTCGAGTTTTTGTTCTTTACTTCTTCCAAAATCTAACCCACTTTCCCAAACAAGGTAGGACTTTAATGGCTTTATTTAGTGTTTGCAACCACCAATAATAAATGAAGAATGAGAAGTAGAGAAATATCAACCAACCATTATGCATATATTCAATGTTAAACACCCATTTACATAACACCCATTTACGGTTCACAACCTTAGTATTTAAGTTTAGCCACACATGCTAAAATATAAAATACAAGGTGTAATAAATGTCATAAATGCTTACAAAATACAAGATTCTTCAACCAAAAGCTTCCAAAAAGATGAAGTAATAAAGTCTTGGAGTGTAGTATAAAGTCTGCACAAGATGCCCTTACACAAAATTCTAAAAAGCTATTTATAGAGGGACCAAGGTCTGACAAAAAGCGGACAAGTTTGCCCTTCCAGGTCACGTATGCGACCGCAAATCTGTCGCATAACAGGTCTGCGGTCCGCAATCTTGAGAGGCGGCGTCGCGGATAGGAACCCTAGCTGTTCATGTGTTGATCGCATCACCATTCTGCAGTCTGCATGTTGATTGTGCGACCGCAGAAAGCACCGCAGACTTGCCTCTTAGGTTTCCTTTGTGTTCATTATGCGGCAGAAGTGCGGACTGCATATTGAAAGTGCAATCGCAAAAGACATCGCATTCTTGCCGTGCATTTCAGCTCCATTCACTGTTTAGTTCTACGATTTGGTTGCTTATTTGCGGTCTGCATATGCAGTATGCGACCGCATATTGGTCCGCAGATTGGCTCTTTTGCACAACTTGCCCTCTTTCTTATCTTTTTGCATCCATTTTTGTGTCCTTGGTCTTTTCTTCCTCTTTATCTGTAAAACCACAAAATCACATAAGTATGGACTACATTTTGTAATGAAACAAGCTAATATAAGAGCAATTAGTATGTAAATGTGCCGAATCTCTCCGGCACATCGACACCCCCAACTTAAACTCTTGCTTGTCCTCAAGCAAGCAGAACACACATACATCACACTTCTTTTCAACATTTAACACACTAATGACACAAGATTTGTGCTAATGTTCAGGTTATGCCCGATGACGAGCAGCGTCGTCTTGAGAGATTTGGTAGACTTCAGCCACACCATTTCAGTGGCGTTGAGGGCGAGGATACCCGGGGTTTCTTGGACAAGTGTCAGAGGATGTTGCGGACGGCTGGTATTCTTGAGTCCAGCGGAGTTTCATTTACTACCTTTCAGTTCACTGGTCCCGCATTTGATTGGTGGGAAGGAGTTTGAGAGGCGTAGGCCTGCTAGAGCAGCACCTCTCACATGGCAGCAGTTCTCTACTCTCTTTCTAGAGAAATATGTACCTCAGTCTCATCGCGAGGAGTTACGTCGCCAGTTCGAGTGGTTGATTCAGGGCGACATGTCTGTGACCCAGTATGAGCTCAGATTCACACAGTTGGCTAGGCATGCCACATGGATGATCCCCACTGATAGGGAGAGGATCAGGAGGTTCATTGTCGGCCTCAACTACTCTATCTACATTCTTATGACCAGGGAGAGAGTTCTGTCATCATCTTTCGAGCAGGTTGTAGATATGGCACGCTCCATTGAGGCGGATCGTCGCCGAGAGAGGGAGGAGCGGGAGGACAAGAGGCCTTGTGATTCTGGCAGCTTTACTGGTACTCCATCTAGAGGGCATTTCCAGCAGAGCAGAGGTCGCTCATCTAGACCTTCTCATTCAGGCCACCCTGAGCAGAGCGGAGGTTCTTATGGTCGTGGTCAACAGGGGTTTCAGCAGGGTCAGTCATCACTTAGTGCCCTCCCAGCCCAGAGTGCCGCACCTACTTCTTCAGCCCAGGGTTCTTCTGCGGCGAGGGGTTCCCTTCAGTCCCCTTCTCCAGCACCAGGTGCATGTTATGAGTGAGGTGAGTTTGGCCACATAAGGAGACAGTGCCCTCAACTTCGTAGGGGCAGGACTCTGCAGTGGGATCAGCCCTCCTCTTCAGCACCATCTCAAGCTAGTAGAGGTGGAGGTCAGTCTTCTCGTAGTTTCCCCAGAGGCGAGGAGAGACCTGGTGGAGGCCAGGCACGATTCTATGCACTCCCTGACATGCGTGATGCAGTTGCCTCCGATGCAGTGATTACAAGTATCATTTCTGTCTGTCATAGAGATACCTCTGTTCTATTTGATCCAGGGTCCACATATTCTTACGTGTCCTCTTATTTTGCACATCATCTGGGTGCGACTCGTGGTAATCTTGATTTACCTGTTCATGTATCCACCCTCGTGGGTGATACGATTGTTGTGGATCATGTCTATAGATCCTGTGTTATATCTGTTGGGGGTCTGGAGACCCAGGCAGATCTATTATTGTTGGGGATGGTAGACTTTAATGTTATATTGGGTATGGACTGGTTGTCTCCGTACCATGCTATATTGGACTGTCATGAAAAGATATTTACATTGGCCATTCCTGGTATTTCTAAGATTGAGTGGCGGAGTTCGACTGATTTTGTCCCAAGCCGTGTCATTTCATTCTTAAAATCTCAAAAGATGGTTGAAAAAGGGGTGTTTGTCGTACTTAGCCTTTGTGAGAGATGTGGGAGCTGAGTCTCCTATCATTGATTCTGTACCTGTTGTGAGGGACTTTCCAGATGTATTCCCCTCAGACCTGTCGGGCATGCCGCCGGACATGGATATTGATTTTGGCATTGATTTGGTGTCGGGCACTCAGCCCATATCCATTCCTCCTTATCGGATGGCACCAGCTGAGTTGAAAGAACTAAAAGAGCAGCTTCAAGAGTTTCTCGATAAGGGTTTCATCCACCCTAGTGTATCCCCGTGGGGTGCGCCGGTGTTATTAGTTAAAAAGAAAGATGGTTCCATGTGAATGTGTATTGATTATAGGCAATTGAACAAAGTGACGGTAAAGAACAAGTACCCTCTACCGCGCATAGATGATTTGTTCGATCAGTTACAGGGTGCGAGGGTGTTTTCTAAGATTGATCTTCGTTCAGGCTATCATCAGCTAAAGATCAGGGACTCTGATATTATGAAGACTGCATTCAGGACCCGATATGGTCATTATGAGTTTCTTGTGATGTCTTTTGGGTTGACCAACGCCCCAGCAGCATTTATGCATCTGATGAACAGTGTGTTCGGGCCCTATTTGGATTCATTTGTGATTGTGTTCATTGATGACATTCTAGTCTACTCCCGTAGTCAGGAGGAGCATGCTCAGCACTTGAGTATTGTGTTGCAGAGATTGAGGGAGGAGAAGTTATATGCTAAATTCTCCAAGTGCGAGTTTTGGCTCGAATCCGTAGCATTTCTGGGACATGTGGTGCCTCGTGATGGTATTCAGGTTGATCCGAAGAATAGAGGCGGTGCAAGGTTGTCCTAAACTGACCTCAGCCATAGAGATTTGTAGTTTCCTTGGGTTGGCGGGTTATTATCACCGGTTTGTTCAGGGATTTTCCTCTATTGCATCGCCCTTGACCAAGTTGACTCAGAAGGGTGCTCCATTTGTGTGGTAAGATGAGTGCAAGGAGAGTTTCCAGAAGCTCAAGACAGCTTTGACCACGGCTCCGGTGTTGGTGTTGCCATCAATTTCAGGCTTCATATACTGTTTATTGTGATGCCTCGAGAGTGGGGATAGGTTGTGTGTTGATGTAGGAAGGTAAGGTGATTGCTTATGCTTCTCGGCAGTTGAGGCCACATGAGAAGAACTATCCTGTTCATGATTTGGAGGTAGCTGCCATTGTTCATGCATTGAAGATTTGGAGGCATTACTTGTACGGCGTGTCTTGTGAGGTGTATACCGAACATCGTAGTCTCCAGCACTTGTTCAAACAGAAAGATCTTAATTTGAGATAGCGGAGATGGATTGAGTTGCTTAAGGATTATGACATCACTATATTATATCATCCGGGGAAGGCCAATGTGGTGGCCGATGCTTTGAGCCGGAAGGCGGTCAGTATGGGGAGCTTGGCATATATTCCAGCTGAGGAGAGGCCATTTGCTTATGATGTTCAAGTGCTAGCCAATCGGCTAGTGAGGTTAGATATTTCGGAGCCCAGCAGGGTATTGGCTTGTGTTGTATCTCGGTCATCTCTATATGATCGTATTCGTGAGCGCCAGTATGATGATCCACATTTGGCTGTCCTTAGGGACAGAGTTCAGCATGATGATGCTAGAGATGTCACCATTGATAGTGACGACGTATTGAGGATGCAGGGCCGGATATGTGTGCCCAATGTTGATGGCCTTCGTGAGTTGATTCTGGAGGAGGCCCATAGCTCACGGTATTCTATCCATCCAGGGGTCGCGAAGATGTATCAAGACTTGAAATAGCACTATTAGTGGAGGAAGATAAAGATGGACATTGTCAGACATGTAGCACGGTGCCTCAACTATTAGCAGGTTAAGTACGAGCATCAGAGGTCCGGTGGCGTATTTCAACGCATTGATATTCCCGAGTGGAAATGAGAGAGGACCACCATGGATTTTGTTATTGGACTCCCTCGGACAGCGAGGAAGTTTGATTCTGTTTGGGTGATTATGGATAGGCTGACCAAGTCAGCGCACTTCATTCCTATGTGTACTACTTACTCCTCGGAGCGGTTGGCAGCGATCTTTATTCGGGAGATTGTACGGTTGCATGGAGTCCCAGTGTCTGTCATATCCGACAGGGGTACTCAGTTCACTTCTCAGTTTTGGAGAGCATTTCAGCGAGAGATGGGTACGCCGGTTGAGTTGAGTACAGCATTTCACCCCCAGACAGACGGGCAGTCTGAGCGCACTATTCAGATCCTGGAGGATATGTTGCGAGCATGTGTGATTGACTTTGGTGGTTCGTGGGATGAGTTCTTACCACTTGCTGAGTTTGCCTACAACAACGATTTTCAGTCGAGTATTCAGATGGCTCCGTACGAGGCATTGTATGGCAGACGGTGTAGATCCCCCGTGGGATAGTTTGAGCCTGGTGAGGATAGATTGATAGAGACTGAGTTTGTTCACGATGCTCTGGATAGAGCGAAGTTGATCTAGGAGAGGCTTCGTACAGCACAGTCTCACCAGAAGAGTTATGCAGACCGTAGAGTTCGAGAGATGTCTTTCATGGTTGGTGACAGGGTATTGTTGAAGGTTTCACCCATGAAGGGTGTCATGAGGTTCGGGAAGAAGGGGAAGTTGAGTCCCAGGTACATTGGTCCTTTTGAGATACTCAGGAGAGTTGGAGAGGTGGCATATGAGTTGGCCTTGCCACCCAGCTTGTCCAGCGTTCATCCAGTATTCCATATGTCTATGCTCCGGAAGTACATCGGGGATTCGTCTCATGTATTAGACTTCAGTACCATTCAGCTTGATGGTGATTTATCCTATGATATGGAGCCTATTGCTATTTTGGGTCGTCAGGTGAGAAAATTGAGGTCGAAGGAGATTGCATCAGTTAAGGTTCAGTGCAGAGGTCGACCCGTGGAGGAGGCCACTTGGGAGATCGAGCGGGAGATGCGGAGCAGATATCCTCACTTGTTTGAGACTTCAGGTATGTTTCTTGACCCGCTCGAGGACGAGCGTTTGCTTAAGAGGGGAGAATGTGACGACCCGGCCCATCGTCACGGGAATTACCACCCCGTTATGTTGTAATTACATGTTTTATGCTTTTATATCAGTGTTAGAGTCTGTCTGGTGAGTTAGGAGTGAATTGAATTGAAAATGAGGCATATAGCCTTTTTGAAGGAAACTTGAATATGGAAAGTCAACCTAGAGTTGACTATTTAGTTGGAGGGCTCGGAATCGGATTCTGATGATTCGGTTAGTTCCGGGAGGTGATTTTTGACTTAGGGGAGCAATCGGAATTGAATTTGGAGGTCCGATGTAGAAATAGGCTTGAATTGGCTAAGGTTGAATTTTGGCGAAATCCGAACGGTAGGTGAGATTTTGATCCGGTGGTCAGAATGGAATTCTGATAATTCCTGTAACTTTGTTATGTTATTTTGGATATGTCCGCAAAATTTCAGGTCATTCGGACGTCGTTTGGTCGGTTTTTTGATCGAATGTTAGTTTCGAAAGTTTTGAAGAAACTTAGGCTTGAATCCGTGTGTAATTGGTGATTTTGATGTTTAGGATGGTGTTTTTATGCTTGGAACAAGTTTGAATTAGGTAATGTGATGTATTGGTGGCTTTGGTTGAGGTCCAGGGGGTCTCGGGATCATTTCGAATGCCCAACGGGCAAGTTTTGATCATAAAGTTGCTGCACAAACATTGCAGATAGTGATTGCTCTATGCGATCGCATAGAGTCTTTGCGATCGCATAGAAGTGCCTAGAGGGTGTGAGAAAAATGTGCTATGCGATCGCATAGCAAGGGGTGCGATCGCATAGGCTTATCAAACTGCACATTGTGATCGCATAACCAGTGCTGCGATCGCAGAGAAGAAAAGGGGAGGCCCGGAAGATTGTGCTATGCGATCGCGGAGGTGCATTGCGATCGCATAGAAGGGGAAATTGGCAGGAAAATTTAACTCTATGCGATCGCATAGGGCCATTGCGATCGCATAGAAGGGACGTCCGTGCAGAAACAAATTAATTAAAAACCAGTCGCGGCCCTAATCATTATTTCACAAATTTCACTTCGTGAAGAGAGGGTTTTGGGTGATTGCTGGGAAATCATCGGGTGTTCGTTGGAGGTAAGTTTTGTGGCTTAATTACATCATTTTAACATGAAATCCTTGGCTAATTCTCTATAAATGGAAGACTAAATGTGGGTTTGAGCCCTAGGCCTAAAATTGAAGAAAAACACTAATTTGAGTGGGCAAATTGAGTCCGATTTTGGTAAATTTTATATGCCTAGATTCGTATTGAGATGAGGATTCCGAATATGTGACTTTTGTAATTTTTTGAGAAGCGTACCGAAAGTCGGGTTTTGGTAACTTTGCGAATTTTGATGTAAATTTAGTTGTTTTGACTGGGTATCGTTCCATTGGTCTAATTTGATGTGTATTTACTATATTTGATCAGATTCTACGCGTGCGGATCTTGATTCTCATGGCAAAGGCATCGCAGAGTAGTCGTCGCGCTGTATTGAGGTGAGTAATAGATGTGGGTGATGACCAGCGGGTTCGAAACCCCGGTATACCACTTTGTGATGTTGTATAGCGGCGAGACACGTACTCTCTTGTGAGTGCGGGGTGGATTATGAATTGGGGACTATAGCTTAGTCCGACCTGTTGTTACTGTGTTATGATAGTTGGCTATTCTTGAGCCGTCGAACATCCTTCTCGGATGGTTGCATACTATATTGTGATATTGGCTACTATTGGGCCGTTGAACCTCCTTCTTGGACGGTTGAATATACTTGTGGGCTGTGAGCCAGTTATTGGATCCTGCGAGGATCGTTATCATTGTCTTGTGATATTGACATGCTAGTTTACTACCAGGCCGTAGCTATTTCTGTTATCATGCTACTTCCAATCTCTGGAACTTGATATTATTGTTTTCAACTGAAAAATGATAAAAGAGTTTTCAAAATTACTTTGAGCATGCGAGGCTGCATTTGCATATTAGCTGACTGGCAGTGGATCGGGCTGCGTGCCGCAGTGGTATATATGTTGGATCGGACTGCACGCCGCAGTAATATTGTGCTTGGGCTGTAGGATCCCCTCTGGAGTCTGAACCCCCACAGTGAGCACGGATACCCAAATTGGATCGGGCTATGCGCCGTAGCGGTCATTTCATGCATTGCATTGCATTTAGCTACACCTGCTAGATGTCGTACTTGTTGTTAATATTGTTGGCTCTCTACTGTTGATACTAAACTGTTATAGGGTATTGGTATAGCTTTACATTGTGCTTTACTGTGGATTTCTTATCTACGCTGTCTTACCCTTATTTATTACCACTGAGTCTGGCCGTACTCATTTTACTCCCTGCACCTTGCGTGCAGATCCAGGTACCTCTCAGCAGTGATCCGGTAGTTGTTCGAGGCAACTTTTGTAGGATATTCGAGGTAGCTGCAGAGTTCGCAGGACCCGATATTCCTTCCTACTGTCTTTTGATTCTGTATTGTTATTTCTTTCCGCACTTGGTATCTTGTAAACCATTATTACACTTATGTTCTTTTAGAGGCTCTTGACTCTTGACCCTTCGGTCTATGGGAGTTGGTATGTGTTGGGACTTAGTTCCCCGTTTTCGATATATATATATATATCACTGTTATTTCATGATTAGATATGTTTATTTGGGATAAAGCGAGCTCCTAGCTCTGTTATTGTTATTGATTGGTCAGGCTGGCCTAGCAGTGTGCTGGGCGCCATCACGACCGGATTTGGGGTCGTGACAACATATTGGGCACATTGGATCTATATTCAAACCAATTCTTGCCAGATATTGTCTACAAAAAAACCTGTTATGAAGGCATTGCCAGAAGAAATATTTTATTTTATTGGTAGCTTCCAAAACTATTGAAAATTATTATTTGTACTATTGAAAGATTCAAGAAGATTGAAACAAGTTTTTATTGTGAAAACCCCTTTGGTAGTTAGTGAGCATATTGGGATATCATTCTTTGATTCGAATTCTAACTTTTTCCATGACATCCTTAATGTTGTTTGGGATTTCAAGGGTAAGTTTGTAAAAATTCCATTTTTTTCAAATAATAAATTCTTAATATTAATAGCATGCTCTTCTTTTTGTAAAGGGCCTTCCACATTTGCTCTAGGATTTCGTACCTCGGGGATCCAATTAGCTTTCTAAATATTAATGTTGGAGAGAATGTGGGGTGACCAAGTGATTCCCTTACTACATAACTCCCAAGCTTTTTGATGCTTTTCCAAATAAAAGAGTTTTTATTGGTGGCATTAGTAGAAGCATATGTGGAGATTATAAGGGTGGCCCAAGGAGAGGTGGGGTTTGTAAACATTCTCCAAACAATACTTGCCAATATGCAAAGGTTCTTCGAACCGGCACTATGTATTCCTAGACCCCCACTAGATTTAGGTTGGCATATGGTAGATCAATTTATTAGGTGTAATTTTTTCTTTTCATTGGTAGTTTCCCAAATGAAGTCTCTTTGCACCTTGTCAGTTTTCTTAGTTTATTTTTTGGGAGTAAAGTATATTGCATATAGTGGTTAGGAATTGAGTTTAGGCACGAGTGTGCCAGGATGGTTCTGCTAGCAATGTTTAAAAAATTCATCTTCCAAGCAGCAAGCTGGGATCTCATCTTATAAATCATAAATTAAAAGTCCTTGGTCCAAGTCTATTATTTAATATAGAGAATCCTAAGTAGGTGCCAAAAGTTTAACTTTTCCTAATACCTAGTATATTAGTAATATCAATTATGTCTTGTTCAGGGCAGTTTTTCGAAAACAAAATTTTAGATTTGCCTAGATTAATCTTTTGTTCAGTAATTTTATTAAAATAGTCAAGGCTCTCTTTAATGGAGTAACACGATTTCTTATTAGCTTTAGACATCAAAGTGAGGTCGTATGCAAAAAATATGTGGAATTTTTCTGACTTCTTCTACTAGTGGTTATTGAATGACATTTCATTATGTCCACTTGATAATGCATATACATGAAAAGCATTTCAAGACAAAGTATAAAGATGTATAGTGCGATGGGATCCCCTTGTCTAATACCCCTTAGTAGGCTCAAAAGAATTACTGACTGAGCCATTGACTAGGATTGAAATAAAGCTAGTAGTAATACAATTTAAAAGGAGTTTTGAGAATTTGGGAGGGAATTTGAAGTATTGAAGGGTGTAGTGAATGAAAGACCATTCAATACTATCAAATACTTTTTTTAAATCAAGTTTTAGCAACATGTGACCTTGTTTACCTTTTAATTTCCTTAAATTGGAGACAATGTCTTGAATAAAAACAACATTATCGGGTGACTCCGGATTGTCATCCCTCACTTCCCCTTGAGAGATATCAGTTAGTTCTATGTCCTTAATGATTAGGTTTGCATCAAATATAGTCAAATTTGATGTTATTAGCATGTCTTTGAAGGATGGTTTGGTATCTAAGTTGGATTGTCTGGAAATGTCCTGCTCAATATCCGGTGGTTTGGATGATTTTTGGCTTGGGGATTCATGGTTTTGGAGTTTCATTTTGATTGTTGAGAGGATTTTTTCTATTTTAGTTCCTTGTTCAGAGTTGTTTTTCTATTTACATGATTGCACAAATAGTGCTGGTATATAGCATTGTTACTTATTTTCACGAAGAAAAAGATGTAGAAATAGAAAGAACTTCCAAAATGAAGGGGACTAAACAGGAACAAGAGCTTTGGTATGCAATAATAATCATTATTTGAACTCTTTATATTTTTTTGAATTAATATTTGAATTTCGTGTATGCTTAATGCTTGATTTAGAACTATTAATGCAATGTTTTAAAAGGTGGGGGCGTTAGGCGGCGTTTTACCTTTAACGAGGTGAGACGTAAGCCTTAAGACATGGGGCGTAAGTCCCACGGATCTTAAAATTTTACTAATTTCAAGAATTTTAAGATAGTATTAAATAAAAAATAATATAAAAATTACATTAAAATTATAAAATTATAACAAATAATATTTTAAAATGTTAATAAATTATAATTCAACTATGAATAATAGAAAAAGTATAAAATATGTCAGAATGTGCAAATAGTTGCAATGTTGTTACAACTCAAACATCAAAAGTAATGTATTCGATACGAAATATTATATGTATCTCTTAAGGAGTAATGAATCTTGAAAAAATTTCGATAATATAACTTGATATTTTCCTTAAAATACTCCTTTTTAATATGCTTTCTATTTGAATGGGAGTTTATATAATTAAAAATATAATTCATAATTTAAATATGATTCTCAAGCATCATTCATTTTTAAGTTTCAACAAGTTAATAAAGTGACACATAATTCATCATACAATACCATGATAACTAATAATTTGTACATAGTTACTAGCTAATACTGATCTATTAAATTAATAAGTATTGTATCTCGTAAACGTGTAAAAAAAATTGGAAAAATATTTATAAAAAAATTATGGATTATTATATAGTTAAGACCTAACAATTGTTAATAAATAAATACCTTTTATCTGAAAGATTTATTTAAAATTAATTATTATAGCAGTCTTAGTGAATAACATGCAATAATTTTTCTTTAATTATGACAATACTCTCAACATAATAATTTATACTTAACAACAACGATTTATTAAGAAAATTTGAAAATATACAAGGTTAGTTACATACAATTGGACAAAGTTCGATTAGGCAAACCCCAACGGTTGAGGCATAAGTCTCACATAACTAAGCCCCACACATGAGCACATGGCATTTTACGAGTGCTCCACTCCGACGCAAGCTTCGAGCGAGTCCCAATTCTGCTTTTAAAACAGAGGTTTAGACGCAAAATATATGAAGCACATGTGAGATTTGTATTGTAATAGTTGAAAAGAAGCACCTAAAAGACTTACCCACATCTGCTTCAAATCACCTATACTGTTTATTTACCTTTTTATTAATGTGATATATTGTCTTTGTCTCATTGTGCCAAAAGAGTAATTTTATGTGTGTAAGATGTTACATAATAATCGCCAAAAATTCACCCCCAAAAAATACTAAAACTCCTTTTCGATTCAATTCGATAAATTTTTTATCTTAAGGTGTTACCAAAACAGTTGGCACAGTTCAGTTGAATCAATTTCAATTAACAAGTGGAAAGAGGGAGAGGATCAAACAAACAACAAACTTGTGCAGAGGGAAAAAAAGAAAAGAAGAAAAAATATTAATCTAGAGATTGGAAAACAGAAAAGGACAGACATGCTATATATGCAATTATGTTGGGCCAAAATCTTTTTCTTAAAGAAAATATGTTAATGGAAACTGCAGTTAAATATAAACTCTAATTCTTAAATGATATTTATGTTTGTGATTTCATTAATGTATTAAAAAAATTCAGGATTAATCAGATAGCTCCAAATAATCAGAGCTTTCTCTCTGTTCGCTTCACCTCTTCCACTCTCAATTTCCTCTTCTCCCTTCATTCATCTGTGAATTGTTCTTCATATTGAACATTAAGATGATAACTAAAAAATAAGGAATAATAATAATCACTTGCTATACTCACCCGATCAGAAGAGGAAAAAAAGAGCAATTTAATAAATACATAGTAGCTCGTGATTATAGAGTGGGTACATATTTTAGCTTTCCTCTATTTAAGAAACTAGTTTTAGCTAGTGAACGCTCTTTACGCAAATACCTAATGATATAAAAATTTATTTAAAATTTATATTTAACTTATAAAATAAAATAAATATAAGTTCCTAAAGATAATGAATGCAGGTCTTATATAACTAACTAAATAAAAAATAAAATTTCTTTACGTAAATACTCAATCACCACTAAAATAATTTAATTTTAAAAGGGATAATGCATAAAATCCACCCATCCTATGACCCATTTGTCAATTACACACATTTTCTTTTCGGGGGTCTTATTACCCCCCTAAACTATTTTAAAGTGTAATAAATATCACCTTAAGTGCTAAAGTGGCATAGAGAATGTGCACACTCTCTTAAAGGCAAGTGGAAAATCAAGTAGTGGGTATCTTCACGAGCCCTTTGAGATCGACTGCTTCCAAAGTGTCTCTTGAAATGCCTAACTCAATGTATCTTCATATGTACTTCATATGTGACGACCCAAAGGGTCATCACCTGTTTTCCTCATCTGTTCCGCACTTCCGAGGCCTTGAAAACATCATTTTGTATTGCCTCGATTTACGTGCGTTGTCCGGGCACGTAGCCGGACAATTTCTGTGTTAGAATATGTGAATTCTAAGAAACATTTGAAGAAATTTGATATTAATATTGATATAGTTGACTTCGGTCAACATTTTTGGTAAACAAACCCGGACCCGATATCGGACGGTCCCTAGGAAAATATGGGAATCGGGCATGCGTCCGGAGTCGATTTCTGAGGCCTAGAGCCCAAGATATGAATTTTTCTATTAAATTGTTTTGCTGAAATTATTAATAAAAATGGAAATGAAAATTAATTAAAAGACCATGGTATCGGGCTCATATTTTGGTTCCGACGCTCGATACAAGTCTTATATATTATTTAAGTACTTCCTGCAAAGTTCAATGGAATTTGAACATCGTTTGATGTGTTTTGAACCATGAGTTCCAAATTTAAAGAAATCATGAATTTGAGGCTTGATTCTATGAAAACAATGTTATATTGGCGATTTGATCGCGAGAACAAGTTCATAGTATATTTTTGAGGTTGTGTGCATATTTGGTTTGGAGACCGAGGGCTCAGGTAAAGATTTGATAGTCCGTTAGAGCAAATTTTGAAAATTACACAGCTGGTATTTTTCCCTAGCAGATATCTTCGCAATTGCGAAGAAATGCTCGCAATTGCGAGAAATCCCAAGAACACATGAGGTTCGCAAATGCGAACAAAAGGTTGCAAAAGCGAAGTGGCGCAGGATTAGGCCTAATTCGCAAATGCGAATAAGGCTTCCCAAATGCGCAGCAGCACAGAAAAGGGTTACGTTCGCAAATGCGAACATTAATCTCGCAAATGCGAGTTGGCTAGAATTGGCTTGTGTTCGCAAATGCGAACCATTCCCTCGCAAATGCGATGTCCACAGCCAGGACTTGCTATGTTAGCAATTGCGAACATATGTTCGCAATTCCCATATCCGCAGCTGTGCAATCTGATACTTAAACGATTTTTAAACCCTTTTTCACCATTTTTTCAAAATCCAAAATACCACACACGATTTTCCAAGAGCAATCCAAATCACTTGTAAGTCAATTTTTACTCAACTCTTTCAATTCCTAACATCATTAAACATATTTTCCATGAGAAATCAAAGGTTTTTATGGTTGAAATTGTTGTTTTTTGGTAGAACCTAGGTTTTTCATAGATTGAGGAATTGGACCTCGATTTGAGGTCCGATTTCGAAACAAATCATATAATTGAACTCGTGAGGGAATGGGTAACCTGATATTGGTCCGAACTCCGAGTTTCGACCATGTGGGACCTGGAGCGTTTTGGAAAATTTTGGGTAAAACTTTGAGAAAACCATTTTATGCATCCAAACTAATTTATATAGTATTTATTAAAGTAATTGAACCAATTGTGATTAGATTTGAGCGAGTTGAAGGTTGAATTTCGAGGTAAAACGATAGTTGAAGGTTAATTAGACTTCAAGGCTTTGAGGTAAGTCTTTGATCTATCCTAGCTTGAGGGAATATGATTGAATGTGCTAATTGTTAATTGCTATGTGATCGAGTGCGGTGTATAGGTTGTGATGACGAGCATCTATACACTGGCGTCTAGCATGACCGTGAGTCATTTGTTGACATATGTTGTGAGTTAATGTGGGATGTTCTTAAGTCTTGTTCTTGAGCCCTTGTCGGGTTGTGAAGGTTGATTATTGTTTTCCCTTGTCGGGACCTTATTGTGTTATTGTTATTGTTCCCTTGTCGGGATATTGTTATAATTCGTGTTTCCCTTGCCGGGATGGTTCATATTATTTGTTTCATTCTTATGCCCTTAACCGTGATTGTTATTTGGGTGAGGAAGAGTGATAATGCATGAAGGGTGTTGTCGTGCATGTTTACTTATGTTCGCACGAAGGATCATTCTGTGCCTTGTTTTACTGTTTATGCATGAAGGAACACGACGCTCCATTTTTACTCAATTTATGAACGAAAGGACATTTCGTGCCGTTGTTATTTAAACTATGCACGAAGGATAATGTCGTGCCATGGATGTAAGGATGAGAGTAAAAGCACGAAGGGTGATGCCGTGCACTTTTATTTGCTTATTTGGTGATGATGAGAGTAAAAGTACGAAGGGTGATGCCATGCACTTTTATTTGATTATTTGGTGAGGTTGAGAGTAAAAGCACGAAGAGTGGTGACGTGCAACCATTTAAATTTCTTGTTTTGGTGATAGCTGTTTTTACTACACTCTGATTTTCCTTACTGACTGATTTATCATGTGTTGCTGATTGTGTTTCCCCTGCATGTTACTTCCTTTGTTAGTTGTGTTACTCGATATTTCTGTTATTTTGTGGTACATACATATGTAGAACTGCATAGGTTTATGTGAGTGTTTGGTCCTAGGCTTGTCACTGCTTCGCCGGGGTAGGCCAGGCACTTACTAGCACATGGGGTCAAATTGTGCTGATACTACACTTCTGTGCGTTTTTGCACAGGTTCGGGTTTTGAGCAGGAGCAACAGTAGTAATGTACTAGCGGGATTACCGTACTTCCGAGACCAAGGTAGCTTGCAGGCATCCGCAGGCCCGGCATCTCCTCTATTTACTTTTGTTATTGTTGTGGTCTCATTGTTCCGAGACAGAAGGTTATTATTTATTTTCTTTCGGACCATTATGTGTAGTTATTCCTTAGTAGTTCGTGAGTTTGTGAATCCACATCTTGGGTAGAGGATTTATGTCAGTTACTTTACACTATTATTCATCTTTTATTTGAAAGACTTCCGCCTTTAAAAATCTGAGTATTATTCTTGCTATTAAATATGAGAACAAAAATGATGGTATGAACAGGAAAATGGTGAGTGAATTGGCTTGCCTAGCTACCACGAGTAGGCGCCATCACGATCCCGATGGTGGGGGAAATCCGGGTCGTGACAAGTTGGTATCAGAGCTCTAGGTTACATAGGTCTCACAACTCATGAACAAGCTTAGTAGAGTGTGAGGGGTAGGTACGGAGACGTCTCTACTTGTCCTCCAGAGTCTATTGAGTTAGGAAAAGTCTGTCATTTGTTCCTTCTTGTCGTTTGATTTGTTCCTCAAATACTGATTGAATTTCTATTCTGTCCTTTCGCTGATGGTGAGGACACGCGCTTCTTCATCTATTAATCAGCAGCCTGAGCCCCAGGCAGATCCCATGAGGGGCAGGGGCCGAGGCCGTACCGGAGGCCGTGGTAGGGGTAGAGCTCAGCCCCTGGCAGCTATTCCAGAGGTGGAGCCTCATATTGAAACTGGCGAGGAGGTTCCAGTCCCAGCAGCTCGAGTGGTCCAAGCTCAGGTCCCAGGAGAGGCCTTATTTACCCGGGATCTTCGGGAGGCTTTTGTCAGGATAGCGGGTTTTATGGACAGTGTTGCCAAAGTAGGTTTATTACCGGTTGCACCAGCCACTTCTCGGGCTGGAGGAGGGGCCCAAACTCCTATTGCTCGTACTCCGGAGCCAGTAGCTCCCCAGCCTCAGGCACTAGTAGTTCAGCCAGCAGTGGCCACTCAGTTAGGCACTACAACTCAGGCCTGAAATGGAGTGGCCATGACTTTTGATTCTTTATAGAGACTTGATCGGTTCTCCAAGCTTTTTACCACTACTTTCACTCTTTCAGCGGTGCCACATCAGAGGATCCACAGGACTTCTTATTTAGTTGCCATGAGATTCTCAAGACTATGGGAATAGTGGAATCCAATAGGGTTGATTTTTGCACATTTAGTCTTTCAGGATCCGCCAAGACTTGGTGGAGAGATTTCTGTTTGACTCGACCAGCAGGTTCCCCGGCTTTAACATGGGACTAGTTTACGGAGTTATTTTTGGAGAAGTTTCTCCCTGTTACCCAGCGGGAGGCACTTCGGAGGCAGTTTGAGCGCCTCTAGCAGGGTTCTATGACTGTTACCCAGTATGAGACGAGGTTTGTTGATCTAGAACATCATGCGGTTGTGATACTCCCCACAGATCGGGAGATGGTCCGCAGGTTTATAGATGGGGTAGATCAGCCGATTCGACTTCAGATGGCTGTGGGAGTTGGGAGTGACATATCTTTTTAGGAGGCGGCTAATGCAGCTCGTAGGGTTGAGATAGCTCTTGCTCAGGGAGGTGGTTATCCTTCAGACAAGTGGCCTCATCATTCCGAAAGATTTAGTGGTACTTCATCTAGAGGCAGTGATTCTTATGATAGGGGCCAGTCTTCCAGGCATTTTCAGTCAGCTCTCCAGGCTTCGTAGGGTGGTCCAGGTGATCGTGGGTTTCATGAGCAGTATTGAGATCAGCCTCCCATCAGTGCTTAGCCTCTTTAGAGCGTTCGTGGCGGCCATTCAGGTCGTCAGGGACAGTAGTCCCAGCAGCCAAAATATTGTTATGGTTGTGGTGACCCATGTCATCTTGTCAGGTTTTTCCTCGAGCAGTGGGGTCCTCGCCCCATGATTCAGGCCCCAACTTACCCACAGCCTGCCCAGCTAGCTAGAGGCGGGGTTAGAGATCGTAGAGGTGGAGGTCGAGACCGTAGAGGTCGAGACCATCCCGCCAGAGGTAGAAGTCAGCCAGTGGATGACCGTCCCAGAGACATAGCTCAGAAGGGTGGTGCCGATCCCCGATTTTATGCTTTACCAGCTAGACTAGAGGCAGATGCGTCACATGTTGTGATTACAGGTACCATTCTGGTTTGTGATAGAGGTGCTTTCAGTATTATTTGACCCTGGGTCTACATATTCATATGTGTCTTCCTACTTTGCACCCTACCTGGCCGTGCCTATCTATGCCCTGGACATTCCAGTTTATGTGTCTACACCAGTGGGCGACTCTATAGTAGTCGACCGGGTGCATCGTTCATGCGTGGTTATATTCGGGGTCTTGAGACCCATGTTGATTTATAGTTATTAGACATGGTGGATTTCGATGTCATATTGGGGATGGATTGGTTGTCCCCGTATCATGCTATCTTAGATTGTCATGCCAAGACAGTGACCGTGGCCTTGCCAGAATCACCCTAACTTGAGTGGAGAAGGACCCCAAGCCACTCCGTTTGCAATGTTATTTCATATGTTAAGGCTCGACGCATGGTCGAGAAGGGGTGTCTAGCTTATTTGGCATATGTTCGTGATTCCAGCGCAGAGATTCCTTCTATTGATTCAGTTCCAATTGTACGAGATTTTCCCGAGGTCTTCCCTTTAGACTTGCCGGATATGCCACCTAATAGGGATATTGATTTCTGTATTGATCTAGCACCAAGCACTCAGCCCATCTCTATTCCGCCCTATCGTATGGCCCCGCTATAGTTAAAGGAGTGAAAAGATCAATTGCGAGACCTTCTAGAAAAGGCTTTATCAGGCCTAGTGTTTCTCCTTGGAGTGCACCGGTGTTATTTGTGAAGAAGAAGGATGGATCGATGCGGATGTGTATTGATTATCGGCAATTAAACAAAGTAACGATAAAGGACAAGTATCCACTACCGAGGATTGATAATTTGTTTGACCAACTCCAGGGAGCGAGGGTGTTCTCAAAGATAGACTTGAGGTCGGGCTACCATCAGCTGAAGATCAGGGCGCCTGACATCCCTAAGATAGCCTTTCGCACTAGGTACAGGCACTATGAATTCTTGGTCATGTCTTTGGGGTTGACCAATGCTCCAGCAGCATTTATGGAGTTGATGAATCGGGTGTTCAGGCCTTATCTATATCTATTCGTGATAGTCTTTATATATGATATCCTGGTATGCTCCCGCAGCCAGGAAGAGCACGAACAGTACCTCAGAGTGGTTCTTCAGCTTCTGAAGGATAATCAAAAATATGCCAAGTTTTCAAAATGCGAGTTCTGGTTAAGTTCGGTGGCATTCATGGGTCATATCTTGTCAGTAGAGGGTATTCAGGTGGACCCAAAGAAGATTGAGGCAGTCAAGAATTGGCCTCGACCAGCTTAAGTGACCGAGATCCGAAGTTTCTTGGGGTTAACATGCTACTACCGTCAATTTGTAGAGGGGTTCTCTTCTATTGCAGCCCCGATGGCCAGGTTGACCTAGAAGGGTGCCCAGTTCAAGTGGTCAGATGAGTGTGAGGCGAGCTTTCAGAAACTCAAGACAGATTTGACTATAGCACCAGTGTTGATATTACCCACGGGTTCAGGGCCTTACACAGTTTACTGTGATGCATCCCGTACTGGGCTTGGAGCGGCATTAATATATGATGGCAAGGTTATTGCTTATGCTTCGAGACAGTTGAAAATCCATGAGAAGAATTATCCGGTTCATGATCTTGAGCTGGCAGCACTGGTCCATGCCTTAAAAATCTGGAGGCATTATCTATATGGTGTGGCGTGTGAGGTATACACGGATCACAAAAGTCTTCAGTATTTATTCAAGCAAAAAGAGTTGAATGTGCGACAAAGGAGATGGTTAGAGTTGCTGAAAGACTATGATGTTACTATCTTATATCACCCAGGTAAGGCCAATGTGGTGGCCGATACGTTGAGTAGGAAGTCTGCAAGCATGGGTAGTCTCGCTTATATTATGGTCATCCAGAGACCACTTGCTCTAGATGTCCAGGCCTTAGCCAATCGGTTCGTGAGATTAGACATTTTTTAGCCTAGCATGGTGTTAGCCTGCACGGTCACTCGTTCTTCTCTATTAGAGTGTATCCGTGAGAGGCGGTTTGATGATCCTTATTTGCATGGCCTGAGGGATACTGTACAGTGGGGAGGTGCCACGAAGGTAACTCTAGATGATGACGGAGTATTAAGATTGCAGGGGCGAGTTTGTGTGCCCAATGTTGAGGGGATTCGAGAGTTGATCTAAGCGGAGGCCCACAGTTCGCGGTATTCTATTCACCCGGGCGCCGCGAAGATGTATCAGGACTTATGGCAGCACTATTGATGGCGTAGGATGAAGAAGGACATCGTTGCATATGTCGCTCGGTCTAAACTATTAGCGGGTGAAATATGAGCACCAGAGGCCTGGTGGTGTATTCCAGAGAATTGAAATTCCCGAGTGGAAATTGGGAGCGGATTACAATGGACTTCGTTACTAGACTTCCTTTGACTCGGAGGAGATTTTATGCTATTTAGGTCATTGTTGATAGGCTAACCAAGTCAGCACACTTCATTCCAGTATCTGTCTCTTACTCCTTGGAGAAGTTAGCAGAGATCTACATCCGGGAGATTGTTCGCCTTCATGGGGTGCCGATGTCCATTATCTCTGATCGGGGTACGCAGTTTACCTCACGTTTCTGAAGAGCGGTCCAGCAAGAGTTAGGCACCCAGGTTCAGTTGAGCACAGCTTTTCATCCTCAGACGGACGGTCAGTCTGAGAGGACTATTCAGATTCTAGAGGACATGCTTCGAGCCTGTGTCATTGATTTTGGAGGCTCGTAGGACCGGTTTCTGCCATTAGCAGATTTCGCCTACAACAACAGCTACCAGTCTAGCATTCAGATGGCCCCGTATGAGGCGTTGTATGGTAGGCGATGTCGGTCTCCAGTCGGATGGTTTGAACCGGGAGAGGCTCGGTTGCTGGGTACAGACTTAGTTTAGGAGGCCTTAGACAAGGTCAAGACTATCCAGGAGAGATTGCGTTCAGCTCGGTCCAGACAGAAGACTTAAGCGGATCGTAAGGTCAGAGATGTGGATTTCATGATTGGTGAGCGGGTATTGCTCCAGGTATCGCCTATGAAGGGCGTGATGAGGTTCGGAAAAAAGGGCAAGCTCAGTCCTAGGTATATTGGTCCATTTAAGATTCTGGACCGAGTGGGAGAGGTGGCTTACAGACTAGCACTTCCACCTAGCTTATCAGCCGTACATCCAGTTTTTCATGTATCTATGCTTTGGAGGTACCACGAGGATCCTACACATGTGTTAGACTTCAGTACTGTCCAATTAGACAAGGATCTATCTTACAAGGAGAAGCCGGTGGCCATTCTAGACCGGCAGGTTCGACAATTAAGGTCGAAGAGTTTTTCTTCTGTGCGAGTTCAGTGGAGAGGTCAGCCTCCTGAGGCATCGACCTAGGAGTCCGAGTCCGATATGCAGAGCCGCTACCCACATTTGTTCCCTGACTCAGGTACTTCCTTCTCTTGTCCGTTCGAGGACGAACGAGTTGTTTTAGAGGTGGAGGATGTGACGACCCAAAGGGTCATCACCTATTTTAATCATTTGTTTCGCGCCTCCGAGGCCTTGAAAACCTCATTTTGTATTGCCTCGATTTACATGCGTTGTCCGGGCACGCAGCCGAAAAATTTCTGTGTTAGAATATGTGAATTCTATGGAAAATTTGAAGAAATTTGATATTAATATTGATATAGTTGACTTCGGTCAACATTTTTGGTAAACATACCCGGACCCGAGATAGGATGGGACGTAAGGTCCGTAGGAAAATATGGGACTCGGGCATGCGTCCGGAGTCGAATTTTGAGGCCTAGAGCCCAAGATATGAATTTTTTTGTTGAAATTATTAATGAAAATGGAAATGAAAATTGATTAAAAGAACATGGTATCGGGCTCGTATTTTGGTTCTGATGCCCGGTACAAGTCTTATATATTATTTAAGTACTTCCTGCAAAGTTCGATGGAATTTGAACGTCGTTCGATGTGTTTTGAACCATGAGTTCCAAATTTGAAAGTTTATGAAGTTTAAAAGAAGAAATCATGAATTTGAGGCTTGATTCTATGAAAACGATGTTATATTGGCGATTTGATCGCGCGAGCAAGTTCATAGTATGTTTTTGAGGTTGTGTGCATGTTTGGTTTGGAGCCCGAGGGCTCGGGTAAAGATTTGATAGTCCGTTAGAGCAAATTTTGAAAATTACACAGCTGGTATTTTTCCCTAGTTGATATCTTCGCAATTGCGAAGAAATGCTCGCAATTGCGAGAAATCCCAAGAACAACTGATGTTCGCAAATGCGAACAAAAGGTCGCAAAAGCGAAGTGGCCCAGGATTAGGCCTAATTCGCAAATGCGAATAAGGCTTCGCAAATGTGAAGCAGCACAGAAAAGGGTTACGTTCGCAAATGCGGACATTAATATCGCAAATGTGAGTTGGCCAGAATTGGCATATGTTCGTAAATGCGAACCATTCCCTCGCAAATGCGACGTTCACATCCAGGACCTACTATGTTCGCAGTTCCCATATCCGCAGCTGTGTAATCTGATACTTAAACGATTTTTAAACCCTTTTTCACCATTCTTTCAAAACCCAAAACACCACGCACGATTTTCCAAGATCAATATCACTCCAAATCACTTGTAAGTCAATTTTTACTCAACTCTTTCAATTCCTAATATCATTAAACATGTTTTCCATGAGAAATCAAAGGTTTTTATGGTTGAAATTGTTGTTTTTGGGATAATGCATAAAATCCACCCCATCCTATGACCCATTTGTTAACTACACACATTTTCTTTTCGGGGGTCCTATTACCCCTATAAACTATTTTAAAGCATAATAAATATCTACTTAAGTGCTAAAATGGCATAGAGAGTGTGCACACTCTCTTAAAGACAAGTGGAAGATCAAGTAGCGGGTATCTTCACGAGCCCTTTAAAATCAACTAATTCCAAAGTGTCTCTTGAAATGCCTAACTCAATGTATCTTTATATGTGACGACCCAAAGGGTCATCCCATATTTTCCTCATCTGTTCTGCGCTTCTGAGGCTTTGAAAATCTCATTTTATATTGCCTCGATTTATGTGCATTGTCCAGGCACGTAGCCGGAAAATTTCTATGTTAGAATATGTGAATTCTATGGAAAATTTAAAGAAATTTGATATTAATATTGATATAGTTGACTTCGGTCAGCATTTTTGGTAAACGGACCCGGACCCGATATCGGACGGTCCGTAGGAAAATATGGGACTCGGGCATGCGTCTGGAGTCGAATTCTGAGGCCTAGAGCCCAAGATATGAATTTTTCTGTTAAGTTGTTTTGCTAAAATTATTAATGAAAATGGAAATGAAAATTGATTAAAAGACCATGGTATCGGGCTCGTATTTTGGTTTCGACGCTCGGTACAAGTCTTATATATTATTTAAGTACTTCCTGCAAAGTTCAATGGAATTTGAACGTCGTTTGATGTGTTTTGAACCATGAGTTCCAAATTTGAAAGTTTATGTAGTTTAAAAGAAGAAATCATGAATTTGAGGCTTGATTCTATGAAAACGATATTATATTGGCGATTTGATCGCGCGAGCAAGTTCATAGTATGTTTTTGAGGTTTTGTACATGTTTGGTTTGGAGCCCGAGGGCTCGGGTAAAGATTTGATAGTCCGTTAGAGCAAATTTTGAAAATTACATAGCTGGTATTTTTTCCTAGCTGATATCTTCGCAATTGCGAAAAACTGCTCACAATTGCGATAAATCCCAAGAACAGTTGAGGTTCGCAAATGCGAACAAAAGGTCGCAAAAGCGAAGTGGCCCAGGATTAGGCCTAATTTTCAAATGCGAATAAGGCTTTGCAAATGCGAAGCGGCACACAAAAGGGTTACGTTCGCAAATGCGAACATTAATCTTGCAAATGCGAGTTGGCCAGAATTGGCCTGTGTTCGCAAATGCGAACCATTCCCTCGCAAACTCTACGTCCACAGTCAGGACCTGCTATGTTCGCAATTGCGAACATATGTTCGCAATTCCCATATCCGCAGTTGTGCAATATGATTCTTAAACGATTTTTAAACCCTTTTTCACCATTTTTTCAAAATCCAAAAACACCACACACGATTTTCCAAGAGCAATATCACTCCAAATCACTTGTAAGTCAATTTTTACTCAACTCTTTCAATTCCTAACATCATTAAACATGTTTTCCATGAGAAATCAAAGGTTATTATGGTTGAAATTGTTATTTTTGGGTATAACCTAGGTTTTTCATAGATTGGGGAATTGGACCTCGATTTGAGGTTCGATTTCAAAACAAATCATATAATTGAACTCGTGGGGGAATGGGTAATCGGATTTTGGTTTGAACCCCGAGTTTCGACCACGTGGAACCGGGGGCGTTTTGGGAAATTTTGGGTAAAACTTTGAGAAAACCATTTTATGCATCCAAACCAATTTATATAGTATTTATTAAAGTAATTGAACCAATTATGATTAGATTCGAGCGAGTGGAAGGTTGAATTTCGAGGTAAAGCAATAATTGAAGGTTAATTGGACTTCAAAGCTTTAAGGTAAGTGTTTGATATATCTTAGCTTGAGGGAATAGGATTGAATGTGCTAATTGCTAATTGCTATGTGATCGAGTGCGGTGTATAAGTTGTGGTGACGAGCATCTATACACTGGCGTCTAGCATGACCGTGAGTCGTTTGTTGACATATGTTGTGAGTTAATGTGGGATGTTCTTAAGTCTTGTTCTTGAGCCCTTGCCGGGTTGTAAAGGTTGATTATTGTTTTCCCTTGTCGGGACCTTATTGTGTCGTTGTTATTGTTTCCTTGCCGGGATATTGTTATGATTCTTGTTTCCCTTACCGAGACGGTTCATATTATTTGTTTCATTCTTTTGCCCTTAACCGTGATTGTTATTTGGGTGAGGAAGAGTGATAATGCACGAAGGGTGATGTTGTGCCATGTTTACTTATGTTCGCACGAAGGATCATTCCGTGCCTTGTTTTACTGTTTATGCACAAAGGAACATGTTGTGCCGTTGTTACTCAATTTATGCACGAAAGGAAATTCTGTGTCGTTGTTATTTAACCATGCACGAAGGATCATGCAGTGCCATAGATGTGAGGATGAGAGTAAAAGCACGAAGGGTGATGCCATGCACTTTTATTTGCATATTTGGTGAGGATGAGAGTAAAAGCACAGTGATGCTGTGCACTTTTATTTGATTATTTGGTGAGGATGCGAGTAAAAGCACGAAGGATGATGCCGTGCAACCATTTAAATTTCTTGTTTTGGTGATAGCTGTTTTTACTACACTCTGATTTTCCTTACAGATTCATTATGTGTTGCTGATTGTGTTCCCCAACATGTTACTTCCTTTGTTAGTTGTGTTACTCGATATTTCTGTTATTTTGTGGTACATACATATATAGAACTACACAGGTTTATGTGAGTGTCTGGTCCTAGGTTTGTCACTGCTTTGCCGAGATAGGCCAGGCACTTACTAGAATATGGGGTCGGATTGTGCTGATACTACACTTTTTTGCATTTTTGCACAGGTCTAGGTTTTGAGCAGAAGAAGCAGCAGTAGTGTACTAGCGAGATTACCGTACTTTCGAGACCGAGGTAGCTTGCAGGCGTCCGTAGGCCCGGCGTCTCCTCTATTTACTTTTTTTTATTGTTGTGGTCTCATTGTTTCGAGACAGACAATTATTATTTATTTTCTTTGAGAGCATTATGTGTAGTTATTCCTTAGTAGTTCGTGAGTTTGTGACTCCACATCTTGGATAGAGGATTTATGTCAGTTACTTTACACTATTATTCATCTTTTATTCCAAAGACATCCGCCTTTAAAAATCTGAGTATTATTCTTGCTATTAAATATGAGAACAAAAATGATGGTATGAACAGGGAAATAGTGAGTGAATTGGCTTGCCTAGCTACCATGAGCAGGCGCCATCACGATCCCGATGGTGGGAGAAATCCGGGTCGTGACATCATAAGGGGATGTTGGATATAGTTTCATCTTAAGTATGTTAGAAAATTGAAAATAAATCCAACAAATCATAGTCAATTTTCATAGTTTTAATCATAATCCCTCGAAAACTAATGGATGTAAAACTACGAAAATTCACACGGATAACTTACTTATGTATCATTGTCATTTAACCTTAAGCACTCAAAGTAATCCATCAAATCTAGTAAAATTATGAGGAGATAGTTTGGAAAAGATTACCGACATCTTGATTTTGTGTGTCGGTGCAGTTAAAAGCATTAGTACCAGTGGCACAATGGCAAGCAAAGGTTGCGGAATGGCAAGCAATATCGAATCAATATTTGCCGTCAAATTAACTAAAAACACGACAGAAATGGTTGTTCTCAAACCCACAGGCGTGTATATTTAACCACCTTGCAGGCATCTGGTTGTTGATTTTTAAGGGGTAAATTATTACACTTTAAAATAGTTCAAGGGGGTAATAGGACCCCCAAAACGAAAATGTGTGTAGTTGGAAAATGAGTCATAGAATGAGGCGGGTTTTATGGATTATCCCATTTTAAAATATATTTCAAAGAATGACTAAAGTTGAACATGAAATGTGTATCTAGCTTGAAAATAATGAATATTTAAATAATACTAATTAACTATCTCATACAAAAATGTAAGTATTTAATTGTAATTATATTTTTATTCAATAAGAATTCTTTTACAAATATACAAAAAAACAATTAGGTGAAACATCACCCATGCAGGACAT
Organism: Nicotiana noctiflora; assembly: GCA_032618575.1. Classification (NCBI taxonomy): domain Eukaryota; kingdom Viridiplantae; phylum Streptophyta; class Magnoliopsida; order Solanales; family Solanaceae; genus Nicotiana; species Nicotiana noctiflora. The sequence goes on along the minus strand of JASVEL010003028.1, from coordinate 17,389 downwards.
GTTGCCAAAAAGCAAATAAAAATTCTTTGTAAATCTCAAAAATATGAGAAGCACTTTTATATATATCATAAATAATGTCTACACTTGAAATGCCTTTTAGAAGCCAAATTATATTCAAGAAACTCACTTATATTCAACTAGATTTAATATTATCTAGGAAAGTTAAAAGAACTCATAAATTATTGTCACGACCCCAAATCACCCCGATTGTGATAGCGCATATCACAGTACTAAGCAAGCCGATTCAACACTAATAACATAAAAGGTCTTTTGTAAATTCATTTTTATAATCAATTATGATCACAAATATTTCCTTTTAATATGCCAAATAAGGCGGTAAACAAATACACAAATACATCAATCACTGCCCGATCTTAATGTCACTAGTCAACAGCTACTAAGATACTAACCAATACTGCCAACTCGATATAAGATAATACTAAAGTATATAATACTAGGAATATAAAGGAGAACGTCAGGGTTGCGGACGCCGTGCAACTACCTTGCTAACTTAAGAAAATACTCAAAAGTTGTTGGATCCTCTTACTCGGAAGCTCTAGCACCTGCGTCTACATACAAGGTGCAGGGAGTAACGTGAGTAACGGGTAAGGGCTTGAAATTATCTCGAGGGGAAGGTGTTAGGCACCCCTCGAGATCCACTAATGTGATTCCCAACCATGCTACAATTGTGATTTTAAATGCAAGCAAACGAATAAACAAACAAGCATCACACACATGGGAAACAGTTACAAATAAGAATGTGAAAAGGATTTAGAAGTGCTGAAATTCGAACTGAAATAGTTTTTGTGATTAAGGAAGAGAGACGCAGGTAAAGGAGAGGAGTTAAATAATTGGTACAAGTAACTTAAAAGAAGTACAAGAAATGAAAGTTGAAGATTGGACAACTTTGAAAATTCTACAAATTATTAAAACTAATAACAAGGAAAGGGGGTCCTAGGTTTATACATTACATGCGCATAATGTTATCGTGTAATCATCATCTCCATGTCTACCCTTCCCACCCCGTTAGGGTATTGGAGCGCTGAATGGTATCGTTTGCCTATTGCATACTATTACCGTCCCAAACTATCAGCGCCGGGGTATTAGGACTTCTAATCCTAAAAGGGGAATAAAGGATTGGGGCATTTATGGAGTTAAAGGACAAAAATTCTAATCGACATTCAAAAACAAGTAACAAGTAGAGGGAATGAACAAACAAATAGGTAAGGCTCACATAAACCTTATAAATGAGATAAAATATAGTTTGGCATGCCTTTACACATACTAGTTTGGTCTTTAAAAAAAAAATTAAGCAGCGAGCGGATTGGTTCGATACGTATGGTTAGACAGGAAACCCGCATTAGGAAACTTGGATCCAATTGTCAGAACTTAAGGTATTTTAAGCGAGTGATTTAGAAAAGTACTGGTTTCAAAAAAGTAGTCTAACACCGAAAAGTACATACTGCAGTCAGTTTAGAAATAAATTCTAAAAGGATCATGAGTGTAAACCTTAGAAGGAATTCCAAAGTCTGAAATACGCAAGGAAAGAGTAAGCTACAGAACTGTTTTAAAGACAATTTCAGGAAGACCAAGACTTAGTTGAAAAATGTTTATGCGGAATTTTAGAAAGAAACCATTTCAGAAAAGGTGTCGGTTTCAATAAGTCAAATGTATACCGATTCAAAGAGTTTTGTCAAAAGATTAAGACTGAAAACATTAAGACGTTAACGTCCAATCAACAGATTGTCATTACTTAAGAAGAATCAGATGAATTTGATATGAAAATCCTATAGGCATGATATCTATATTTAATTTTAAAAGCTTATTAAGAACTGGTAAGAAGAGATGATTTTTAATTACCTTACAGTTTTCCTAACGCTTGTGCATTCCCTATAGGCATGATTTCTATATGCACTTATTACATGAACGTTAAGGTCTTATATGCAGGATCTCTAGTGACTTGCAATATGACTAAACATTAAACCCTGTAGGCAGAATTTCAAGATGACTTATATCATTAATAAACGTTAAACCTTATATGCATGGCATCTAGGTGACTTGAATAAGAAATAATGAACCATCTTATGTGCTGGAGTTTTAGTGAAAATTAAAGTCCTAAAGTCATGATATCTACCCTTTATTGATGCAAGAAAGTAAAAATCCCTACCACACCCTTTTACTAGATTCCCCAAGTTCTATACAAGTTATTACAACCCAATGAATCAAATAAAATAATAAAAAATACATCAAAAACTAACAGCTAGATCTAAGCAGCGTAATTCAATCTTAATGCCCAATATTATGTATTTAACCAACTCCGGGGTCCAGATCTCTAAAGCCTTCTCATTGTCCAGGGTGTTTTAAAGTTCCAAGGAATCTAAGGGATTCCAGGCATTTCTTACACCCAGGATGACATTATGAATAGAGTGGTGCAGTATGGAATAGCCAGCCCTCAGGCATCCAAGTTCAGAGGGAGCTCAATGGTCCCAAAACATGGCTTGCAAGAGAAGGGCATAACTTATAGCTAGGAGTAAGTGCAAATTGAAAGAGAATTAGGGAGGGCCATGACATGTGGTGGTCATACCTAGCCATAAGGTAGGTTGGCTCACCCCTGACCACTTGCTTAGATGAAAAAGTAGGAACAAACCTTTTGAAGGCCAGACAATGGTCTGGATAGTGATTAGGACACTATCAGACCTAAGTCAGGGCTCAAGCACATAATGGGGAGAATGGGAAGTGGGAATGGATTGAGTTCAGGAGTTCAAAGAACCTAGTTCAGGGTCATAGGCAGCAATATTGGGGTGCTACTGTGCCCTGAACAATAAACTCACATACAAAAGGGGTAAAGGGGGTAAGGGAATTCACAAAGCATTATATTCACAACAAACAACTACACAGATTATTTAAATGATGGATTGTAAAAGAAAGGGAAACACATTACAATATGCTAGAAAACATGTGGATAGAATTAAACACATTGTTCTTGAGGCGTATAAACTAATTGAAACATACCAGTATAGAAGTAAAGAATGCAGAAGAAAGTGAGCAAAGTCCACAACAGTGTAAGTATCAGAAAAAGAGAGTTTAAGTGAAAGGGAATTCTGAACTCAGATGGTATTCTACATTCGTGTGTAAGAGTGTAGAAGGGTAGCATCTTTTATAGTGTAGAGAAGAAACCGAGAAAGGTAAGAAAACCTTTTAAAAATTAGTCTCAACTATTCTCCCTTTAGTCAAGGGATTTAATTTCAAACGAAAAAGTGTAAACAAGGAAAGGAAATTTGAATAAAATCCTTCAGAGTAGCATAAGAAGGGAAAATACACGAGGTATATTTAAGGAAAGGTTTCAATTGTACTTGATTTGTAAAGAGAAAGGAAAGGGAATCAATCAAACAATTAAAAAAATCAATGTACTAAGTTTTAAATGGAATGAACCAAACCAGAAATAGGTAAATGGGGCTTAACCAAAGAAAATTAGTGGCAATCAATCAAGACCTTATCAAAGAGATCCGAAATCAATCCAGCAAGCAAAAAACCTTTAAAGGGGGGTTTCTCGCATATAAAACAAACAATTCAAACATTGAAGAGTTTAGAATCATAAACAAAGAATACGAGTTCAACCAGAGACTCATAGTGAGTATGAGGGTATAGGGTCCCCAAAGTGGAGCCCTAATTTAATTTACCAAGAAAACCTCCAAATTCTGGGGTTTCCCCATAGAATCAAACATAGAAACGAGAAGGCAAATGAATAGACTCGAGGGGTCTCATGAGAATCACACAAATACAATAACAAGCTTGAAACAATCAAAGAAAGGAAACCACTTTAAGGCATGAAGAACATGCTTCAGAAAACTTTGGCACTTAAGAAAACATGCTTAACAAGAACACGAACATAGTTGAGGGAAGCGAAACATCAAGAAACTTAGTAGTAAATATGCATGGTAGAAGAGTGAGAAAAATAGACTAATCATATGAGCATAGATAAAGTATAAAGGCGATACATGCATAATAGAGGAGGAAAACATATGAGCATAATACACACAAACATCTAAAAGAAAAGAATAACAAGAACGAAAGACTTTCAAAAACCCCGATTTTGAAAAATCAAATATTTGAAAAGGAAATTTGAGAAAAACACTTAATACATCAAATATAGCATAGGTTCGACACAGAACTAGGCAAATAAATGAAGAAAGTACCTCGAATAGTTTAGGGTTTTTGAGAAATCCTAGAAATGAGAAGGCTTGGAAATGGTGAGGTCTCGAACAGATCTGAGCCATAGCTAGGCTCTTAAAGCTAGAACATGCCGGAATATGGTCGGAGAGGCCATAGAACTACAGATCTGAGAAGATCTAAAGTGAACTATCAAATTCAACCTTTCGAAACCTCGAACAAACAAGGTCTAATGGCGAGAGTGAGTGGGTATAAGCCATCCATGACCAAGGCTGCCATGGATTCCGGCGGAGATAAGATAACAATAGGCAGAATAAAACTTGGGTTTTGGAGAGGGCTTGAGAGGATTTGGGAGATAAGGGCGGTTGTCTTTGGTAAATGATTAGGGTTTTGGGGGTAAGGGTGAATTAAAAAGGAAAGAATGGATCCGTTCTTCAAAATGATTAACGAACAGGATTTAAAAAAGGTCCGGACGGGTTTAGGACGGCTTAAGGGATCAGGTAAAAAATGAACTGGGTCGTTTAATTGGGGGTAGAATTGGCTAAAATAGAAATATAAATGGGATATACGTTAAATAGACAACTTTCCCCTTTTGATTTAATTAAAATAGCTAAAATAATTTTTTAAAATAAATTAAAATCACTAATTTGGTTAATAATATACAAATATTAATTAAAAATATTGAGAGCAATTTTGTAATTGTAAAATGTTGTTAAATCGGGAAATATGCTGTAATTGCAATTATAACAATTTGGTCTTTAAAATACCAGTAAATTTTGTAAAATTGTACAAAAATCACACTAATAATATCTTGGTGTAAATATTAGAAAAATTATTCACCAATAATGATAGTCTGGAAATAATTATTGAATTTTGTAGTATTAAAATAAACAACTAATTGATTTTAAGAACTTTAAAAATAAGAAAAAATACCAAAACTCTTGGGAATGCTTATATATGCATGAATATACTATTTTGAGAACATTTGAGTGTATAAAATACATAAGAAAAAATTGGGTATCAACATATTCCCCTCTTTACCCGGGAAGGATGAAAAAGTTAATAGATATGATGAATAATTTTGACCGGAAGTAGCATTTTAAAAGAATTTGACCGAGATATGGTTTCTGAGCTTCCTACATATCCCTAATTTTACAGGAATCAGGTCGTATGTAGCTCAAGAACCGTTGACGGAACATGCCGACGGAGGTTTGAAAGGACAGATGCGGCGTTAGGAAGCAAAATGCGTTTTGAAGTTGATCGGTTGCGAGGACCGGAACGGAGTCGCTCCTGTTGAGTCGGCCATTGCTTGCTGGTGTACCTGCAAGTGAGAAATATATGCATAAACTTAATCAAGATGCAAGTTACCATCAGACCATGAATGTTGTATTTGGACGGTTAGGATGACGTCCTCAGACCATGATGTCCTGGGCCATTTAGCGTGAAATTAAAGGATTCGGAGGCTATAAAATGATGCTCTCGGGCCATGTTAATGGTGCCTCCAAACCATGATGCTTTTGAATAATGATGTGCAAGATATAAAGTGGGATCCTCAATCCATGGCATGGTGTTCTCGGTCTATGAAGATGGTGCCTTCGAACGATGACGCCTTTGGATAGTTTGGCGATATTCCAGCCTATAAAATGCAAGATTTGGTGGTATTTCAGCCGATACAAAATTGTAAATGGCGGTATTTCAGTGGGAAAAAAAATAAATACAGTTCGGTGATATTTCATCCGATGCGACAAGTAAAAAGGCGATATTTCAGCCGAAGGAAAATTTAAACAAAGTCTAGCGATATATTAGTCGATGAAAAGTAAAATGGTGATATTTCAACATACAGGATAAGTAAAATGGTGATATTTCAGCCAATATATAATGTAAATAAGGTTTGGCGATATTTCAGTTGATTTGCAAGATGTAAATGGAAGTGGCGGTATTTCAGCCATGCAAGTTGAGGCAGAGCTTGACCTCGGAAGGCAGAAAGGCAACCTTATGTAGATGATGCAAAATGGAGACAACGCTTAGTCTTGGAAGGCAGAAAGGTAGCCTTATGCAATGCAAGAAATGTATATGGAGACTACGCCTAGTCTCGGGAAGGCAAAAAGGTAGCCTTAGGCAATGCAAGAAATGCAGATGGAGACAACGCGTAGTCTCGAAAGGTAGAAATGTAGCCTTATGCAATGAAAGAAATGTGAATGGAGACAATACTTAGTCTGGGAAGGCAGAGAGATAGCCTTATGAAGATGATGCAAAATGGAGACAACGCTTAGTCTCGAAAGGCAGAAAGGTAGCCTTATGCAATGCAGGAAATGTAGATGGTAATAAAGATTCTTAGCTGATTGCTGGTAACTGATTTTAATGTTGCGGCTACTGTGAATATTGAGCGCGGGTAGCAAATGCGAACATGCGCGATGGTCTAATGTGATTGCATACCCTATTTAGTAACTTTGTGACTTGGGTGCCTGCATTCAAAGAAAAATTGTGAGTTTAGTAAAGGGGAAAGGTTAGTTCGTTTTCCCGTGGCCTCCGATGATGCGTATCATTGGGTTAGCGTTACAAAACATCGGAGGTTCAAAAAAAAATTATGCATGATTTAGTAAACATATCACAAGTATAAAAAATAGTTTTGTTTATATGAACCAACGAATGCGACATGGTTCAAATCATTACAACCTCTCTTGCTCCGGAATTTTGATGGTCCTCCTCAAAATTCTACCCCAGTTTACTGGGCTGGCCCTTCTGAGGGCAGCGCTGAATGACTGAAGAATCAACTTCAGAATTTTGAGGTCCCTTCTCAAAATTCTGCCCCAGTTCCAATGATAGGGGAAATGGAATTTTTATTAAATTGTGACCGAACTCATAGGGCTGCCTATGTATCCCCTCTTAAATGGGTATCAGGTCAGGTGTAGTTCAAATTACATCATAAAGAGAATCACAAGTGGTTATACATAGTATCGTTTCACTGCATCTGAGTTGATTAGCTTCGCCTAGACTTCTCCGACCATTTCTGCAAGAATAAGGGCTCCTCCGGTTAGAACCCGGTGAACCATGTACGGACCTTGCCAGTTGGGAGAGTATTTCCCCTTGGCTTCATCTTGATGCGGGAATATCTTCTTTAACATCAGCTGCCTTGGTATGAATTTCCTTGGATTAACTCTCTTGTTGAAGGCTCTAGACATTCTATTATGATGCAATTGACCGTGGCAAACTGCATTCATTCTTTTTCCATTTATAAGGGCTAACTGCTCGTAGCGACCTTTTACCAATTCTGCATCGCCCGACTCTGCTTCTTGTATGATCCTCAAGGAGGGAATTTCTACCTCAATGTGGATGACCGCCTCTGTACCATAAACCAATATGTTGGGAGTTGCCCCGGTAGATGTGTGGACTATGATGCGGTGTCCCAGCAAGGAAAATGATAACTTCTCATGCCATTATTTGTGACTTTCGATCATCTTCCTTAGTATCTTCTTGATATTCTTGTTGGTTGCCTCTACAACTCGATTCATCTAGGGCCTGTAGGTTGTAGAGTTCTTGTGTTTGATCTTGAATGCCTCACACTTTGCTTTCATCAGATCACTGTTGAGGTTTGAACCATTATCAGTGATGATCAATTTTGGAACCCCAAACCGGCAAACAATACAGTCACGAATGAAATCTATCACAACGTTCTTAGTTACTTCCTTGTATGATGATGCTTCAACCCATTTAGTAAAGTAATCAATCGCCACCAAGAAAAATCGGTGCCCGTTTGAAGCGGCAGGCTCAATAGGTCCGATAACATCCATTCCCTAGGAGGCAAATGACCATGGTGAGCTAGTTGTAGTAAGCTCGTTTGGAGGCACCTTTATCATGTCTGCATGTATATGACAGCGATGACACTTGCGAACATACTGAATACAGTCTGTTTCCATAGTCATCCAGAATACCCTGATCGGAGTATCTTCTTTGCTAAGACAAAACCATTCATGTTTGGACCGCATGTCCCTGCATGCACTTCGTCCAATATCCTGGATGCTTCTTTTGATGTGACACACCTTAACAAACCTAAATCGGGAATTCTCCTATACAGGAATCCTCCGCTATGAAAGAAATTGTTGGATAACCTCCAAAGTGTGCGCTTTTGAGTAGCGTTGGCAAGTTTTGGATATTCCCGTATGGTCAAATACCTTTTGATGTCGTGGAACCATGGTTTTCCGTTTGCTTCTTCCTCAACGTGAGCATAATAAGCTGGTTGATCATAGATCCTTACTGAATGAGATTAATGTAATTCATATCTGGACGCTTGATCATGGATGATAAAGTGGCTAATGCATCAGTGAACTCATTCTGGACACTGGGATATGTTGGAATTTCATCTTTGTGAATCTTTTCCTTAACTCCTGTATGTGAAGCAAATAGGGGAGTATCTTGGAGTTTTTGGTGGCCCATTCTTCTCAAACCTGATGTTTGAGCAGGTTTGAGTCCCCGATCACCAGTAATTCGTGAATGTTCATGTCAATGGCCATCTTGAGCCCCAGGATTCAAGCTTCATATTCAGCCATATTGTTTGTGCAAGGGAACCTGATCTTGGCAGATACCGGGTAATGCTAGCTGGTTTGTGATACTAGGACTGCCCCTATGCTAGCTCCTTTGAAATTTGTGGCTCCGTTAAAAAATAACCTCCAACCATCGTAGGATTCTACAATATCTTCTCTTACAAAGGACATTTCTTCATTAGGAAAATACATTTTTAGGGGTTCGTATTCTCCTCTAATAGGGTTCTCGGCAAGGTGATCTGCTATGTCTTGACCCTTGACTGACTTCTGAGTCACATAAACAATGTTGAACTCACTCAATAAGATTTGCCACTTGGTAAGCTTTCCATTGGGCATGGGTTTCTGAAAAATATACTTCAGTGGGTCCATCCTGGATATGAGGTAAGTGGTGTAGGCACAGAAATAATGCCTCAGTTTCTGAGCTACCCAAATCAGAGCACAGCAAGTGCATTCTAATAAGGAATACCGGGCCTCATACGGGGTGAACTTCTTGCTAAGCTAATAGATGGCATGCTCCTTTCTCCCTGTTTCATCATTTTGTCCCAGAACACATCCGAATGCTCCATCCAATACCACAGGTAAAGCAGTAGAAGTCTTCCTGGATCGGGAGGAACCAAGACTGGCGGCGTTGACAAGTATTCCTTGATTTTGTCAATGGCTTTTTGACAATCGTCAGTCCATCTACTAGCAGCACCCTTATTCAGCATTTTGAAGATCGGTTCATAAATGATTGTGGACTGGGCTATGAACCGACTCATATAGTTGAGTTTCCCTGGGAAACACATCACGTCCTTCTTGTTCTTTGGCGGTGGAAATTATTGAATGGATTTAACCTTTGATGGATCCAATTCTATCCCTCGACGACTCATGATGAAACCTAGTAGTTTTCCGACAGGAATCCCGAATACACACTTGGTGGGATTCAGTTTTAGATTGTACCTTCTCAGTCTGTTAAAGAACCTTCTCAGATCTTCCTTATGATCAGCGACTTTCTTAGATTTGATTATGACATCGTCCACATATACCTCGATCTCCTTATGTATCACGTCGTAAAAAATAGTAGTCATGGATCTCATGTAGGTGGCACCAGCATTCTTCAACCCAAATGGCATCATTTTGTAGTAATACATTCCCCATGGCGTGATGAAAGTCGTTTTATCTACATCCTCCACATCCATCCATATCTGATAGTACCCATCAAAACAATCAACAAAAGACTACAACTCATGCTTGGTGCAGTTATTAATAAGAATGTGTATGTTTAGCAAGGGGAAGTCATATTTGGGACTGGACCGGGTGAGATACAGGTAGTCGACACAGATTATGACTTTCCCGCCCTTCTTTGGTACTGGCACGATGTTGGTTAACCACATTGGATATTCCACTACCCTAAGAACCTTGGATTTGACTTGCTTAGTAACCTCTTCTTTGATTGTCAAACTCATGCCGGGTTTGAATTTCCTGAGCTTCTGTTTTACCGTCAAACAAGTTGGATATATTGGTAGTTTGTGAACTACGATGGACGTGCTGAGGCTGGTCATGTCATCGTACAACCAAGAAAATATGTCCTCATATTCTTTCAAAAAATCCATATATTCCTCATTCTCTAATGGCGATAAATGGACGTTGATGCGAGTTTTTTTGACATTTTCTACATCTCCCAAATTAATGACCTCAGTTTCTTCTAGGTTGGACTTAGGTCTATTCTCCAAATTCTCAACTTCTCTGATGACCTCTTCGGGTATCCCATCTTCTTCTGAGTCTATTTCCTTTTGTTACGTTGTTTCATTGCAAGTCACAGTCGTGGATTCATCGTCAAGATAAGTTATAGTAATGCTGTATAAAATAGAGTAAATGATAGAGAAAATAATAAGCAAGATATATATGATAAACTAAAATGCTTTGATTGAATCCATAATTGTTTGAAATATCAAAGTTCTTTTCGAAATAAAGACAATGCGGAAAGAAAATCAACTAGTAAGGTAAGCAAAAAATGAGAAGCATGGTGCCTTTGTTTAACCTTGCTACCCTGAAGCTTTCCAGGCCCTGACGGTCCTAATTGACCAATTTTTGAGGCGGTCTCTTATGTTCAGAACATGTATGGAAGGGCCTTTCCCCCTCCTCTTCGAAAATAACACAACAATCCATATCATCATCCTCCAAGAATAAATTCTTCATGGCTGCCAATGCCCCATCTTCTTCTGACCCATATATAGTATCTACCGGTTTGAAGGTCTGCTCCATGCTAGGTATCGAGAACTCCAACGGGTAGTAGGGGCCTTTCCATGGTGGCGACCAGCTCCGTAACTCCTCCCAAGTATAACAGTACTCTAAGCCAAATATGGTACCATCCTTCTTTAGTTTGATGGGTTTAGTGATTCCCTAAAGATTCTTGCCGAGTTCCTTTTCGGGCTTGTACCCACACCAATTTAGGATACTTTCATTCTTGTTGTCCCACTACTTATCTTTTTCCACAGCATTGACTCTTTCGATGCAGTGGCATGTCTCTCCGCCTATTCTCCTTATGCCTCTGATCATTGGGATGGTCTGGTGACTGTACATGGGATTACTACCGTAGCCATGAATGATCACTTCTTGGTGATTCCATTCAAACGTTATAGTCTGATGTGGGATCGATGCTACGGCTCCAGCAGCATGGGTCCAGGGGCGTCCTAATAGCAGGTTGTAGGATGCCGGGACATCTATTACTTGGAAGTCGATGTCGAACCATGTTGATCCCATTTGCAAGCACATGTTGATTTCTCAAATAGTAGATCTTTGGGACCCATCGAAGGCTTTGACATTGATAGCCCCGTCATTGATCGCGTGTAGGCCTTTTTCCAAAGTTCTAAGAGTTACAAGTGGGCATATGTTGAGGCTGGATCCTCCATCGGTCAAAACTCTGGTGATGAAATAATCTTCTCATTGCACAGTGATGTGTATTGCCTTATTATAACCCAAACTCTCGGGCGGTAATTCATCTTCGTGGAAGGTTATTTTGTCGCTTTCCAGCACTTTCCCTACCATATTTGCCATCTCACCCCCGGTTATATTGCTGGTCATATAGGCTTCGCTCAATATCATCATTAGGGCGTTCTTGTGAGTATCTGAACTTTGCAGAAAGGCCAGGATAGATATCTGTGCTGGTATTTTGTTCAACTGTTCAGCGGCTGAGTATTTCTTAGCTTGTATTTCCTCTGAAGATCGTCAGTCCCAGTTTCAATAGGCCGTCCCGAGGTTTTCTTACCATATTCGGCTAGGTGCTCTAGGGTGTAGACCCTCAATGTTCTAGTCAGCCCTTATGCGACAATCATTTCTCCTGTCTTTGTTTTTTCTTTCCTTCTAGATTCGGCACTGTAATCCCATGGTACATAATTTGAGTGGAATGGTGCTATGTCAGTCATTGCTACCGAAATGGGCACCCTTGGTGGCAACACAACAACTTCAAAGGGTGTAGGTGCCTTTGGAAACCCAAATTCAACTTCAATCGGCTCGGACGCCTTTGTGGAATGAGGCACTTTAAATTCAAGTGGTACAAACATATTTACATTGTCATCCTTGGAGGGTTAATTCTGCACAACAATTGGGTTAAGGGTAACTACTGGCTTCTTTGGTTCATCCCCTTCAACAATAAAACCTATCAACCTTTTGGGGTCCCAATCGTCCTCGATCTCAATCATATGCATGTCTCCACCTTATGGCCAGGTAGGGGGTTATTACGAACACTAGGAGTGGGCTCCTTTGATACGATAACCTCGTTGTTGATCAAAGTCTGAATCTTGTCTTTCAATGAACGGCACACATCAAGGGTGTGCCCCTTCATGCCAGAGTGATACGCACATGTCTTGTTGGGGTTGATCCATTGGGAGGGATTTTTTGGTATTTTGGCTGGGATAGGAGTGACATAAACAACAACTTTTAGTCTCTCATATAATTGTTCAATATTCTTGGCGATGGCCGTGTATTGTCTGGGAGGTTTTCGATCGAAATTTGGACTAGGACTTGGGAAATTTTGGCGGGTAGGTGGCGATTGGTAGTGAGTGGGTTGAGCGTTATGAGCTTTGTAAACAGGCGCTGGTTGAGAGTATCTCGGTGAAATAGGTTGATATGTGAGAGGTGTGGGTTTTTGGGTGTTGATATCAGGAGCATCAAGAGAGAATGATAGGCTTATCAAGTTCCGAACTTGGTCCAACTCTTCCTGGAATTTCAGCAATTTTTGCTCAAGGTGAGCAGCATCTTAGAAATTGGGGTACCCTGAGAAGTTTCTTCCCTTTCAATCTCCTTTCTAGCACTTGTGTTTTCCATTCTTCCTTTTCTCTTGTTCCGGACAGGACTCGGAGGAGGAGGAGGCGGAGGGCCCTTAGATATTGTAGAATATGTTGATGGTGCCAGAATGCACGAACTAACCTTTGGGGAGAGGAATAAAAATAGAAAAAACAAAACAAAAACAAAAAGGTAACAAGTTAGTGCTGTTTCTGAGGAAAAATGTTGCAGTATTTGAACACATTGTGCAAAAATATAAACCGCTTCCTAATTTTGGGTGCCTCATTGTGCCCGAGGTAGGCCTAGTGACATGTAGTTTTGGATAACTTATAACGCTAAATGCCTCATTTTATTGATAAAAATAAGATAAATCCAAAATGACTCTAAATAATAGAAAACAAAATATCACTATTGGCCATTGGCCTTATTACATCATAAAAGAAAAATAAAGGACTCCTAACTACTTGGTCCCAAAAGGACCTTCCCCAGATTTGGCAGTCTTGTCTCCCTCGAACAGCTCCACCAACTCGCGTAGTGCTAGCAGTAAATGGTATCGGGCCAAATGCTAGGAGAGAAGGAAGATTCCCTAAGTACTTGTGGACGAGTGTTTGATCACTAGAATAGAGATTGTTCCACCAATTCAGTAGCCTTGGATGAATGTTGGTCACCATGCCAAATCTAGGGATCTCGTGCCTCATTTCTGCAAAATAGAGTGTTAGGCCCTTACCCCCTCTAGACTCTACTTATTTAAATTAATAATTAGCATAACAAAGCACTTAAGTTCTCCAAATAAATGCACAAAACGTGAAGGCGCCCATTTGTGTTTCAAGGAAACCTGGTGGACTTTGGACAAGGCTATCTTAATGAGTCATTATGTGGATAACATAGGTGACTCAGCTAGGTTTGACCATGATACATGTACAGTTTAACGGAGTAAGGTTTCTATTTTGAAGTGCTAGACTGGTACCCTTGAGAGGACAACTCAAGAGGGAAAGGGACGGAACTGTCGACTACACCGTTGATCGACTGGTTTTATCGCAAATACGCCTTTGCCAAATTTAGGGGGTGTTAGTATTGGAAGTGTGCAACTACTCATTATAAGCGTTGGCATAGTATTTGTTTTGGCATGAGTGGAGTATGGTGTTGAAGATGAAATTTACAAGAATGAAACAAATTGACATGTATTTTCACATACATAAGATAAATGATTACAATAAATGCTCAAAATTACAATGGTACTAAAATAATAAAGTAGTAAAGGAAAGCAGTTAAAGGAAAGGAATGACATGAATAGACAAGTTAGTTTTCACGATGAAATAAATAAAAGGCAAGAAAATAACGGCAATTAAGTCACAAATAGCATGTAAGATTAAAAGCCTAAAAACATCCACAGCAGAGTCGCCATGTTGTCGATGCCCCCTTTTTCTAAAGAGAAAAATCGGCTTCACGACATTCGGGAGGATCTTTTCCCATTTTGAGAATTGTTCTTTTTTTAGTTTGGAGAGTCGCCACCTAATGATTATAGTGCATTAGGACACTTTTAAAAGAAATAAAGATTAAAAACTAGAGTTCGGGTAAGGGCTTGAAATTATCTCGAGGGAAGGTGTTAGGCACCCCTCGAGATCCACTAGTGTGGTTCCCAGCCATGATACAATTGTGACTTTAAATGCAAGCAAACAAATAAATAAATGTCACAACCCCAAATCCGGTCATGATGGCGCCCAGCACATTGCTAAGCCAGCCTGACCAATCAATATCAACAACGGAGCTAGAAGCTCTCTTTAACCCATTTAAGCATTTAAAAATATGAAACAATAGTAATACTTATACCAACAGCGGGGAAACCAAGTCCCAAAATATACTAACTCCCATAGACCGAAGGGTCAAGAGTCGTGAGCCTCTAAAGAACATAAGTGTAATAAAGTTTATAACAAACTCAATGCGGAAAGGAAAGACAACAAGATAAAAAAATGACAGCTAGAAGGAATATCGGGTCCTGCGGACTCTGCAGCTACCTCGAATATCCACAAACGTCGCCTCGCACAGCCACTGGATCACTGCTGAGAGGTACCTGGATCTGCACACAAGGTGCAGGGAGTAAAATGAGTACTGCCAGACTCAGTGGTAATAAACAAGGGTAAGACAGCGCAGATAAGAAATCCGCAATAAAGCACTATATAAAGCTATAATCAGCTACCCTGTCATAGAATCAATATTCACTGTACTGTACCAACAAAATACCAATAAATAGCATAACAGCTAGCAGATGTAGCTAAATTCAATGCAATGCATGATACGACCGTTACGGCGCGTAGCCCGACTCCAATTTTGGGTACCCGTGCTCACTGTGGGGGTTCGGACTCCGGAGGGGCTCCTACAGCCCAAGCACATCTCATAGAGATATTCCTGCGGCGCGCAGTCCGATCCAACATATATCTCGCTGCGGCGTGCAGCCCGATCCACTACTAGTCAGCTAATATGCAGATACAGCCTCGCAGGCTCAAAAATAGTTTTTGAAAACTCTTTTATCATTTTTCAGTTGGAAAACAGTAATACCAAGTTCCAGAGATTGGAATTAGCATAATAACAAAAATATCTGCGGACTAGTAGTAAACTAGCATGTCTATATGATAAGACAATGATAACGATCCTCGCGGGATCCAATAACTGGCTCACGGCCCACATGTATACTCAACCGCCCAAGAAGGGGGTTCCTCGGCTCAAGAGTGACCATTATCACAATATATATATATATATGCAACCATCCGAGAAGGAGGTTCGACGGCTCTAGAATAGCCAATAATACAGTATCAACGGGTCGGACTAATATATAGTCTCCAGTTCATGATCGACCCCGCACTCTCAAGAGTGTGCGTGTCTCGCCGCTATACAGCGTCACAAAGTGGTATACCGGGGTTTCGAACCCGCTGGTCATCACCCACATATATTACTCACCTCAATACGGCGCGACGACTACTCCGCAATGCCCTTGCCATGAGAATCAAGCTCCGCACGCGTAGAATCTGATCAAATACAGGTAGAAATACAACAAATTAGGCCAATGGGACGACACCCAATCAATACAACTCGATTTACATCAAAATTCCCAAAGTTGTCAAAACCCGACTTTCGATACGCTTGTCGAAAAATTACAAAAGTCATATATTCGGAACCCTCATCTCGATACGAGTCTAAGCATATAAAATTTACCAAAATCGGACTCCATTTGGCCACTCAAATTAGTGTTTTTCTTCAATTTAGGCCTAGGGCTCAAACCCACCTTTAATCTTCCATTTACAGGAAATTTAACCAATGATTTCATGTTAAAATGATGTAATTAAGCCACAAAACTTACCTCCAACGAATCCCCGATGAATTCCCAGCAATTCCCGTCAATTTCTTCTCTTGGAACTCAAAAATGGCGTTTTGGGGTATGAAACCCGCGACTGGTTCTGTTCTGAACTTAAACTCACTGCCATGCCAATTAACCCTACGCGATCGCAGCCTTTGGCACGCGATCGCGATGCACAAATCCCTGGGGCCTGATTTTTCCTCTACGTGATCGCAGCCTTTGGCACGCGATCGCAGTGAACAACAGAAGATCCCTACGCGATCGCAACTCCAGCCACGCGATCGCATTGCATCCGGACTTGACCTTACGCGATCGCGTGAACCCAATTGCGATCGCACTGCATTCTGCCATTGACCTACGTGATCGCAGACATCACCATGCGATCGCGACGCACAACCAGGTCGACCTTACGCGATCGCATCACACCTCCCGCGATCGCGATGAACAAAAATTCTCTGCAATTATTGCAGCAGAACAGCAGTGCCTTTTGGCACAAATTGGTCCGTTTGGACCCCCGAATTCATCCCGAGGCCCCCGGGACCCCAACGAAAACCACCAACATACTACAAAACACGATACGAACTTGTTCCAATCATCAAATCACCATCCTAAACATCAAAATCACCAATTACACACGGATTCAAGCCTAAATTTCTTAAAACTTTCCGAATTACACATTCGATCAAAAACCCGACCAAACGACGTCCGAATGACCTGAAATTTTGCAGGCACATCCAAAATCACCTAAAAGAGCTACTGCAGCTGTCGGAATTTTCATTCCGACCCCGGATCAAAATCTCACCTACCGTTCGGATTTCGCCAAAATTCAACCTTAGCCAATTCAAGCCTATTTCTACACCGGGCCTCCAAATTCAATTCCGATCGCTCCCCTAAGTCACAAATCACCTCCCGGAACTAACCGAATCATCGAATCCGATTCCGAGCCCTCTAACTAAATAGTCAACTCCGGGTTGACTTTCCTTATTCAAGTTTCCTTCACAAAGGCTATATGCCTCATTTTCAATCCAATTCACTCCTAACTCACCCGATAGACTTTAACACT
>JASVEL010003027.1:0-179247 GCA_032618575.1 Nicotiana noctiflora | reverse complement strand
ACTAAAAAATTATCGAATACTTTCCGAGCAATCAATTAAAATAGATTAATAGTAAATTCTAGTTAAGAATAATTAACTCCAGATCCTAGATATATAGTACGAATTAAAAGACATAGTTGAATATTTATGTTTATGACGATTGTGATCAGATTTAATAGCATAAATAAAGATGCAGTAAGTAACAAAAATATGAGTAAAGGAAAAGATTCATCAGTTTTCAATGAGACGGATCTTCTTTCTTTTCATAAAGATGAATACTAGATGTGTACAAGAACTTCATGACCCTTTTTGGATCTGATGAAAGTATTGATTCACATATCCTCTCCTTTCTTTGGAGAGGTATGTTTACATATTTTCTAGAGAGAGGGAGAGGGAGATCCCCCGGTCCCCTTTTACAATATTAGGGTCTCCTTTGTATAATAGGAGACCCTCTTTGAAATAATAAAAAGAGGTACAATCTACAGGGAATATTCGGTAGAATATTCCTTTTGAATTTTCCAAGGCAAACCAGATGCTTTATGGCCCGTACGTCCACGACCGTTGATGACGGTCCGACCTTGGTATGTACGTCCATGATTGTTGATGTCGGCCCGACCTTGGTTTGTACGTCCACAACTATTGATGATGATCCGACCTTAGCTCGTACGTCCACGACCGTTGATGACGGTCCGACCTTGGCCTACGTCCACGAACGTTGATGACGGTCCGACTTTGGTCTGTACGTCCACGACTGTTGATGACAGTACGACCTTGGTCTGTACGTCCATGACCGTTGATGACGGTCCGACCTTGGTCACAATCACGGCCTCGTGTCGAATTTCTCTGATCTAATTTTGACCCATACATATATAACATTTAATATACAGTATGAATTTATATGTTAGAAGTTAATAAATCTCAATAAGTATTATATTTGAATTCATAATAACACGACAATGAATTTAAATAAAAATCTCAAAAGTAGGTAACACACCTACGATCAGAGCTCTGGAAAAAATTTTGTTGCCAGCCAATGGAATTTTGTGGCTAATCGATGATATTTTGTAATAAAATTCACTTATATGGAGGGTAGAGATACAATTTTATTTTCTGGTCCTCATACGATAGGTAATAAACCTATAATCACTAAAGTTTGGACACCTGATTTTAACTTCAAGGATGAAATACTGAAACTATTCTTCTATGGGTCACATTACAAAATCTACCATTGAATTGCTGGAGTGTTGATCCATTGAGTAGGATTGGGAGCAGGTTAGGGGTGCCATTATATGTAGGGGTGTGCATTCGAATCGGTTTATCGATAAATCGAATCGATTATTTATTATCGAAATCGAAAAATCGAAATCAAAGAAATCAAAACCTTATTGAAACGATAACGATACGCATATGTACAAATCGATAAGCGCTAAGTAATTATCCATAAGGATCAAAATCGAATGCACACCCCTAAACTATAGACACATGTAAAATGAGTAATTACCTATTTGTGTAGATTAATATTACATACAGAATGTATATATATTCTGCTAATATTTTGAAAGCGGCTATACAATATCATTTTCCCCTATCTATACCCTTTCATTTACCCTAAGTCCCTTATCCTATTATTTCCTCTATAACATTTAAGGAATGATCATATTTAAAGATCAAGGGAATGAAGTTCAAATTAATGGAAAACAAAATTAGCAGTGATTATGTATTTTGTTTTGTTTTTTCATACCGTTGGAGTGTTGGTGGCATACATTTGATCACTTACTTTAGTTTTGTCGCATGTACTTGTTGACATAATTTTTATGTTATAAATGGTGTTCGTCTTATTTTAGCTTCTTTTTGTCCATCATGGATAACATCATGGACTACGAAATTCCTTTTATATGCTAGCCGGATCCAGTTGGTTAAGACTTAAGAGTGTGCAACTATCATTCAATCCAAATATATTGGTCCCAAATATATGTCTTCCCAAAAATGGTGATCCATCTCATAGAAGCTATATGCATGAAGTTCTTATGGACTCGGGGGAATGATGTGATAAAAAAAAACTCTAGTGGCATAGGAAAACCTGTGTCAACCAAAAGCTAATGGGGGTTGATGGACGTTGAATTGTGGAATAAAGCAGCTATATATAAACTGCTATGGAACTTAGCTCAAAAGAAAGACAAGCTATGGGTGAAGTGATTCACACTTATTATGAGAAAGACAGAGCTATAAAATATATTGAAGCAAATCAAGTTTCATGGTTAGTGAAGAAGATTATGAGGGCTAAACAGTACATGAACATGATAGAGGTTGGGACCAACTTGGAAGAGACACTCGAGAAGAAACACATAACCATCAGCAATATATACAAGATATTAAGGAATAATCACCAGAAGGTACCTTGGAGGAAGTTAATATGTAATAATGGAGGAATGCAAAGTGAATTTTTATATTATACATGGCTATACTGGGCAAGCTGAATACCGGAGATAGACTAGCTAGCAAGATGGGGAATAAAAAATGAGCTACTATGTCCTGTGTGTAATGTAGAAGAGGAAAGGTGGAACACCTCTTCTTGTGGTGTTCATTTACAGTAGCAATTTGGAGTAAGATACTGAAGTGGATGGGTGTCAACAGGCAAACGATGGAATGGAATCAATAAAAAGAATGGGCATGCAGTAATGCAAAAAGCAGATCAACAAATTTTGAAATATACAGAATAGTACTAGCAAGTTGTGTCTATCACGTGTCGCAGGAGAGAAACCACAGAAACTTCCATGCTAAGCAAAAGCAAGTAGGGATAATGATTAAGCAAACTATACAAATAATATGTGGAAGGGACTATGCGTTGCCTGTTAGAAGCTTCCTCCAACTTGGTTATTGATGTAAGCAATGACATCAATAGATGGTAGGTGAGGTAGGTGAGATGGGAATATTGCAAATTGATCCTTCTTGATAGGTGAGATTTGCACTTTTGGTCCCTATCTCAAAACTATAAATACCTCCTTCATCTCATTGTTTTAAACACACCAAAAACATTCAATAACTCAAGTATAAGAGTTAGAGAGAAAGAGAGAGTTTGTTTTTCTTTAGGAAGTTTTTCTAAAGGGGAGTGACAAAATAGTGAGTAAAATACTAGTCGGGTATTTTCGGAAACACTTGTACATGGTGCGCCCCTATTTAGGTAGAGCTCGGAAATTGTTGTACCTCCAAACTATTGGAGAAGTCCTCTTTGTAAGCCTACCAAAAGTTTTAGTGGAAGTTGGTGCGTGCCGGGTTTGTGGACGTAGCCTAAGCGTTTTAGGTGAACCACGTTAAATTCTTTGTGTCATTTATTTTTCGTTGATCATTTATTTTTCACGCTGTGAAGAAGTGTTGGGTTTATTTCCCAACAAGTGGTATCGAGCCAGGTTAGAATCCTATTCATACGTACGGTCACTATTACATACGTACGGGTACTATTACATCCATACATATATCTATTCATACTACGGATACTATTCATGCTGTCGGGAATATGGAGCGAGCAGATGCTAATTAGACAAGCGAAGCAGGCACAAATTACCAACTTATGGAGAAGCAAGATGAAGAGGATCTCGTTCGTGGCGAAGATGCGCTTACGCGGTGTTGGATTTTCGAAACTCGAAGACAAGTCGACGCAGGATCAGGAATTTGAGCTATGCAACCAAGTGCGCGGCTACATACGGCAATTTGTTGAAGACAATGTGTACAACCATATTTCCTGGTGTGACACATGCAAGGTCGCTATGGAACAAGCTCGAGGAGTTGTATGCCTCTAAAAGCAGGTAACAACAAATTATTTTACTTGACAAAATTAATGCAAGTAAAATATATGAAAAATTCAACGTGGCAAATCACCTTAATGAAATACAAGGAATTGTCGACTGTTGTCGGGAATGAGCATAAAGTTCGATGACAGAGTACTTGCTCTTATGGTCATTGCAATCACTCCCAGAGTCGTGGAAACGCCAGAAAGTTTCAATCACTGATTCGCACTCAACGGTGGTAAACATGGAAGCGATCAAGAGTGGCATTCTA
The DNA here is from genome assembly GCA_032618575.1 of Nicotiana noctiflora. Taxonomy (NCBI): domain Eukaryota; kingdom Viridiplantae; phylum Streptophyta; class Magnoliopsida; order Solanales; family Solanaceae; genus Nicotiana; species Nicotiana noctiflora. The sequence goes on along the minus strand of JASVEL010003027.1, from coordinate 175,212 downwards.
AATGAAGAAATGAGGCGCCGATCACAAGGATCATCTTCTTCATCAGAGGTGTTGGCTGTTACGACCAGGGGGAGAAGTCAAAACAAAGGCCAGAGTAACAGAGATAAGAGCAGAGGTAGATTCAACAAATTTGCACATGTTGAGTGCCATTACTGCAAAAAGAAGGGCCATATCAAAAGATTTTTCCGACAGTTCCAAAATGACCAGAAGAAGAACAAAGGCAAAAAGGAGAAACCCGAAGAAAGCAGTGATGATGAAGCGAACTCCTTTGGTGAGTTTAACATTGTCTACGATGACGACATTATCAATCTGACAACCCAAGAGACGACATGGGTGATTGATAGTGGAGCTACCATTCATGCAATGCCACGGAGAGAACTCTTCTCATCTTACACACCTGGAGACTTCGGTCGTGTAAAGATGGGAAATGCCAATTTCTCAACAGTTGTAGGCAAAGGAGATGTTTTCCTAGAGACCATGAATGGGATGAAGCTACTTTTAAGAGATGTCAGGCATGTTCCAGATATGCGCCTGAATCTGATCTCCGTAGGTAAGCTTGATGAGGAAGGTTATTGCAATACCTTTCATAATGGCCAATGGAAGCTCACGAAAGGCTCATTGGTGGTGGCGCGGGGCACGAAGCAGTCAAAGTTATACGTGACCCAGGCGAGCATCTCCCAACAAGTTATAAATGTTGCGGAGAATGATAGCAATATGAAGTTGTGGCATAGACGTCTTGGCCACATGAGTGAAAAGTCAATGGCGCGTTTGGTGAAGAAGAACGCCTTACCAGGTCTAAACCAGATCCAGTTGAAGAAGTGTGCTGACTGTTTAGCTGGGAAACAAAACAGAGTTTCATTCAAAAGATTCTCTCCTTCCAGAAAGCAAGACGTGTTGGATCTGGTACACTCAGATGTATGCGGGCCTTTCAAGAAGTCCCTCGGTGGTGCCCGATATTTCGTGATCTTTATTGATGATCATTCACGAAAGACATGGGTATACACGCTGAAGACCAAGGATCAAGTGTTTCAAGTTTTCAAACAATTTCTGACCTTGGTGGAAAGAGAGACTGGTAAGAAGTTGAAGTGCATCCGGATAGACAATGGCGGTGAATACCAGGGTCAATTTGATGCTTACTGTAAAGAGCATGGTATTCGACATCAGTTCACACCTCCTAAAACTCCACAGTTGAATGGCTTGGCTGAGAGGATGAACAGAACTTTGATCGAGAGAACCAGGTGTTTACTCTCTCATTCAAAGTTACCAAAGGCTTTTTGGGGTGAAGCACTAGTTACAGCAGCCTATGTGCTAAACCATTCACCCCGTGTCCCTCTTCAGTATGAGGCTCCAGAAAAGATTTGGTCAGGAAGAGATATCTCTTATGATCAATTGCGGGTATTTGGCTGCAAAGCCTATGTCCATGTTCCGAAGGATGAAAAGAGCAAACTTGATGTCAAGACAAGGGAGTGTGTATTCATCGGCTATGGTCAAGACATGCTTGGCTATAAGTTCTATGATCCGGTGCAGAAGAAGCTCGTCAAGAGTCGAGATGTTGTGTTCGTTGAGGACCAAACAATTGAAGACATTGACAAAGTAGAGAAGTCCACTGATGATTCTGCTGAGTTTGAGTTGCCTCCAACAATGGTGCCGAGACAAGTTGGAGAGGATGTTCAGGATAATCAACCTGAAGCCCCTGATCTTCCAAATGAAGATGAACCAGCAGATGCTGAAGGTAACGAGGATAATGGTGATGATGATGCAGACGAGGATGATCAACCTCAACCACCAACCCTCAATAACCCTCCTTATCACACAAGATCCGGAAGAGTTGTGCAACAGTCTACTAGATATTCTCCACATGAGTATGTGTTACTCACTGACGGGGGAGAACCCGACAGTTTTGAAGAAGCTATTGATGATGAACATAAGGAGAAGTGGATAGAAGCCATGCAAGACGAGATGAAATCCTTGCATGAGAACAAGACGTTTGAGTTGGTGAAGTTGCCGAAAGGCAAGAAAGCTTTGAAGAATAAATGGGTGTTCAAGATCAAGCATGATGAACAGTTCCTGTCCGAGATTCAAAGCAAGATTGGTCGTCAAAGGTTTCAATCAAAGGAAAGGTATAGACTTTGATGAAATATTCTCACCAGTTGTGAAAATGACCTCAATACGCACGGTGCTGCGATTAGCAGCCAGCCTCAACCTGGAGGTTGAGCAGATGAATGTAAAAACCACCTTCCTACACGGTGATTTGGAAGAGGAGATATACATGGAGCAACCAGACGGTTTCCAAAGGGGAAAAAGGACTGCGTTTGTAGATTGAGGAAAAGCCTCTATGGCTTAAAACAGGCACCAAGGCAGTGGTACAAGAAGTTTGAGTCGGTGATGGGGCAACACGGCTAGAAGAACAACTTGAGACCATTGTGTGTTCGTTCAGAAGTTTCAGACGATGATTTTATCATCCTATTGCCTACTACGTGGATGATACGCTGATTGTTGGCCGGATGTTTCAGCAATTAATACTTGAAAGAAGCAGTAAGCAAGATTCTTCGCCATGAAAGACTTGGGGCAAGTAAAAATTATCCTTGGGACGAGGATTATGCGAGACCGGAAGCCGAAAAGTTATGGTCGTCTCGGAGATACATGAGACATCGGTATGCATTCAACGCTCAACATGGAGAAAACCAAAGCAGTTTTAGCTGCCCTCTTGCTAACCACTTTAGCTTGAGCACCAAGAATGGCCCAAGAGATGATGCAGGAAGAAGAGAGTGGTGGAGCAGTGCGCTTCAGTGATAGGAAGTTTGATGTATGCCGTGGTTTGTACACGGCCAGATATGCTCACGCTGTAAGAGTGGTAAGTAGATTTCTTCCTAATCCAGGAAAGGAACATTGGGATGTTGATTAAAGTGGATTCTCGGAGGTATCTTCGAGGAACCTCCAAACTATGCTTCTGTTTTGGAGAAGACAACCTGTGTTGGTTGGCTATACTGATGCGGATATGGCCGGAGATATTGATTCTAGAAAATAACTTCTGGATACTTGATTAACTTTTCGGGGGAGCTGTGTCGTGGCAATCAAAGTTGCAAAATGTGTGCACTATCAATGCTGGTCGAAATTAATTGTCATGACAGAACGAAGCTTCGTGGATGAATCGAAGGCTTAAGGTTTTAATCGAACTTGGTTCACAAAGACGGTTATCGACCTATTTCGTGATGGTCAAAGTCGCTATCCACTATGCGAAATAATGCTCGTTTCATTCCGGATCCAAGCATATTGATGTTAGATATAATTGGATCAGGGTTGTGTTAGAGAAGAAGATGTTGCGGCTTGAAAGATCCACGGATGAAAACGGACGTATACGCTGACTGACAAAAGCTGTACCAAAGGGTAAATTTGAGTTAGCAGGCATCAGGGGATAGAGAACTCTCCAAGTAGTCGAAGAGGGAGAATGATGAGTTATGTCCAACTCGGTATTGATATGTGATGAAGCACTCGACATCGATGATGGCAGGTGAGGTAGTGCGAGATGTAGATATGCAAATTGATCCTGCTTGATAGGTGAGATTTGCATCTTTGGTCCCTATCTCAAAACTATAAATACCCCACTCATCTCATTGTTTTAAACACACCCAAAACATTCAATAACTCAAGTATAGGAGTTAGAGAGAAAGAGAGAGAGGATACTAAGGCAACCAAAGTGAGCGACAAAATAGTGAGTAAAATACCTTAATATCATTATGGAAACACTTTGTATGCGCCACTATTCTTGTATTCGTAAACTCACAGTATTGTCCATAACTATCGGAGAAGTCTTCTTTAATAGTCTACTAAAAGTTTTAGTGGAAGTAGGTCATAGGGTTTGTGGACGTAGCACTAAACGCTTTTAGGTGAATCAGCGCTAAATTAACATTAGTGCAATTTATTTTTAGATTGATCATTTATTTTTCCACGCGTGAAGAAGTAGTTAGCATCGTGGCCTCAATATCACAAGACTAAGGAAAAGGCTTGAAGAGTTGAATTTCTATCCATAAGGGAAGATGAAGTACAGGCAATGTAATTTGAATTGTAAACTGATAGTCGGTAAGTAGAATAGGAGATTTGATGAAATTGAGTATGGGAGGTGTCTAGATTTAGTATTTGTTTTATTTGAGATGTAATTTCGTGCATTGATAATAAAATATGATAATTACCAACTAAAAAATATCTCAAGAGTAATCTTATTAAATTTAAATCGAATCCGCCTTTAGAATTACGAGTTTGAAGAATAATACTATAATAGTATCGTTATCTTAATATACACTCAAATATCTTATATAAAAAAATATACAATAAAAGTATAATCAGGCGTCAAAGGAGAGCTGGAAACGAAAAGTAGGGAGGAATGACGAAAAAGCGTAGTGATAACGAAACATGGTGTTCAAAAAAGTAAAAATAAAAATAAAAAGGTAGTATAAAACTAAATTTTGCCACATCGATACGGCGTCGTTGTTTGTGATTCTTTTGTAGTTTCCAGGAAAAAAGGCAAGCCAAAAATATCATTGGTATGACTTGTGAGAGAGAGAAATTGGAAGAAGAAACCTGAAAGGTTGCTCACCTGTGCCTTTATTTCTTTGGGTTACAAAAACAAACCCCCCTTCTTTAATTTCTTTTACTTTCTCTCACCCACTTTCTCTGTATTGTTTTTACGAAAAAACCCGAAAATCAACTCCAAATTCAAAGATTGTTGCCACCCCCTAACACCTCAACAACAACAACAAAAACTTCACCTTTAGAATACCAATTTAGTTCATAAAGCTTCACCTCTGATTTTCACATATTGATAAACCAAAAAGAAAAAAACACCAAGAGGAACAAACGAAATTGTAGAATTTGGAAAGGCTTTGTTTTTTGTCAATGGATAGTATTTGTTTAACGGGAGGGATTCAAGGTATGGCGGGGCCGATCGCCATTGCCGGCACCGGAGCTTTAGATGTCCGTGCAACCCAATTTAGTACATCCGCCGTTGGCCGTTCGTCGGCGGCGTCCATGTCGGTTGAAAAGCCATCTTCTTCTCAAAGGAATAAAAATACATCATGGGGTTTTTCATTTAGGTACCCACTTAGATCCTTTTGGTCAGGTGGTAAAGGAAGGTACGATGCAATAGCTGTAGACGACGCCGTATTGATGGATGAAAAGGAGGAGAAAGTTGAGGAGAAGAAAGATGAGGAGGGGCAAAATGGCAATTGGGTTTTGAAAATTTTGCATGTTAGGTCTATGCGTAGTAAAAAAGAGGATGATGATGTAGGGGACAAGGGCGGTGGTGGTGGTGTTGAAGATGCTGTTCAAGAAAACAGTGAAGGGCAAAATAGCAAATGCTGTGGTGGGGATGAAGAGTGTGATGTGTGTTCTGTTGATGATGATGAAGAAAAGTTCAAATTTGATAGAAATTCTTTTTCTAAGTTGCTTAAAAGGGTGTCATTAGCTGAAGCAAGATTGTATGCTCAGATGTCTTATTTGGGTAGTTTGGCTTATGCTATACCCCAAATTAAGGTAATTTCTTCTTAACTTTTTTGCCTAAGTTGATTGCTCATTGTTTAATTTCTGAGGGTATTTGAAAAAATGAGGCTTGTGAATGGAGAAATGGGTAGATAACAGATATGTGATTTGATTAATGTAAAATTGCACAAATTGATGGAATATGAGTGTGTAGATCTAACTTCTTCGCTTGTTTCTGTGAAAGGGTATCAGCAAATTACAGCTTTTATTGCCTAATTTTAGTGTTCTGAGGTTACAAAGATCCCAAAAGGCGCGATCTTTAGCTTTAGAGGTGTTTTTTAATGCATGATTAACGTGATTTGGGTTTTAAGGAATCAAGATTTATCCTTTATTCTAGCTGAACCAATAAGTCTAGATTTGAAGAAATTTGGAAAAGACAGCAATGTTTTTCAAGAGTCTTTTCGTAATATGCTTATACTAGCTTTGATCTTGTTCTATGATTGTGTCAAGTGGACAACTTGATCAATGGTTTATTTCTGTTTCTGTGTTGGAAGCAATGTCATCTGGCAGCCATGTTATGGAAGTTCATGTTTCTGTTTTTGTCGGTGCAGCCAGAAAATTTATTGAGGAATCATGGATTGCGGTTTGTCACTTCTTCATTGGAGAAGAAAGAACAGGCATTGAAAGCTGAGAAAGAGAAGGCAGAAGCTGAAGGCCAGGAGAAGAAAGAGAATGAAGTTGTTCAAACCCAGGTAGAAGAAAAGAACACTACAAATCTAGTAGAAGTGGATGGGAAGACCAGCGGAAACAGGATTAGTGCATCAACTGCTTATCATATAGCTGCCTCTGCCGCGTCTTATCTGCACTCTCATACAAAAAGCATTCTTCCTTTTAAATCGTCCAACTCTGCGCCAAATAAAGATTCCTCTGAATCAACCATAGGAAGCGATGACAATGTAGTTGGAAGGAACAGGGAAGTTGCTTCTTTTATGGCGACCAGCGACTCAGTGACATCAGTAGTTGCTGCAAAGGAGGAAGTAAAGCAGGCTGTTGCAGACGACCTGAACTCGAATCATTCTTCACCCTGTGAGTGGTTTGTATGTGATGATGATGAGAGTTTGACAAGATTTTTTGTCATTCAGGTATGCGCCACAGCCGATTTTATCTTCACATTTTTCCCCTTTCTGTTTTGTTGCTGAATTTCATCTTTAATTACTCTCAGGGATCAGAGTCATTGGCATCATGGCAAGCAAATCTACTCTTTGAGCCTATTCAATTTGAGGTACTTGGGCACTCAAATAAGTGCTTGTGCAAATTTAAACTATGTTCTGTTTTCTAATCTGACTGTGTTGTTGTGCAAGCATAACGTGCACAAGTACTTTCCTATAAAATCTTGTGACGATGCATTGACAGAGTGTTGTGATTGCATCTTTCTTTTTTAGGGTCTGGATGTGATGGTTCACCGAGGTATTTATGAAGCTGCAAAGGGAATGTACGAACAGATGCTGCCGGAAGTACGTTCCCACCTTAAATCTCATGGTAGTCATGCTAAATTCCGTTTCACTGGGCATTCCCTTGGTGGAAGTTTGTCATTGCTCCTCAATCTCATGCTGCACATAAGGGGAGAAGTTCCCCCCTCTTCCTTGCTTCCTGTTATAACTTTTGGTGCCCCGTCAATAATGTGTGGAGGAGACCGCCTCCTTCGCCACCTTGGCTTGCCTCGGAGTCATCTGCAAGCAATCACAATGCATCGGGACATTGTACCCCGAGCCTTCTCTTGCAATTATCCCAATCACGTCGCAGAATTTCTCAAAGCTATCAATGGAAACTTCCGCAATCATCCATGTCTGAATAACCAGGTAGAGAATAATGTTACTCCATTTAAATAGAGAATGACTTAATGTGTCTAGTCTTTTAAGTTCTATGGTTGCTCATAACTGTGTTTTCTTATCAACAGAAGTTGTTGTTTGCTCCAATGGGGGAGTTCTTAATTCTGCAGCCAGATGACAAGTTCTCTCCAAACCACGACCTGCTACCTTCAGGCTCCGGTCTTTATTTAATGAGCGATCCTGTATCAAGTTCAACAGAGGCAGAAAAACAAATCCGAGCCGCTCAGTCAGTGTTTTTAAACTCACCCCACCCACTTGAAATCCTAAGTGATCGATCAGCCTACGGTTCTGGAGGAACAATACAAAGAGATCATGACATGAACTCATACTTAAAATCTGTAAGAAGCGTAATTCGTCACGAGCTCAACAGCATCAGAAAAGCTCGGAGGAAGCAGAGGCGCAGAGTTTGGTGGCCATTGGTTGCACCAAGTGGGGTTAATGCTGCTGGTATTGTTGTTAAAAGGCATGTGGAATCAGGTAATATGGGCCATGGCCAGTTCAACTTTGCTGGCATTTTACATAGTGGGAAAGAGTCGTTGAAGCGGTTCAGTACGCTAGTAGCATCGCAGCACATGCACTTGCTTGTGGTGCTTTTATTTCCTGCACGGTTGCTTATCGTTGGGACTTTCAGCATGTTGAACTTCCCTTGAATCGCCAGATAAAGCATTGGACAAGTTAAAGGAGGGTAGATGATTCTTTATTCTTTTGACAACTAAAGTCCCCCGGTATTCTGAAAGATGGGGGGATTACCTGAATCAAATATTAGTAAGAAAATATTGGATCTATTTGTTACTACTAGTATTTATCAAAAATGTTATAGATGATTATTCCATTTATGGAATGCAAAGATGTATGTCCTATTTTTGTTTTATGTAGTAATGATAAAGCTCTTCTCTCATATAGTTGTGAAAAAGAGGACCATGTACTACTCAGTAAAATTGGAATTGTGAATGAACAACAATAACAATCCAGTAAAATTTCACAAGTGAGGTTTGGGAAGATATCTTATCCCTGTGGTTATTCTCGGAAGACACTCAGCTCAAGAAAAAGAAAATAAATAATAAATAATTATATATTTTAAACTTATACTAAAATAACATAAACATATATAATAATATAATAGCAATAGAAGGTACAATAACAATTACTCTGTAAAATTTTATCAAGTGGGATCGGAAATGTATATGCACACCTTACCCATATCCAGAATTAATGAGTTCGGCTGATTGTGTTCTATTTGATACACACACTAACTATTGTATTATATATATATATATATATTGACTATTAATTTATTTATTTAATATTGATAACAAAAATGAATGCTAAAAGTTGCGATAATGATGGCTTGCCCTGCATTTCCAAAGTTTTGGGATGAAACGCTTTCTAAGATGCTATTTTAATTCTGCTGATGTTTAAGTACAACCAATTGAATATTATTTACATCACAATCATCAGCAAACTAGACCGGCGATTTGTCAAAAAGTAGTTTCTAGTGATTAATTTGTTTTTTTTTATTTTGGTCTAAAATAAATTTTTATTTTGATCTAAAATAAAATTTAATTTGTTTTCACAAAATTACTCTTATGTATATATCTCAAAAAAAAATTCTTACTCTTCACATTAGATATTTAATTAAGGATAATTTAGTCATTTATAAATATTTTTTATAGAATTTAATATTTTATAAAAAATATGTTCAAAGTAAATTAATTAATTATTGTGAATCCGAAAAATATGAAAAAGTAATGATGTAATCGAAAAAGAGTGGTATAAATCATTAGGCAGGAGCAGTAAACACGATATTTTAAAGATGAGAAAATATCGAATTCGCAAACGTATCTTTTCACATCTTACTCTTAACGTCTCAATCACGCAATAATTTACAACAGTGTCCAAGAAGTTATATCTAACTTTAGCATTTGGGAAATGTTAAAGAATTGAAAATCAACCATCTGTGTGGCATTCCAGATCCCTTATTTGGTAAGACTTTGATAATGAATATCAATCAGATATACACTGTAAAGAAATAAAACAAGAAACGAAGATGAAGCTTTGAAACTTGAGAGAATCAATATGTGATACTTTTTCCTGTCATTTCTATGTGTCTAGCCAAATAAATTTGGTCCAAAATAATTAGAGTTAATATTATAAACGATTGAATTTTATTTGAATTTGATTCCATTAAATTATTTGGACCATATGATAAATTCAACAATGTGTCAGCCCAAACAATGATTACGGATTAGAATAATTGTATTTATTATTTAAATCCAATATGCTATATGGATTTAATTAAGAACCCGAGTTAATTGGACTAGTTCATCTTGTTGGACTTCAAATGATAAGCCCAAAATACATACCACGTGTCAAATAACATGGCACGCCAAGTCAAATCAAGTGCCACTAAAATCTTGTCACGCGCATAAGTGATGTAGCATGCCAAGTCAAATGTAAGGACCAATCAAATGTTGCCAAATATTCAAATGACATGGTTCAACCGATTACGTACAAGCTTGTCACATAGCTTTAATAATAGGTTTGATGACTCAAGTTGGCCAATCAAATTGGAGGAAAAAGATATGTGTTTATCACAAGTTCTCACCCCTACAACTATAAATAGGGGGTATCTATAAAGTCAAAGGGACAAGAAAAAGATACATATTGAAGCTCTCCTCCACAGTCGTGATTGGCAAGTCTTTCGCATAGCAAGAAGTCGTCGTCTCCAAGGGGTGAGCCACAAGTTTTCCATCCTTCACGTTTGTGATCAAAGCCTAGCTCCGCATTCGTGGTCAAATCCCAACAACAAGTGGTCTATCAATTCAAGAACAAGCAAAGATCTCGAATTGACGATCGTGAGGAAGAATCAGAGGATTACATCTTTTAAACTTAAGATTGTTCAAAGATTGTAACTCGCGTAAATTATTGAAATATAAATACTTTTGTTTGTCGCTATATTTTTTGTCTTGATTATTATTTTCAGGAACGAAATTTTAGTTGCTACATTTTGGCATGCCCAGTGGGACTATCTTTGCCTCTCATATCTTCTCTACAACAATCAAAATCCAAGAACGCTAAAATGGCTTCAAAGAAAATCAACTTCGGTTCATCTTCCACTAAGGCTGCTAACTCCAGGTTCTATGTTGATGCGGAAAGCATCCTCGATGTTACCTTTGGAAGCTCTAGACCAGTTACAAGGAGTAAAGCAATCTCTTTAGGACAACAAGTACCCCAACTGACGTCCGCGTCAACCCCTGTTATCGGATCTTCATCCTCAAAAGGAGCAAGATCTTCCACAAATGCAACTGAAAGAGGAAGTGATATTGTTGAAAAGATCAAGAAAACCTTTGCTCTACTTGACCTCTCCGGATCCAAGCACTCTGCTGTGAAGGAAGATGATGATGCTTCAAGTGATGAATCCTCCCCACTTACACCATGTAGCGTGAGCCAATCAAGGATCAATATGTGCGAAAATCCATGCTACTCTCCGTCGTCCACGACAATCATGCAAGCCTTGGTGACAAATACTTCATCCGTGGAGAAGCAGTTGGCAAACTTGATGGAATGGATCGCCGGCTTGACCAAATTCATGCAAAATCAAGAGGCTAGAATCGACAAGCTAACAGACAGTGTGGGTATCTTGATGGAAGAAGAATCCACACATGCACCTGGCAAGCTCCCAGAAGTTCTAGAGAGTGACTCTCCCTCAAGACAAGCAACATCTACTAAATTCTATCCCGGTCTCATCTGAAGGAATAATACCAATCGATAAAATGAAGGAGTTCATTAAAGGAACCATTAAGAAAAAATATGAATTTGCTGCCAAATCCTACCTTACATATGCAAAGACGTACACTGCAAGGGTCGATATATTGAAGATGCTTGCTGGCTATCAACCTCCAAAGTTTCAGCAGTTTGATGGTAAAGGTAACCCCAAACAACATTTTGCACACTTCGTGGAGACATGCAACAATGCTGGGACTTATGGAGATTACCTCATCAAGTAGTTTGTCCGCTCGTTAAAAGGAAATGCTTTTGACTGGTACACAGACCTCGACGTTGAAGTTGTATTTCGACAGGCGGGATGCCTCATCGGCCTTGTGTGCCCATCTAATCTAGCTCTGCTAACAAGTCCCCGAGGGTTCTAACCTCGATCCAGCCTTCGATCATTGCGAAGTATGTTGCGCCCTGGGACGTTTTTTTATATTCAGTGTATCGTTGGTATCTTTCTTTGTTTGGATTTGCTCTTTAGTCGGAAGCTTGCCAGGATATACCAAGACCGAGGGGGCTCCTAGTTGGTCATCTTCGACCCTGATCTTTGATTGTTATCGATTTTGGACGTCCGACCAGGTCACGACGTGATATTCGACTATGTTCTGCTTCTGCTACTTCGAAGCTACTCCGCTCATTCAAATCTTGAGTGAAGGCCTATACTGCCCAGTCGTCGGAGACTGACGGTATTTCCATTTGTTCTATTTGGAAGCGAGATATGAATTCTCCGGCATCTCATTGTCTCTTTGCTTGATATTGAAGATGTCGGATTTTTTTGTAGCTACCTTGATGGCACCAGCATGTGCCTTTATGAACGAATCTGCCAGCATGGCAAACTAATCTATCGAGTGTGGGGATAAGTAGTGGTACCACATCATCGCTTCCTTTGAAAGCGTCTCTCCAAATTTCTTCAGTAGGACGGATTCGATCTCGTCGTCCTTCAGGTTATTGCCTTTTACTGCACAAGTGTAAGCAGTGACGTGCTTATTGGGGTCCGGGGTTCCATTGTACTTCAGAAGGTCGGGCATTCTAAACTTCTTTGGAATTGGTTTTGGAGCCGCTTCCTATGGGAATGGCTTTTGCATGAGCATCTTGGAGTCGACACCTTTCAGGATCGGGGGTGCGCCCGGGATTTGGTCGACCATAGAATTGTAGGTCTCCACCTTCTTGTCGTTGGCTTCAATCTTCTTTTCTCCTGACTCGATCCTCTTTGTGAGGTCCTCGAGCATCTTTATGATGGCGTGGTCGGCTGTCGAACCGTTATTGCTCGACCATTCCAGTACCTGCTCGACATAGGGAGTCATTTCTGGTGCTAATGTACTGGGAGTTTTCTGGTGACTTTGCAGCTGAACACCGCCAGTGTAGCATTTCAAAAATAACGTGAAGGCTAACTTCATGTTCTTCCCTAGTAGGGTTTTCTGAGCTTCTTGTTGATCTCCTTGGTGTATGCTCTTGTTGGTGTGGGAGCTTATTTCGACGCGTTGAGCGTTGCGCGAGACCGCATCCACGGGAATTGGTTCTTGCGCATCCCTAGGGTTTCGTAGTGGTACACCAACACTTGGAACACCTACATCGTTTTCTCCATGATCCTCAAGATTGTTGTTTTCACGTACGGTTACTGAGTTGGACATTTTGACTTGAAATCAAAGATCTTGGGCAAGAAAAAGTATGAAAGATAACTTGCGTGAAAATAATCACTATTATATTTAGCCCCACGGTAAGTACCAAATTGTTTACTTTAAAAATAGTAATAACAATTAGATTTGATTTTGTGGTTCTAAAAATATGTGATCTATTTTTATGCTAGTTGTTAAGCAATAGATGCTAAGTGACGAGGTTAGAAAATAAGATAAGAGATTGAAGATGGCTTTAGAAACCAAACCAAACGATTGAGAATCGGGGCATCGAGCTAGCGCGTGGGGAAACTCGATTCCAAGTTAGATGCCCGGTTAAGGGCAATAGATGGAGGATTAACAACTATTAGAGTTGTGATTGCGGCTCTTTATGACCAATAACGAGCAATAAATGAAGAACGATAAACGATATACAATAAATATAAATAAAGCAATAAATGTGAGCAACAGAGCCAAATAGAAAGTATGTTTAAGTTAGAAAGCGGAAAAATGTTCTTGTATTGAGTGACGTATCTTGTGTGTTCAATGTGTTATAAAATGACAATGATCCCCTTTATATAAGGAGGGAAATCCCATCCTAGTACATGAGCAATTATTACAAAGATACATAGCTGGAACAACTATCTACTAGTCTGGTACAGACTAGTGTTTTCCTTGCAGGCTTTGTCAGTTTTGATCGCATGCCTTGGGAACTTCCCGCGGGTGCATCCCAACTGTTGGCTTGCACTGCCTCGAGATCGATCATTACGAACCCTCAGGGGCGAGCTTCGAGCTAGACTTCGGACCTCCCGGGGACCTGAGGCGCTCTAACGATTACGAAATCGAGCCCTCTGATTTTTATGCATACATTTATACTATAAGAAAAGTCGACGGAAAAAATGGAACTACAGCTAACATATAGATTGTATTCATATATATTCGTGAGCTGTATTTGTAAATACAGTAACGAAATTTGCGGGAAAAAAGGTCTTCAATTGTTTAAAAACGATAAGTGAATCAATTAATGCGATAGACTCCTAATATAACTCAAACAAATTTAATTATAACACACAAAACTTTTCAGTGAAAGGTGAATCTTGATTTCCTCTTTGAGTTTAATGCCTATCCAAATCCAACAATGCAAATGGGCCACCGGACCCCTCCGTGCTAAGAAGCCCTTTTTCATCTTCATCTACATTTATGTGTATTTTTTGCTTATCTGTACACGCATTAGACCCCAATTTTGTCGAACACCTTTCCTTTCATTTTCATCTCCCTTTTCTCCCCCACTTACATTCACAAAAAATAATTGATAATTTTCTTAGCTATATATGCATTAATATTATGGATAAAACATCCACCGTGGTTGAGGATAAAACAAAAGAAGGTGTAATGTTTTGAAATTGGATTTCTACAATTGACTTTGTTTTTCTTCCTGCCAAAAGGTGTTTTTCCTGTTCTTAGATTTTGACGTTACACAACACTCCAAGTGGTATACAAAGATCCAAATGGGGGAAATACCGAGAAATTCATTACAAAGCAGTCAAATACCATAGTTTCTTTTCGAGTCAATTGACGATTAAAACAAGTTGTATATCATTCTAGTATACCTCATCCAGTATCCACCATGTCAGCCTTCATTTATCTTTTTCCAGGTAGAGTTGGAAACGTAATCATAAACACAATAATCTTCTAAAACAAAATATAGGAGAGACAATGCAGAAAATTAGAGGCTGCTGACCAAATTGTCAACGAGTGACATTCCATATTTTCTATTCAATAACGTTAGGTGGGCAATGATATTAGTACCTCCTACTAGCAAGATAGATGAAAAAAGGGAACGTTTATTATATAACTATAGTAATTAAGACAAACATTTATCTGCTATGTAGGGTGGAGCTATCCTTGTTCGAGGGGTGTATTCGCTGTATAGATAATTGTATAAATATGCCTTTTTTTTTAAATAAAAAATGAATAGATAGAATGGATTAACAATCCTTGACACAAGACAAATACCCTGTGCAATGATCAAGGGTGTCAAAAGTTACAAAAGGTTGACATCACTTTGTATAAATCCTGGCTCCGTCACTGCTCCTGTGTGAGCTCACTCAGATTGGGGATTCAAGAATGAACATTGTGATAGTTTGACGACCAGCATATCTTTTTTTTTTTCAATCCACATAATATTATCAGCTATATATGCATTGTATATCCAATTTTTGGATGAAACATCCAGCGTGGTGGAAGATAAAACAAAAAAACAAACGGTGTAACATTTTGAATTGGATTTTTGATATTGACTTTGTTTTTATTTATGCCAAAGGGGCTCTTCCTGTTCTCCGATTTGACATTACACAAGTAAACTCAAAATACACATGAATGGAAGGATCGAAATGGGGAAGATGCCCAGAAGTTCAGTACCAACTATAAGTTTCACAAAGCTTACACAAACGATGAGAAAGATAAACGTTAAAGGAAAAAAAAATTACAAACCTCTATTGTTCAGTGATTATTAGCTAGTTGCAGCTATCATTTATATTACTTCTTATTGCTATATCTTTAGATTTTTTTAGAGTATATTCGATGTATTTAAGCTACTGTATATAGTAGCATTTCTCGGCGTGAAACAGGGGATTACAACTTGATAGAATATTATTCGACTGTATTCACGGCGTAAAACAAGGGATTACAGCTAGACAACTGTATTCACGGCGTGAAATGGAGAATTACAGTTATACAATAATTGTATTCGACTGTATTCACGATGTATAACGTAAATAGCGCAATCCATGGTCTATTCAGCTGTTTTTAAACGGAAAGTGAATCAATTAACATATAGACTCCTAATATAACTTAAACTCAATTATAACACATGAAATTTATATTTTTAGTTATAAAAAAGATTCTCAATCTAAAAACACCCCAAAAACATAGCAATCTTCAGAGAAATTATATAATACATCTGAATACATAAATTATATTCTCTCCGTTCCAATTTATGTGAACCAATTTTCTTTTTGGTCCGTTCCAAAACGATGACTCCTTTCTAAATCTAGAAACAATTTAGCTTACACTTAAAATTATACCCTTAATGAGAAGTTTTTATAACCATACAAATACTCTGGCCCCTTTTTAAGTTGTTTAGGACCATAAATTCTAATAGTCTTCATGGTTCACATAAATTGGAACGTGGGGAGTATTAATTTTAAAAAAACATACGAATACATTCATGGAATATATGAGACATTGAATACAATGAAATACATGAAATATATTAGAATACAATAGGAAAAAAGACAATGAATACAATAAAATACATAAATTACAGTGAGATACATTAAAATACAATGTGAAAAAAAGTAACACACTCTTCAGGTTGCTCAACCTCAAACTCCAACGTCTTTGTTCAAGAATAACCCTAATATCGTCTTATCGATAGCAGATTTCGAACCTCCATTGCTAGCCCCCAATTTACCCTATGTCAGATTTCGATATTGATACGAAGCATAAGACATTAATTTCTAAACAGACTCTTCAACCACTAAATATAGCTATATGAAATTTTCATTGCCAACCCCAATTTATTCTTTATCTTATCCAAATGTTTAAAGGCCATTGCTTGACATATTGGCACATATTGTGTTTCTGAAGTTGCAGTATCTTACGCTTCAAGCCTTTGAATTTGGTGCAATGTGTGCCGATGGAAACGTTTCTTTTTCCAATGAGTTTCAGAGGCATTGCCACCGCCGCCGCTGGAGGTAAAACCGCCTCCAGTGCCGCCGTATTCCATTGAGGATCTTTACTTGGAGAAATCAATAAAATCTTGGATAAACCAACCATGGTTGTATTCATGGAGAAAGAATGGCATTGAGAGAGATATGGGGAGGAGAAAAATCTGAAAGAATAAGATAGAAAAATAAATACAAAGCTTATTTTATGGCTTAAGGGTAGAAGATGATAATAAATAGATATTTGGCTATAAAATCAAAAGATAGCTATGCAATATAAATTTTTCAAATAATTTATTTAAAATAAAATAAGGTACCAAAATTTGTGGGAAATAAAAATTCCAAAACGCTTTTTACTTCTTGTCAAAAACATAAAACAACTTAAAGCTATGAGACCACATTTTGACCTTTGTATTTGCAAAGCAAAGGGAAGATAAAGTGTCAGGAAAAGTAAGAGTGATTTCTCTGTGTAGTAACTTTCTACACTACTTAAGAAATATGGCAAAATATTTAATTTAAAGAGATTAGACAGCATTGCGAGAACAAGACAATATAATAATCGGTTCAAAACTTGGGGAGTATAAAAATTAAACTTATAACTGTGGAACTGTTATAAAACAATACGAGGAGGAGAAGTAAAAAATTGAAAAGAAAAGTAGGGAGAGAGAGTTCAAACCCCCAAAATTTCTCTAAAATATAAATATTCAGCTTAAATAAAATTCAATTTATAATAAAAATGTTAATATTCAGACGTCACGGAAACGCTTCAATTTTACATATCGCTATGTTTTTTCTTTTTTCTTTTTTTGTCGCAAGTATAAGTCTGGAAGGAACATCAACATCATGTAACATTACACATGTTTTTTGAATTTTAATAGCACACCTAAGCTGAGGTTTAAAAGTCTTGGTTTAGGCCAATCACAATGCCGACATCCAACCACATGCATCAATCACATCATTGTGTTTATTATGGATACACCACCAAGCCAGGAAGGTTGGTGGAATTACCAGAAAACTTACAACAATTTATGTACACCAACGTGCACAATCTTAGTCTACGTTACTAGAATTCTCCAAAAGTGTTGCCGCATTCATGTCGGATCCTCAAAAAATATACTAAATTCGTCAGATCCAACACGCCCAACAACATTTTTGAGGAGTTGGAGTAACATAAATGTTAGCGGAAACGTAAAAGAAAGAACACAAGATTTAACGTGGTTCGGATCAAAATAATCCTACGTCCACCAGAAAACAATTGTCTTACTATTATTTACAAAGAAAGGGGAGATTTCCCAATTACACTTACGAGAATTTCTCTCTTAACTCTCTACTCACTACAATGTTTTGTATTATATTTTTGGTATGACCTCTATAAATAAAGGAGTGTATCTATTTATAGAGGTAAAGACCTCCTTTTGATGTCATTGGTGGCATCAATCTACCTCCCCTTGATGTCATGGGTGACGTCAAAGGAGTAAGCTTCCTCCTAGCATTCATACCAACTCTTTTCACCAACTCTTCCAATTGACATGTCATTGTTGACTAAACATAAACCAACATTTTCAGCATACCTTTGTTGGTTAAGCATAAACCAACATTTTCAATCTTCACCTTGGTTTGCGAGTGTGCGTGTGAACAACTCTGGCCAAAACTTCTAAGCTTACTGGGCAATCCCGTTGTAAGAAACAAGAAGAATCAAACCATGGTTGAACATACCACCTCCACCTAACAACTGTTCTCTTCGGAGTTGCATCAGTTGATGCACACCCCCGCCAAGTCTTTGCAGTGTGCAAACTTAGCGAGCGGGACTATCTTGGTCAACATATCTGCAACATTATCGTCTGTGATAACCTTCACGACCTTGATAGTTCCCTCTTCAACAACATCTCGAAGGAAATGAAATCTGACATCAATGTGTTTAGTGCGCTCATGAAATCTTTGATTTTTCATTAGATGAATAGCACTCTGACTATCACATCTAAGAGTTGATTCCAGCTGAACCAAACTCAATTCCGCCACTAAACCTTTTAACCAGATAGCTTCCTTCACCGCCTTCGCTGCTGCCATGTATTCTGCTTCTGTCGTAGACAAAGCGACAATCGACTGCAGAGTCGACTTCCAACTAACGGCACTGCCAACGAGGGTAAAGATGTATCCAGTTGTGGACCTTCTTCTGTCCAGATCTCCTGCATAGTCGGAATCCACATAACCGAGAATTGAAATACCTCCACCCCTTTTTCGAAAGGTGAGACCAACATCAGAAGCTCCTTTGAGATATCTCAATATCCACTTGACAGTTTCCCAATGCCTCTTTCCTAGGCTCGACATGTATCTACTTACCACACTTACAGATTGAGCAATATCTGGACGTGTGCATACCATAGCATACATAATGCTACCAATTGCACTGGTATAAGGAATCTTTGACATATGCTCCACCTCATACTCGGACTGAGGCATTAGTAACTCTGAAAGTTTAAAATGAGGAGCTAATGGTGTACTTACAGGCTTGCACGTCTGCATATTGAATCTCTCAAGAATCTTTTCAATATACCTCTTCTGAGAAAGATGTACAACACCGCCTTCTCTTGAAATCTCCATACCAAGGATTTTCTTTGCAGCTCCTAAATCCTTCATGTCAAATTCCTTACTCAATAGTTTCTTCAAAGCATTTATCTCTGTAATGTTGTTAGCAGCAATAAGCATATCATCAACATACAACAATAAATAAATCATTGAGTTACCAGACATCTTCTTGTGATACACACAGCTATCAAATGCACTCCTTGAGAATTCATGTGTAGTCATGAATGCATCAAACCTTTTGTACCACTGTCTAGGGGATTGCTTCAAACCATACAAAGACTTCTTTAGTTGGCATACATGATTTTCTTTTCCTTCAACTAGGAAACCTTCAGGCTGATCCATATAGATTGTCTCTTCTAGATCACCGTGTAAGAAAGCAGTTTTGACATCAAGCTGTTGAAGCTCCAAGTCAAATTGTGCAACCAATGCTAGTAGAACGCGAATTGAGCTATGCTTCACGACTGGAGAGAAAATCTCATTGTAGTCAACTCCTTCCTTCTGGCTGAAACCTTCTGCAACCAATCTCGCCTTAAACCTAGCATCTTCCACTTCAGGAATTTCCTTTTTCTTTCTGTAGATCCACTTGCATCCAGCTATCCTTTTCCCCTTTTGTCTTTTCATTAAGACCCATGTCTGATTCTTGTGAAGAGACTCCATCTCTTCCGTCATAGCTAACCGCCATTGTGCAGCATCCTTGCAAGAAGTTGCTTCAATATACGAGGAGGGCTCCAGATCCTTAATCTCTTCTTGTGCAGCTACGAACGCATATGCAATCAAGTTTGCTTGATTTATAAGGTGTTCCGGTTCTCGTGTCCGCCTCTTCTCCCTCCCCTTCGCAATTGTGTATGGTTCATTGACAGCAAGTTCTTCAAGATCTACATCTTCTGACTCATCTTTAACCGGAATCTCTTGATCCTTTTCCTTGGCAAGCTCCATTAGAGGCTCCACTTGCTCGTTGTTCTTGTTTCCCGAAAACTCCACGAAAACTTTACGGGGATCAAGTATAGAAGATTCATCAAAAGTGACATCTCTACTAACTATAAATTTAAGTAAAGACAAACACCAAAGTTTGTACCCTTTTACTCCATCCACATACCCTACGAATATGGCCTTCTTAGTCCTTGGTTCAAGCTTTCCTTCATTAACGTGATAATAAGCTCGACACCCAAATACTCATAAGTATGAATAGTTAGAGGGTTCACCTGACCATACCTCATTCGGAGTCTTAAAAGTCAATCGCCGATGCTGGAGATCGATTGACAATATGAGCAGCAGTGTGAACTGCTTCAGCCCAAAATACTTTGGACATTTTGGCTTGTATGAGCATACAACGAGCCTTTTCGAGAAGAGTTCTGTTCATTCTCTCGGAAACTCCATTCTGCTGTGGGGTATGCCTGACACTCCTATGGCTTGAGATCCCATGAACCTTGCATAATTCATTAAACTCTTCATTGCAAAACTCCAAGCCATTGTCTGTGCGAAGATACTTGATTTTCCGCTCCATTTGATTTTTAACCAAAACTTTCCACTCTTTAAATGCTTCAAAAGCATCACTTTTTGCCTTCAAAAAATACACCCAAACCTTTCGTGAGAAATCATCAATAAAAGTGAGAAGATACCTCTTTCCGCCCTTCGATGGAAGTTTAGAGGGACCCCATAAATCTGAATGGATGTAGTCTAGCACTCCTCTTGTCTTGTGTTTGCCAGTGCTGAAGCTGACCTTCTTCTGCTTCCCTAAAACGCAATGCTCACAGAAGTCCAGTGTGCTGATCTTCTCACCTTCCAAAAGGTTACGATTGCTCAGCATCTCTAGTCCACGTGCGCTCATATGACCCAGTCTCATGTTCCATAATCTTGCCTTGTCATCATTAGATAACTGCACTGTAGATGCATTTGCAGAGCCAACAATGGTGCTTCCGGCCAATGTGTAAGGGCCGTTCTCCAGCTTGCCTTTCAGCATGACTAAAGAACCTTTAGTCACCTTCATAGTTCCTGCTTCGCTCATGTACCTGTAGCCTTGTTCATCCAGAGTACCCAAGGAGATCAAATTCTTCTTCAGATCAGGAACATGACGGACTTATGTAATAGTCCTCACGACTCCATCATGGCAGCGAACTCAAACCGAGCCAATGCCAACTATTGCACAAGTTGCATTATTGCCCATTACTACGGTTCCTCCACTTTTCTCATAGCTGCTAAACCAGTCTTTTCGGAACGTCATATGCAGAGTACAAGCAGAGTCTAACGCCCATTTGTTTCCATAATTACTATTATTACACGATGTTGTTAGTACATAATCATTATCAAAATCATGTACCTGATCAACCGTAGATGCACTCGCTTTTTCTTTGGACTTTGACATTGGGCAATCTCGTTCGAAGTGCCCCTTCTTGCCACAACCCCAACACTCTGTATTCTTCTTGTTCACACGAGACTTTGATCTGTACTTTGATTTGCTCTTTCCTTGTTGGCTAGTCCGACCTCTCACAAAGAGCCCACTTGCCTGGTCATCTCTGTCTCCTTCGACGTGTCTCCGCACATCACTAGAGTTAAGTGCTTGCCGCACTTGCTCAAGCGTGATAGGCCCCTTGCTATACATTATTGAATTCTCAATATCACGATATCCTGAAGTCAATGAAAATAGCAAAGCACATGCAAGCGTCTCCTCCTCCCTTTTAATTCCTGCAATCTGTAGGTCCATGACAAGTTTATTGAACGCATCTAAATGATCTTGTAACGAAGTACCTGACCCCATCTTAAATGTGTGAAGACGCCGTTGTAACAACATCTTTGTTGTCACTGATCGGTCTTGGTATAGCCCTTCTATCTTTTCCCATAACTGTTTGGTCGCCTCTTCGGTACTCGTACTCACTTCACAAAGCATGTTAGGTGCAAATGATAGTTGGATTGTACTCAATGCATCCCCTTCAATCTTCTCCTTGTCAGGAGCTGATATATCCTTAGGATACTTTCCGTCAATAGCATGGATTGAACCTTCCCTCCGTAGTAACGCCATCATCTGGATCTTCCAGATGTTGAAGTTGTTGCGTCCATTGAATCTATCAATTTCAAACTTCATAGAACTCATCTTTGCTTGTTCTTCCTCTTTGGATCGTTATAGAATCCTATCGCTCTGATACCAATTGTTAGCGGAAACGTAAAAGAAAGAACACAAGATTTAACGTGGTTCGGATCAAAATAATCCTACGTCCACCGGAGAACAATTGCCTTACTATTATTTACAAAGGAAAGGGAGATTTCCCAATTACACTTAAGAGAATTTCTCTCTTAACTCTCTTCTCACAACAATATATTGTATTGTTTTTTGGATGGTTTCTACAAATGAAAGAGTGCATCTATTTATAGGGGTAAGGACCTCCTCTTGATGTCATTGGTGACATCAAACTACCTCTTGATGTCATGGGTGACATCAAAGGAGGAAGCTTCCTCCTAACATTCATGCCAACTCTTTCCACCAACTCTTCCAATTGGCATGCCATTGTTGACTAAATCTAAACCAACATTTTCAGCATGCCATTGTTGACTAAAACATAAACCAACATTTTCAATAAATCTTAGTACAGTTTCAAGAGGCTGAAACTTCAATCTCAATTCTCACGTACGGGGGAACCTCAATATTGGGTCAAGATCAAGATCAATCATGCACGCAGCAACTTAGCACTTCTACAGCTACATTAAGAGGCACAACGAAAAGAGAAAAAGGTCAAAATTGCCCATGTATTATTGTTAATTGGTTACTTGTGCCACCCGTTATACTTTTCGGCCATTCTTGCCCCTACCGTTAAAGAACTTTGAATAAACACCCCTAAACCTAACGTCTGTACACTGTGGCAGCTGACAACATTAAAATTATCCTACTCAGCTGCCACGTCAACTGCCTTGTCATCGGGCCCACTCTTCAGTTGCCATCTTCTTCCCCTACTGTTTCTTCTTCCACACTTATAACCAAACAATCCCAAATTGGATTCAAGTAACTTTATATTTCCCAAAACAACAACTACTGATTCTCATTTTTTTCTTCACGATGACTTTTTCAGATTTCGAAGAACTTGACAAGTTCTTCAACCTTTCTCACTATTTAGAAATGGAGGCTTCAAGTTTTCTTCTCTTAAATCTTGATAACATATGTGTTAAGCTCCAAATCTAACACAAATATATGATTTCCAGAAGATTTAAACAATAAATCACTGAACATCCATTAAATTTTCAGATCCGTGAACTTGGAAACCCAAAATGGATATTCTATTTTTTTTTAAATTAATCCAAACTAAGACGGCAACAATCTGATTTTGAGCACACTTGAAGCTCAAAACTGAAAAAGTCGTGGTTGGGACTCTTTCTTGCCAATTTGCTTCAAAACCGCCATTATTGTAACAAGGAAAGAGAAAAGAGAATATGAGTCACTCAAAGCAAAACAGTGAATTTCAGAGGCCAAAACAAACGAGATTTTTGGAGTCAGATTTGAGTGGAATGAATCTGATATAACACACACAGAAAAAATGCACGAATTTTTAGAGGCTAATCAAGAGAGAGAAATAGAAATATCTAGAGAGAGAAAGAGAACATACAGTAAATGTTTCACAACTGCCATTGGAATGGAAACGACTCTGCTTCTCCTTCTGCTAAAAAAAGAAGAGAGAGGAGAGAGAAGATGGAACCCACTTATTGTACATTGGCTTTTTCTTCCTTATCTTTTTCGTTTCTTTTCATCTGGAAAAATTAATGTGTTGGCAGCTGACATGGAAAAATTTGAGGGTCAGCTGCCACAATGTCAAAACGTCAGGGCTAGGGGTAATTTTTATCTAACGGTAGGGGCGAGAGAATGGCCGAAAAGTATAACAGGTGGCATAAGTAACCAATTAGCAATAGTACAAGGGCAATTTTGACCCTTTTCCCCAAC
The DNA here is from genome assembly GCA_032618575.1 of Nicotiana noctiflora. Taxonomy (NCBI): domain Eukaryota; kingdom Viridiplantae; phylum Streptophyta; class Magnoliopsida; order Solanales; family Solanaceae; genus Nicotiana; species Nicotiana noctiflora. The sequence goes on along the minus strand of JASVEL010003027.1, from coordinate 151,229 downwards.
AAAAATGCTCATCAATCAACTAGATCTCAGTTTCATAATTGTAAAAACCTTTTATATCTATTTGGTTCCATTTGAACTTGTTTCATTCCTACAATAATGAATAACTTGTCTTTTAGAATTCTTTTTTCTGGACACTTCATTCAGCAAATTATTTTATGCCAAAGCAGACAGAATTTGAGCTACCTTTTGGCAAAAGCTTATATATTACTACTAAAGCCACTCCTGATACATTTTCATTTACTTGAAATGCAAATCAGTTTGTGGACTTCACATACTAACTTTCTGGATGAAGATTTCAAGCTTATAACCTGTATATCTTTATTCCCACTTTGGTGTCAAGTTACATGTAACAACAATACAGAAGCCATTGGAGTAATGGTTCAAAATAGCTGGCATATAAATCTTTAAGAAATTTTGGTGTCTCTAACAGCAGGCATACTTAAACACTACAGATTCAGTTTTCCGGCCAAATACCAGGAATGCATGGCAAGGCACCCGAAGGAGAAAATGTTAGCAAGGGAAGATAGTCCATGAATCATCCCAAATTTCTTGTTCATTGCTGCAAGCTTCGGATTAACCTTTGCAACTTCCTGGTTCTTGGTCCATCCGACTTCCTCCCCGATGTTGGCCTCTCTCTCTATCTTATGCCTTTCTTTCATCATCTACCAAACATCAAATGCATTATTAACATCAGAATGCCAATGAAAAAACACATCTAAAGACCTTTTTGGGACTGTATTCAAAGTTCTAATTTTAACAAACGTGAGATGTTCTGCATCAGAAACAGTATCTCAACGCAGAGCAGTGCCAAGATTCGAGACGTATCTCAGTATCAAGGCTAAACATATTTGTCAGCAGCAGCCTACCAACTTTTTGCAATAAAGCAGCTAATAATAAATGAAGCCACAGTATTATTCAATTACGTCCACCCATTATAAGTTGATCACAGCATTAACTAGTCAAATCATCAATGCAGAGCAAATAACTTGCTGCTTATTATCATCAGCTCATTTAGACAAAGTCCAACTACCAAAATCAAGGCCCTAAGAAACTCAATTATTTGGGCTTTATGCTCCTACAAGGTAGAAATTTGTTTCTACCAATCATTACTTTGTTTGTAAGTATTTTTAGCTTAATGTAATTGTTGAAACAGGAAGAGTAGGATAAATGCTTGGGCTAGCATTGCACGTTCCATGCCTTGTAGATCACAAATGTATCACAAAATGTGGATTTTTCCTTCACCAAAGGCCTACAACTTTTGGCCCATGGAAAATGAGACAGTGGAAATCACCCTCTTATCCAACTCGAAGAAACATGACACAAAACGAGAATACTGATAACACTAGTTTCTATTCTTGTCCCTCTGTTATAATTTATGTGTCTTAGTTTGACGGAGCACGAAACTTAACAATGTAAAAAGACTTTTGAATTTCTGGTCTTAAACTAAATGTGTATAACGTACCACAAAGGGTAATATAAGGAGTGTCATTGGGTAAAATCGAATGTTGGAATTAAGAACTTCCAAAATATTGTGACATACTTTTTTTTACATATAAAAAAGGAAACATCTAACTGAATCAAAGGGAGTATTGTACACCGGTGAGGCTTTGATGCAAAAGTGAGAGGTGAAGCGCACACTAATTTATTACAGAGGAAAAGAAATTCTTGTGGTACCATCACAAGACTGATGGTCCTGGCAAGGATAGCTCTGCAATGGGTAGTTTCTTCTTCTTTGGGTTGGTCAAACAAATAAGTGATATTTTTGCGATTAGTGCCACTGGCTAGAAGATAAGTTCATGCAATTCCATCATCTTCCAAAGACAGCCACTACTGTTACATCTTTCAAAGGATTTTCAATCTCGTTATCAGTAAATGCAACCCCTAGTAGAGCTCTAGAACCTTGCAAATTAACCAGTGTGGTAACAAATAGTCATATCTCACCCACTGTGGTTTCTCCCTGCTCAACACCGTTAATCTGTTCCTTTTAAAAGGTAGTAAAATTGCTCATTACCCGTTTCTAATTTTATAACTCACTAAGTTGACAAATCACAGGCAGACTACAACAACTTGCTGGTGACTACAATGCTTTCACCCAACCAGAAAATCAAATCCTAAATATACAAATTGAGAATACTCATTGAAAAAGATAACTAATCAAGTTTATTGTGCTTTTTTTTTTCTCTATAACTTTTGTAACATCCTGACGCAACATAAAAATATCAGGAGAGTAACATAGTGGAAGCACAGGGGATCGAGTAAATAACAAAAATAATGAAGCTAAGATATTTATAAGATATTAAGTTCTACTAAGGGGAAATAATCAAGTTTACCAATTCTCCAATGGGAAGCTAAAATCACGTGGAAATAAGATTTTTCAAAAGACCTACAACCTCTCAGAAACTATCCTGACTCAGGGAAGATTAGAACACAATAAAAGCAGAAGACTCGTATAGGCTATACCAACATGTTGAGATTGTTGGTACACTTGCACTAAATCTAGTATTTTCCACGAGTCTTATTAGTTTGTTAGAGACTTGTCTACAACAACAACATACCCAGTACTATCCCACACCGTGGGGTCTAGGGAGGGTTGTGTGTACTGTACGCAGACCTTACCTCTACCGTGTGAAGATAGAGAGGTTGGTTCCAATAGGCTCTCGACTCAGGAAAGCATAAGCACCACAGTAATGAAAATATACACAAGAAGAGACAGTACCAAAAAGCCATATAAAAGCAGAATAAAAACAACAAGATAGTAAGATAATCAACTATGAAAGAAAACAACAGATAGTCATGAAAACATACTATCAACAGAAAACGAGACTACGTGTCAACACTATTATTATGAACACTCTAGACTACCTATTCTACTACCCTAATCTTCGACCTCCATACATTCCTATCCAAGGTCATGTCCTCAGTCAGCTAGAAGTTGCACCACGTCTTGCCTAGTCATCTCTTCTCATCTCTTCTTTGGCCTACCTCTACCTCTCCATAGGCCCTCCAATGTCAGCCTCTCACACCTCTTCCACCGGGGCGTTTGTGCTGCTCCTCTTCCTCGCATGACCAAACCACCTAATTCGTGCTTCCCGTATCTTGTCCTCAATAGAAGCCACACCCACCTTGTCGCGAATAACCTCATTTCTGATCCTATCTAACCTGGTGTGCATACACATCCATCTCAACATCCTCATCTCAGCTACCTTCATCTTCTGGACATGAGCGATCTTGACTAGTCAAGACTCAGCTTCATACAACATCGAAGTCTGACCACCACTATGTAGAACTTACCCTTTCAGTTTCGGTGGCACCTTCTTGTCACACAAAACACCGAATGTGAGCCTCTATTTCATCCATCCCGCCCCAATACGATGTGTGACATCTTTATCAATCTCCCCATCCCTCTGAATAATAGACCCAAGGTACTTAAAACTTTCTCTCCTAGGGATGACCTGCGAGTCCAGCCTCACCTCCCCTTCCCCTCCTTGAGTCTCGCCACTAAACTTACATTCCAAGTATTCTGTCTTGGTCCTGCTCAACTTGAAACATTTAGATCCCAAGGTCTGCCTCCATACCTCTAATTACGCGTTCACACCGTCTCGCGTCTTGTCAATCAATACAATATCATCTGCAAATAGCATACACCACGGCATTTCCCCATGGATGTGACACGTCAGTACGTCCATCACCAGAGCAAACAAAAAAGGACCGAGTGCTGACCTCCAGTGCAACCCCATTATAACCGAAAAATGGTCCAAGTCATCACCCACAGTCCTCAATCGGGTCTGTACTCCATCATACATGTCCTTAATCAACCTAACCTAGGCAACAGGTGCACCTCTTGCTTCCAAACATCTCCACAAAACCTCCCTCGAAACTTCATCGGACGCTTTTTAAGTCGATGAACACCATATGTTAGAGATTTGTCTATTAGTAGAAAATGTAGATAACCCCCAAACTAATGGCTTGGCAAATTTATAACACTGATGAACTCTATGAGTTTTTCCCGTCCTCTTCTAGTTCACTTTTACATCAAAATGACAGCATATACCAACCTATTAGTTAATTTTTACACTAAACTAAATAATGATAATTGGTTTTCCATCAAAAGTGGACGATATTGAAGGTAAACCATCAAAAGTGGTTTTCCACTCATAACGGTATAACCATGCAAGCCTGCCTCAGCATTCCAATGGTGAAAAGCTACCAGTGCCTACAGGTTTTAAATATTTTTGAAATAACAGTCTTGTGAAACTATTTCATAATAACAGTGTGGCTATACTGTTTGGGCCTTTGGGGATAAACAGTTCAAGCGCTTTTCTGATAAGGGAAGGATTTTTAATGACTAATCTCTGTGACTGTGTTTCAAAGAGAACAACTGAGTTATTCCATTAACCAGGCTATTTCATTTAAGTCAGTCCAATCAAATCCCAATTTAAAATTCAAATCGCCCAGGCTGAGAGGCTATGTTATCTTATCTTCAGTAGTAGTTGGTGGAACGACTGCATACCGCGATATGACTAACCAAGCCTATATGTACTCATTTGGACATAAAAAATGTAACAACACAAAGTACAATGTGGTACCTGAATGGTCATAGGGGTAAAGACAAAGAGATTGCTGAGGTTGAAAGCAAATGCAGCAAGAATGAACCCAAGTTGGTACTTCTCAGCAGCAGAAGCAGCCTTCCAAGGATGCAAGTACCCAAAAGAACCCACAGAAACAGCACAACACACCCCCACCATGGAAAAGTAGGCTGGAAACATTTTACTCTGTAGATTCCCAAACTGATGCCTTGGCAAATTCCTACAAAAAAAATAAGCAAAGGTATAAGAAAAGGTTAAATTATCTGAAACCCCCATTGAGCGGACTGAGTACAGAGGATTCATGTAACAGGCACCAACTAATTTGGGGTGAGTTGAAGTTGATTGATACTATTACAAACAAACCCATTAGAAAAATGAGGCAAAAATACAAGTCAATGTGCCCCATTTTATGTGACACACAAGACCAAGAACAACACCTTTCTATATTTGGAAACAATAGTAATTCTTTTTGAATAAGATAACATACAAATCTTATAGTAAAATATAAGGTAACATACAAACAATAGTAATTTTGAACTTCCCATTTTACTCTTTGAGATAACTTATATCCAGAAAGATCTCTGTGACTAATTTTAGATCGGGAATTTCATAAGTCTTTCTTTCTTTTTGATCTTTGTGCTCAGTCAAATACCTATCATATAAATTGGGAAGGGGGAGTAAAACTAGAACATGTATGGGGGTTGAAATATAGAAGTAATACTACTTGTAATGGACGTGTAGATACAAAAGAATTATATAGCTAATGGCAACTAATTTGGGATTGAGATACAGTTGATTGATATGGGAAAAAGGAAGAAAAGGTAAATACAGAAAGAAGTTAAGGGGAATACTTGAACATGATGATACCACCAATGAAAGTGACCCAAAGAGCAGCGCCAAAGGCAGTGGAAAAGCAGAGAAGATGAGCCAATTTCAGCAAAGTTACGAGCTTTGGAGGATGTTGACCCTCTGATTTTGACCCGAAAGTTTCTGGAGAAAAGAGTACTCCAATTGCCAAGAACGCTACAGCAGCTAAGAACCGTGTCATCCAACCCATGGTTTCTGTACTTCGATCGAAATTGTTGTGCCGGACGATCAGATTATCAGGAAATGTGACTTTTCTGGGTTCTGATTAAAAGGGGTACTTAGCTTTGGCCTTACCTACTTAACTTCCAGAAGCTTCGTAACTAGTCTTGCGATAGATGGTTGAGTACATTTATTGACTGGTCGTCTGCTGCAAAAGTTAGTAAAATATCACTATTACTCCCTATTGTCTCGTACTATGAGTTCGCTTGAAAGATAGAATTTTAAAATTTTTTGAAAACTTGATAAATTTCAAAAATGTGTTTCAATTTTCGCTCAGATCAGTCAAAAAAATCAAAAATAATCTAATATTATATTCATACTCAAATATGACTCCAATTTTCAAAATACTATTTTCACTTTGAAAAAACAATTCACCTTTTTTGAAATTTTATAATTCTTATGTCCAAACGTCCACTATGTGTCGTGTTTCTCTTTTACACGCCCCTTAAGAAATATTATTAGGAAAGGGATTGGACTATTCTACCCTATTTATATCTTAAGATATAATATCTCTTAATTGAATATTTATTCTATTTATATTTTATCTCCAACTTTAAGAACAATTAATACTAAGGATAAAAAAAGAAAGAAATAATCAATTTTGTCTTGAACTTCTAAAATGATAAATAATTTAAGACAATTACTTTTAGTAGCCACAAGTTAATATGAGATGGAGAAAGCAGTAAATATAAGATTATTATTTTCCTTGTGAAATAAGTTTTTACCTTGAACAATTACGTGAGTTTACAGCTTGTTTGGATAGTTTTTATGTATTTGTTTACCTGTAAAATGGTACAGCTAAATTTATAGCGTTGTTTATAGACAAGCGAATTGATTTCATCTTGAATGATAAATAAAATAAATAAAATTCAAGTCTTAGCATTAAAATCGAGATAAAATGACATGGAGCTTGGTTCTGGTAGCAAGGTTTCCGAAGGCAGCAATATGAATATAGTTAGGCAGAAAATAAAGTATAATTTCGTTTGGAATAATGTGTAGCATAAGTTTTTCAGAAATTTCGTGTTTTACAATAGTTGTTGAAGTCACTATTTATAGTTGTACCTAGAGAACAATGTCCTAAGATCAAACCCCTTTTAAATGACAATAATGGGGGGCATTGATGAACATATAACGGCACGCTATGAATGCCAAAATTCTCTGTAACAGATTGCGTATTTAATATATAGGAATATTCTTCATTGAATGTCATCTGGTGGCAAATATTTGTTTGCTCTCGTTAACAATTTTTTCTTCGGGGTCTGTCCGATGCCAAACAAAGTTATTGTCCTTTGTCTTGGTTTTCACTTGCTTCGTCTTCCATCTGTTTTCGGTTCAACGTGTCACACTATCATTTGAAAATTTAATGTGAATTGATTTTACCCTATACAGATTACCCCCTACTTTCCGGTGGCAAATCTTTGTGTCACCGGAAAGTTGGTGAAAATTTCTTTCTTGGCGAAATTTTTTTCTGACCCCTTCTGAAAGTTTCTAACGCTTGATTAGAAACAAGTCTCTCCGCATTTAATACCCCGGACATGTATTAGTCTGCGATTTAGCAATATTTTCGCAGGTTCTCGAGGTAAACTTAGCCACAATTTCATCTGCATATTCCTTTACTTATACGTCTCATTCTCCTTCTTTTACACTTAATAGCTTAACAAACTCTCTCGACTTCTTTGCATTCAATTCTTTTCTGCTTTCATCCTTCTTTAATCTTCTTCTTCAAAGAACTTTTGTCTCATTCGTTGATCATGGCTTCTTTCACTAACTCTCTTAAGAGCTCCAACTTACTCCTTGTTGGGGTCTATGAGTGTTTAACAGGTGGGTCGCGTCGGCCCGGGCCTATTTTTTTTACTCGTATGGGTTACGGTCCGGGACGGTTCTAGATTGATTCTTAACGAGTTTAACGGGTTCGGGTTCATCCGGGTAAAAATTGAACCATAAGGGTTACGGGTTGAGGGGGCCGGTCCGGGTCGGGTTTAGTGTATTGTTATTTTTTTTTTGGATTTTTGTATAAATATTGTAAGTTATATTAATACAAAGTACTAACATAAAGAATACAAGGAAGATGAGAAAAATTACACGTATTGCAAGTGCTACTTTTATTTCATAATTCAAACTTACAAATTGAAAGGTTTACATTTTTAACAACAAGTAAATTTAAAGTCTTTGCACTGCCTTAGTAAGTTCTTCATAATCAATATGAACCGATTGACCTTCTTTTGGAGTATTAAACTCGGATGGGTTACCATATGTTAAAATATTTCCAAGTTCCCCGTCTTTTGGGCTATGAACATCTTCACATCCTTGATTTCTCTGTTCCGATCTAATCCAATCTCTAAAACATATAAAACATTCAAAGCATTGCTTCCCAATAAGTGGTGGGTGTCTCCAAGTTGTTGTCTTGCTTGGCTAAATATACCCCCCGATGCAACAGTTGAAATTGGCAAATTCAGCACGTCCCGAGCCATAACGAAAAGAACAAGAAATTGCTTTCCATTCTCATGCCACCATCCCAGCAGTGAAAATTCCTTGTATGAGGCTTTTTTTGCTTCTGCAAGTAGAATTGAAGTTCATCAATGTTCCTGCTACTGGTTTGAGTTTTAGAAAATATAGAAAAATATTAAAACTATTAAAGTCTTATTCGTCATCAATAGTAGCAAAAGTGCTATAATGCATAGTTGGATTAACATTGCCTATAGTACGAGCAACATCATCAATTATATTTACATAATAATTATATAATTATTGTAAATATTCATTTAGCATGTTCATAGAAACATATATGTGACGACCCAAAGGGTCATCACTTGTTTATTTAATCATTCCGAGCTTTTGAGGTCTTGAAAACCTCATTTATAGTTGCCTCGATTTGCGTGCACAGTCCGGGCACAAAGCTGGAAAAGATTTATGTTGAAATATGTGAAATATGTGAAAAAAGTAGAAGAATTTTGATATTAATATTGATATGGTTGACTTTGGTCAACATTTTTGGTAAACGGACCCGGATCCGTGATTTGACTATTTCAGAAAATCCGTAGAAAAATATGGAACTCGGGCATATGTCCGGAATTGAAATCCGAGGTCTAGAACCCCAGTAAAAGAATTTTTCTGTTAAATTGTTTTCTGAAAATGTTTAAGGAAAATGAAACTGAATTTTTATTAAAAAGTACTGGTATCGGGCTCGTATTTTGGTTCCGACGCCCGGTACAGGTCATATATATTGGTTAAGCGCTTCATGTAAAGTTTGGTTGAAAACGGACGTCGTTTGACGTGTTTCGGCCTTAAATTGGAAAGTTTGGAAATTATGAAATCTTAAAGAATTCTTGAGCTTTAAGGCTCAATTCATTGATTTTGATGTTATTTTAGCGATTTGATCGCACGAGCAAGTTCGTATGATGTTTTTGAGTTAGTGTACATATTTGGTTTGGAGCCCCGAGGGCTCGGGAGTGTTTCGGAGGTGGTTCGGGGTGTTTTTTGGACTTAGAAAACTGGCAGATTTTCTGCAATTTTTACACAGACATTTTACCCTACGCGATCGCGGACTTGTTCACGCGATCGCACTGCCTTGTCACGTTACTCAACGCGATCGCGGCTGTCTTCACGCGATCGCGAAGCTTTACGTCTTTCTTCAACGCGATCGCAGCCATCTGCACGCGATCGCGTAGCTTTCCGTTTTCCTTCACCGCGATCGCGACCCTTTTCACGCGATCGCGTAGTACAAATGTGCCACCCAGCGAAATTCTTCTACGCGATCGCAGCATTGTCCACGCGATCGCGTAGTGTTGAACATTTGCCTTCCGCGATCGCGATCCAATTCACGCGATCGCGTAGATCGATTATGTGGGCCCGGGGTCGATTCTTACTATTCCAGGCAGAATGTTGTAAAAACCATATTTAGCAATATGAACTAGTTTGTTAAGTAGAATTGATGATATTAAATCAATTGTATATAGATACGATTGGATTGGAGTCAAATTCGAAAGGAAAAGGCATTGCTACGATTGAATCGTTCGTAAACTTTCGAGGTAAGTGTTTGTTCTATCCTAGCTTGAGGGAATAGGATTATGTGTTATGTGTTTTGTGATCGAGTGCGGTGTATGGGTGTTATACCGGTAATGAAGGTAAATTGTTGAAACTATTATAAATTATTGGTTTAAAAACCGGTAATTACAAATATTGTTGATATAGAGATTATTGGCTAAATGCCGGTAATATATATATATTTTTATGAAATGGGATCGTGTGGTACGCCGACCACTTATATAATAAGAAATGGGATCGTGTGGTACGCCGACCACGAAGTGATTTAAATCTTGGCATTGGCCATAGTTGCCGGTAGCCTATTGATATATTTGGGAGCGGGTGGTACGCCTACCACAAGATATAATTATTGATATATTTGGGAGCGAGTGGTACGCCTACCACAAGATATAATTACTGATATATTGGGAGCGGGTGGTACGCCTACCACAAGAGATAATTACTGTGATAGTTGGGAGCGGGTGGTACGCCTACCACGAGACACGAAATGAAAGAGGAAATTGAGACATGAAAGTAAGATTATCTTGGATATCTTGAGTTATTGGATATCTTGAGTTATTGAATATTATTTCAGAGCAGAGTATTTCTTTATAAATGTATTATATATATATATATCTATATTGCAACTGTACATGTTTAGGTGGATGACTGGCCTTAGCCTTGTCACTAGTTCGCTGGGATAGGCCAGGCACTTACCAGCACATGGGGTCGGTTGTGCTGATACTACACTCTGCGCTCTTTTTGCGCAGATACAAGTTACGGACAGCAGCAGCGGCAGTAGCGACTTGTGGATTTTCCGACTACTGAGACTACGAGGTAGCCTTGCAGGCGTCCGCAGGACCCGTTGTCTCTCCTATCTATGCTTTTCATTCTGTTATCTCATGTAATCGAGATAAACAGCTTGTATTTTCTTTCAAACCATTATGTGTATTATTCTTAGAAGTTCGTGAGTATTGTGACACCAATCTTGGGTAGTGTATCGGATTTGGATTTTTCTTTATCACATTTGACTAAGTCTTCCGCTAATTTTGATTACTCCGCTGTAATTTTTATGTTGTTAATAAGAAATTGGTAATTAATGGAGATGTAATTAATATTTGGCTTGCCTAGCTTCCATTAAGTAGGCGCCATCATGACCCCGATGGTGGGAAATTCGGGTCGTGACAAGTTGGTATCAGAGCACTAGGTTGCATAGGTCTTACAACTCACGAACAACCTTAGTAGAGTCTGAAGGATCGGTACGGAGACGTCTGTATTTATCCTCCAAGAGGCTACAGAGTTAGGAAAATATTCTCTTTATTCTTTCCGGTCGTGCGACTTGATCTTTTGAATGTTAATTGAACTTCTACTCTGTTCTTCCGCAGATGGTAAGGACACGTGCATCCTCATCTACCGACCAGCAGCCCGAGATCCCAGCAACAGCGGCAGCTCTCGCTAGGGGCAGAGGCCGAGGTCGAGGTCGTCCCAGTAGGACAAGGTAGGGGCGTAGCTCAGCTCCCGAGCAAGAAGACGAGTGGTAGTAACCTCAGTGTTCATATAGAGGAGGAAATTCCAGCCTCACCAGCTCCAGTAGGCCCAGCTCAGGTCCCGGAGGAGCTTTATTTTCACCGGACCTTCAGGATGCTTTGATCCTGATAACAGGTTTTATGGACAATGTCACCCGAGCAGGTTTATTACCGGTAGCACCAGCCACTTCTCAGCTGGAGGAGGTAATCGTACTCCCGTTACGCGCACTCCGCAGCCAGTAATTCCCCAGTGCTCAAGATCCTCGTGATTCACCGCATCGATGCGGCTCGACTCATTATCGCGACTCCGTCTAACGACGGCGCAACTATGTCCGCCGACGCGCTGTGGAGATTGGACAAGCTTACCAAGATCTGTTCACTACCACATTCAGCGGTACTCCTTCAGAGATCCACAGACTTCCTATACAGCTGCCACTAAGTTCTCCGTACTATGGGTACTGCGGAGACAAATGCAGTGGATTTTTGCTACTTTTCGTTATCCGGTTCCGCCAATACTTGGTGGAGAGATTATTGTCTAACCAGGCCAACGGGATCGTCATCTTTGACTTGGAGCAGTTGCAGAATTATTCTTGGAGAAGTTCCTTCCAGCAACTCAGCGGGAGGTTATGCGCAGACAATTTGAGCGTCTTCATCAGGGTTCTATGTCTGTCACACAGTACGAGACTAGGTTCGTGGACCTGGCTCGTCATGCTATTATCATACTTCCCACAGAGCGGGAGAGAGTGAGGAGGTTTATTGATGGCTTGAATCAGCCAATTCGACTACAGATGGCTATGGGAGCAGGAACCGAAATCACTTTTCAGGAGGCGGCTAATGCAGCTCGCCGGAGTGAGATGGCTCTGTCACAAGGAGAAAGACATGGATCAGATAAGAGATCTCGTAATTCGGTAGATTCAGTGGTACCTCGTCTGGAGATAGAGATTTTTATGATAGAGGCCATCCTCCTAGGCCTTATCAGTCAGCTCTTCAGGTTTCTCATGATGCTTCAGGTGATCGTAATTCTCACCCACGCTACTCTGATCAGTAGCCTATCAGTGCACCACCACTTCGCCATTTTCAGCAGCCGAGGGCTTGTTTTACGTGCGGTGATCTTAGGCACATTGCAAGGTATTGCCCTCGAGCTTCTGAAAGATCTCACCAGCAGGGTTCTCGTGCCATGATTCAGGCCCCAGTTCCCTCACAGCCTGCCCAGCCAGCTAGAGGCGGAGGTAGAGGACATAGAGGTGGAGGTAGAGGTCATAGAGGTGGAGCTCAGACCGATAGAGGTAGAGACCAGCCAGCAACTGATCGTCCTAGAGATACTGCTCAGGGTGGTGGGGCACAGCCCCGATGTTATGCACTTCCCGCCAGACCAGAGGCTGAGTCTTCTGATGCCGTCATTACAGGTATTATTTTGGTTTGTGATAGAAAGGCATCAGCATTATTTGACCCTGGGTCTACATATTCGTATGTGTCTTCCTATTTTGCACCATACTTGATTCAGCCCAGTGATCCACTGAGTGTTCCTGTTCATGTGTCTACACCAGTAGGCGACTCTATTGTGGTTGATCGAGTTCATCGGTCATGTATTATAGTAATTGAAGGTCTCGAGACCCGTGCTGATTTATTACTCCTAAATATGGTGGACTTCGATATTATACTAGGCATGGACTGGCTATCTCCGTATCATGCTATTTTAGATTGCTATGCCAAGACTGTGACTTTAGCCCTGCCGAATTCGCCTCGTATAGAGTGGAAAGGAATTTCAGGTCATACTAGCCGTAATGTTATTTCTTATGTTAAAGCTCAGCGTATGGTTGGAAAGGGATGCTTGGCTTATTTGGCCTATGTCCGTGATTCTAGTGCTGAGGTTCCTTCTATTGACTCTGTCCCTGTGGTTCGCGAATTTCCTGAAGTATTTCCTTCAGACTTGCCAGGTATGCCGCCCGATAGGGACATTGATTTTTGCATTGACTTGGCTCCAGGCACACAGCCCATTTCTATTCCCCCATATCGTATGGCTCCGCCAGAGTTAAAAGAATTGAAGGAGCAGTTGCAGGATTTACTTGAAAAGGGTTTCATTAGACCCAGTGTTTCACCGTGGGGTGCACCCGTATTATTTGTAAAGAAGAAAGATGGTTCGATGAGAATGTGCATTGACTATCGACAGTTGAACAAGGTGACTATTAAAAATAAATATCCACTTCCGCGAATTGATGATTTATTTGACCAGCTTCAGGGTGCCAAGGTATTTTCAAAGATAGATTTGAGATCCGGCTATCATCAGCTGAAGATTAGGGCATCTGATGTCCCTAAGACAGCGTTCCGCACTCGGTATGGACATTATGAATTTCTGGTCATGTCTTTTTGGTTGACAAATGCTCCAGCAGCTTTTATGGAATTAATGAATCGGGTGTTCCGGCCTTATTTAGACTTATTTGTAATAGTCTTCATTGATGACATATTAATATATTCCCGCAATCAGTAGGAGCATGCGCAACATCTCAGAGTGGCTCTGCAAACTCTAAAAAATAGCCAACTATATGCAAAATTTTCAAAGTGTGAATTTTGGCTAAGTTCAGTTGCATTCCAGGGTCATATTGTGACGGCAGCAGGTATACAGGTTGATCCGAAGAAAATTGAGGCAGTCAAGAGCTGGCCTAGATCGACATCAGCCACAGATATTCGGAGTTTCTTGGGGTTAGCGGGCTATTATCGCCGATTCGTAGAAGGATTTTCGTCTATTGCAACCCCACTGACCAGATTGACCCAGAAGGGTGTTCAATTTGAATGGTCCGATGAACGTGAGGCGAGCTTTCAAAAGCTCAAGACAACCTTGACCACAGCACCGGTATTGGTTTTACCCACAGGTACGGGACCTTATACTGTTTATCGTGATGCTTCCCGTATTGGGCTTGGTGCAGTGTTAATGCAGGATGGCAAGGTTATTGCCTATGCTTCGAGGCAGTTGAAGATTCACGAGAAGAACTATCCAGTGCATGATCTAGAATTGGCGGCGATTATTCACGCATTGAAGATCTGGAGGCATTATTTGGTATGGTGTAGCATGTGAAGTATACACCGATCATAAGAGTCTTCAGTATTTGTTTAAGCAGAAAGAGTTGAATATGAGGCAGAGAAGATGGCTAGAGTTGCTAAAAGACTATGATGTTACTATTTTATATCACCCAGGTAAGGCCAATGTGGTGGCCGATGCATTGAGTAGAAAGTCTGCCAGCATGGGTAGTCTTGCATATATTCCGGTCAGTCAGAGACCATTGGCTCTAGACGTCCAGGCATTAGCCAACCGGTTCGTGAGATTGGATATTTCTGAGCCTAGCAGAGTGTTAGCCTGCACGGTCGCTCATTCTTCTTTATTAGAGCGTATCCGTGAGAGGCAATTTGATGATCCTCATTTGCGTGAGTTGAGAGATACAATACAGCGGGGAGGTGCCACACATGTAAATCTAGATGATGATGGGATATTGAAATTGCAGGGTCGAGTTTGTGTGCCCAATGTCGAAGGGATTCGAGAGTTAATCTTAGCGAAGGCCCACAGTTCGCGGTATTCTATTCACCCAGGCGCCGCGAAGATGTACCAGGACTTACGTCAGCACTATTGGTGGCGCAGAATGAAGAAAGATATCGTTGCGTATGTCGCTCGGTGTCTAAATTGTCAGCAAGTGAAATATGAGCACCAGAGACCTGGTGGTGTATTCCAGAGGATTGAAATTCCCGAGTGGAAATGGGAGCGGATCACTATGGATTTCGTTACTGGACTTCCTTTGACTCGGAGGAAATTTGATGCTATTTGGGTCATTGTTGATAGACTGACCAAGTCAGCACACTTTATTCCAGTATCTGTCTCCTACTCGTCAGAGAGGTTAGCGGAGATTTACATTAGAGAGATTGTTCGTCTTCATGGGGTGCCAGTATCTATTATCTCTGATCGGGGTACGCAGTTTACCTCGCGGTTCTGGAGAGCGGTCCAGCAGGAGTTAGGTACCCAGGTTCAGTTGAGTACAGCATTTCATCCTCAGACGGATGGCCAGTCCGAGAGGACTATTCAGATTCTAGAGGACATGCTTCGAGCCTGTGTTATTGATTTCGGAGGCTCGTGGGACCGGTTTCTGCCATTAGCAGAGTTCGCCTACAATAACAGTTACCAATCTAGCATCCAGATGGCTCCGTATGAGGCGTTATATGGTAGGCGATGTCGATCACCAGTTGAATGGTTTGAACCGGGAGAGGCTCGGTTGTTGGGTACAGACTTAGTTCAGGAGGCCTTGGATAAGGTCAAGACTATTCAGGAGAGATTGCGTTCAGCTCAGTCTAGGCAAAGACTTATGCGGATCGTAAGGTTCGAGATGTAGATTTCATGGTTGGTGAACGAGTATTGCTCCGAGTGTCGCCTATGAAGCGCGTGATGAGGTTCGGGAAAGAAGGGCAAGCTCAGCCCTAGGTATATCGGTCCATTTGAGATTCTAGACAGAGTGGAGGGGTGGCTTGCAGATTAGCTTTGCCGCCTAGCTTATCAGCCGTGCATCCAGCTTTTCATGTATCTATGCTTCGAGATACCACTGGTGATCCCACACATGTGTTAGATTTCAGTATCGTCCAATTGGACAATGATCTATCTTACGATGAGTGAGCCGGTAGCCATTCTAGACCGAGCAGGTTCGACAACTGAGGTCGAAGAGTTATCCTTCTGTGCGTGTTCAGCTGGAGAGGTCAGCCTCCCGAGGCATCGACCCGGGAGTCCGAGTCCGATATGCGGAGCCGCTACCCACACTTGTTCCCGACTCAGGTACTTCTTTTTTTTGTCCGTTCGAGGACGAACGGTTGTTTTAGAGGTGGAGATTGTGACGACCCAAGGGGTCATCACTTGTTTATTTAATCATTCCGAGCTTTTGAGGTCTTGAAAACCTCATTTATAGTTGCCTCGATTTGCGTGCACAGTCCGGGCACAAAGCCGGAAAAGATTTATGTTGAAATATGTGAAATATGTGAAAAAGTAGAAGAATTTTGATATTAATATTGATATGGTTGACTTTGGTCAACATTTTTGGTAAACGGACCCGGATCCGTGATTTGACTATTTCAGAAAATCCGTAGAAAAATACGGAACTTGGGCATATGTCCGGAATTGAAATCCGAGGTCTAGAACCCCAGTAAAAGAATTTTTCTGTTAAATTGTTTTCTGAAAATGTTTAAGGAAAAATGAAACTGAATTTTTATTAAAAGTACTGGTATCGGGCTCGTATTTTGGTTCCGACGCCCGGTACAGGTCATATATATTGGTTAAGCGCTTCCTGTAAAGTTTGGTTGAAAACGGACGTCGTTTGACGTGTTTCCGCCTTAAATTGGAAAGTTTGGAAATTATGAAATCTTAAAGAATTCTTGAGTTTTAAGGCTCAATTCATTGATTTTGATGTTATTTTAGCGATTTGATCACGCGAGCAAGTTCGTATGATGTTTTTGAGTTAGTGTACATATTTGGTTTGGAGCCCCGAGGGCTCGGGAGTGTTTCTGAGGTGGTTCGGGGTGTTTTTGGACTTAGAAAACTGGCAGATTTTCTGCAATTTTTACACAGACAATTTTACCCTACGCGATCGCGGACTTGTTCACGCGATCGCACTGCCTTGTCACGATACTCAACGCGATCGCGTCTGTCTTCACGCGATCGCGAAGCTTTACGTCTTTCTTCAACGCGATCGCATCCTTCTGCACGCGATCGCGTAGCTTTCCGTTTTCCTTCACCGCGATCGCGACCCTTTTCACGCGATCGCGTAGTACAAATGTGCCACCCAGCGAAATTCTTCTACGCGATCGCATCATTTTCCACGCGATCGCGTAGTGTTGAACAGTTGCCTTCCGCGATCGCGATCCAATTCACGCGATCGCGTAGAACAAAATTCCGCCCAGTGATTTAATACCCCAAACAGAACACTTACGGGATTTTATCCCATTTTTACAAAATCCTTTCTTCTCCACAGCTTTTGGGCGATTTTTGAGGCATTTCTTCATCAAAGTTCATTGGGTAAGTATTGTTAACTTGTCTTCGAAAGGAAAAGGCATTGCTACGGATTGAATCGTTCGTAAACTTTCGAGGTAAGTGTTTGTTCTATCCTAGTTTGTAGGAATATGAATTTAGTTATGAATAAATTGTTGAATAAGAATTATTGGTGTTATACCAGTAATGAAGGTAAATTGTTGAAACTATTATAAATTATTGGTTTAAAAACCGGTAATTACAAATATTGTTGATATAGAGATTATTGGCTAAATGCCGGTAATATATATATATTTATGAAATGGGATCGTGTGGTACGCCGACCACTTATATAATAAGAAATGGGATCGTGTGGTACGCCGACCACGAAGTTATTTAAATCTTGGCATTGGCCATAGTTGCCGGTAGCCTATTGATATATTTGGGAGCGGGTGGTACGCCTACCACAAGATATAATTTTTGATATATTTGGGAGCGGGTGGTACGCCTACCACAAGATATAATTACTGATATATTTGGGAGCGGGTGGTACGCCTACCACAAGAGATAATTACTGTGATAGTTGGGAGCGGGTGGTACGCCTACCACGAGACATGAAATGAAAGAGGAAATTGAGACATGAAATGAAAGAGGAAATTGAGACATGAAAGTAAGATTATTTTGGATATCTTGAGTTGTTGAATATTATTTCAGAGCAGAGTATTTCTTTATAAATGTATTGTATATATATATATATATCTATATTGCAACCGTACAGGTTTAGGTAGGTGACTGGCCTTAGCCTTGTCACTAGTTCGCTGGGATAGGCCAGGCACTTACCAGCACATGGGGTCGGTTGTGCTGATATTACACTCTGCGCTCTTTTTGCGCAGATACAGGTTACGGACAGCAGCAGCGACAGTAGAGACTTGTGGATTTTTCGACTACTGAGACTACGAGGTAGCCTTGCAGGCGTCCGCAGGACCCGTTGTCTCTTCTATCTATGCTTTTCATTCTGTTATCTCATGTAATCGAGATAAACAACTTGTATTTTCTTTCATACAATTATGTGTATTATTCTTAGAAGTTCGTGAGTATTGTGACACCAATCTTGGGTAGTGTATCAGATTTGGATTTTCTTTATCACATTTGACTAAGTCTTCCGCTGAAATTTTTATGTTGTTAATAAGAAATTAGTAATTAATGGAGATGTAATTAATATTTGGCTTGCCTAGCTTCCATTTAGTAGGCGCCATCATGACCCCGATGGTGGGAAATTCGGGTCGTGACAAGTTGGTATCAGAGCACTAGGTTGCATAGGTCTTACAACTCACGAACAACCTTAGTAGAGTCTGAAGGATCGGTACGGAGACGTCTGTATTTATCCTCCAGAGGCTACATAGTTAGGAAAATATTCTCTTTATTCTTTCCAGTCGTGCGACTTGATCTTTTGAATGTTAATTGAACTTCTACTCGGTTCTTCCGCAGATGGTAAGGACACGTGCATCCTCATCTACTGACCAGCAGCCCGAGGTCCCAGCAGCGGCAGCTCCTGCTAGGGGTAGAGGCCGAGGTCGAGGCCGTCCTAGAGGACAAGGTAGGGGCAGAGCTCAGCCCCGAGCAGCAACACGAGTGGTAGAACCTCAGGTTCATATCGAGGAGGAAGTTCCAGCCCCAGCAGCTCCAGTAGGCCCAACTCAGGTCCCAGGAGGAGCTTTATTTTCACCGGATCTTCAGGATGCTTTGGTCCGGATAGCAGGTTTTATGGATCATGTCACCAGAGCAGGTTTATTACCGGTAGCACCAGCCACTTCTCAGGCTGGAGGAGGTAATCAGACTCCTGCTACGCGCACTCCGGAGCCAGTAATTCCCCAGGCTCAGGTTCCTGTGATTCAGCCAGTTGAGGCAGCTCGACCTATTATTGCGACTCCGTCTAATGATGGTGCAACCATGTCCGCTGACGCGTTGTGGAGATTGGACAGGTTTACCAAGCTGTTCACTACCACATTCAGTGGCACTCCTTCAGAGGATCCACAGGACTTCCTATACAGCTGCCACGAAGTTCTCCGTACTATGGGTATCGTGGAGACAAATGGTGTGGATTTTGCTACTTTTCGGTTATCTGGTTCCGCCAAGACTTGGTGGAGAGATTATTGTCTAACCAGGCCAGCGGGATCGTCATCTTTGACTTGGGAGCAGTTTGCAGAATTATTCTTGGAGAAGTTCCTTCCAACAACTCAGCGGGAGTTTATGCGCAGACAATTTGAGCGTCTTCATCAGGGTTCTATGTCTGTCACACAGCACGAGACTAGGTTCGTGGACCTGGCTCGTCATGCTATTATCATACTTCCCACAGAGCGGGAGAGAGTGAGGAGGTTTATTGATGGCTTGAATCAGCCAATTCGGCTACAGATGGCTATGGGGGCAGGAACTGAAATCACTTTTCAGGAGGCGGCTAATGCAGCCCGCCGGATCGAGACGGCTCTGTCACAGGGAGCGAGACATGGATCAGATAAGAGATCTCGTAATTCGGGTAGATTCAGTGGTACCTCGTCCGGAGATAGAGATTTTTATGATAGAGGCCATCCTCCTAGGCCTTATCAGTCAGCTCTTCAGGTTTCTCATGATGCTTCAGGTGATCGTAATTCTCAGCCACGCTACTCTGATCAGCAGCCTATCAGTGCACCACCACTTCGCCATTTTCAGTAGCCGAGGGCTTGTTTTACGTGCGGTGATCTTAGGCACATTGCAAGGTATTGCCCTCGAGCTTCGGACAGATCTCACCAGCAGGGTTCTCGTGCCATGATTCAGGCCCCAGTTCCCTCACTGCCTGCCCAGCCAGCTAGAGGCGGAGGTAGAGGACATAGAGGTGGAGGTAGAGGTCATAGAGGTGGAGCTCAGACCGATAGAGGTAGAGACCAGCCAGCAACTGATCGTCCCAGAGATACCGTTTAGGTTGGTGGGGCCCATCCCCGATGTTATGCACTTTCTGCTAGACCAGATGCTGAGTCCTCAGATGCTGTCATTACAGGTATTATCTTGGTTTGTGATAGAAAGGCATCAGCATTATTTGACCCTGGGTCTACATATTCGTATGTGTCTTCCTATTTTGCACCATACTTGATTCAGCCCAGTGATCCACCGAGTGTTCCTGTTCATGTGTCTACACCAGTAGGCGACTCTATTGTGGTTGATCGAGTTCATCGGTCATGTATTATAGTAATTGAGGGTCTTGAGACCCGTGCTGATTTATTACTCCTAAATATGGTGGACTTCGATATTATACTAGGCATGGACTGGCTATCTCCGTATCATGCTATTTTAGATTGCCATGCCAAGACTGTGACTTTAGCCCTGCCAAATTCGCCTCGTATAGAGCGGAAAGGAATTTCAGGTCATACTAGCCGTAATGTCATTTCTTATGTTAAAGCTCAGCGTATGGTTGGAAAGGGATGCTTGGCTTATTTGGCCTATGTCCGTGATTCTAGTGCCGAGGTTCCTTCTATTGACTCGGTGCCTGTGGTTCGCGAATTTCCTGAAGTATTTCCTTCAGACTTGCCAGGTATGCCGCCCGATAGGGACATTGATTTTTGCATTGATTTGGCTCCAGGCACTCAGCCCATTTCCATTCCCCCATACCGTATGGCTCCGCCGGAGTTAAAAGAATTGAAGGAACAATTGCAGGATTTACTTGAAAAGGGTTTCATTAGGCCCAGTGTTTCGCCGTGGGGTGCACCTGTATTATTTGTAAAGAAGAAAGATGGTTCGATGAGAATGTGCATTGACTATCGACAGCTAAACAAGGTGACTATCAAAAATAAATATCCACTTCCGAGAATTGATGATTTATTTGACCAGCTTCAGGGTGCCAAGGTATTTTCAAAGATAGATTTGAGATCTGGCTATCATCAGCTGAAGATTAGGGCATCTGATGTCCCTAAGACAGCGTTCCGCACTCGGTATGGACATTATGAATTTCTGGTCATGTCTTTTTGGTTGACAAATGCTCCAGCAGCTTTTATGGAATTAATGAATCGGGTGTTCCGGCCTTATTTAGACTTGTTTGTAATAGTCTTCATTGATGACATATTAATATATTCCCGCTGTCAGGAGGAGCATGCGCAACATCTCAGAGTGGCCTTACAGACTCTGAGAGATAGCCAGCTATATGCAAAATTTTCAAAGTGTGAATTTTGGCTAAGTTCAGTTGCATTCCTGGGTCATATTGTGACGGCAGCAGGTATTCAGGTTGATCCGAAGAAAATTGAGGCAGTCAAGAGCTGGCCTAGACCGACATCAGCCACAGATATTCGGAGTTTCTTGGGGTTAGCCGGTTATTACCGCCGATTCGTAGAAGGATTTTCTTCTATTGCAACCCCACTGACCAGATTGACCCAGAAGGGTGTTCAATTTGAATGGTCCGATGAATGTGAGGCGAGCTTTCAAAAGCTCAAGACAACCTTGACCACAGCACCGGTATTGGTTTTACCCACAGGTACGGGACCTTATACCGTTTATTGTGATGCTTCCCGTATTGGGCTTGGTGCAGTGTTAATGCAGGATGGCAAGGTTATTGCCTATGCTTCGAGGCAGCTGAAGATTCATGAGAAGAACTATCCAGTGCATGATCTAGAATTGGCGGCGATTATTCACGCATTGAAGATCTGGAGGCATTATTTGTATGGTGTAGCATGTGAAGTATACACCGATCATAAGAGTCTTCAGTATTTGTTTAAGCAGAAAGAGTTGAATATGAGGCAGAGAAGATGGCTAGAGTTGCTAAAAGACTATGATGTTACTATTTTATATCACCCAGGTAAGGCCAATGTGGTGGCCGATGCATTGAGTAGAAAGTCTGCCAGCATGGGTAGTCTTGCATATATTCCGGTCAGCCAGAGACCATTAGCTCTAGACGTCCAGGCATTAGCCAACCGGTTCGTGAGATTGGACATTTCTGAGCCTAGCAGAGTGTTAGCCCGCACGGTCGCTCGTTCTTCTTTATTAGAGCGTATCCGTGAGAGGCAATTTGATGATCCTCATTTGCGTGAGTTGAGAGATACAATACAACGGGGAGGTGCCACACAGGTAAATCTAGATGATGATGGGATATTGAAATTGCAGGGTCGAGTTTGTGTGCCCAATGTCGAAGGAATTCGAGAGTTAATCTTAGCGGAGGCCCACAGCTCACGGTATTCTATTCACCCAGGCGCCGCGAAGATGTATCAGGACTTACGTCAGCACTATTGGTGGCGCAGAATGAAGAAAGATATCGTTACGTATGTCGCTCGGTGTCTAAATTGTCAGCAGGTGAAATATGAGCACCGGAGACCTGGTGGTGTATTCTAGAGGATTGAAATTCCCGAGTGGAAATGGGAGCGGATCACTATGGATTTCGTTACTGGACTTCCTTTGACTCGGAGGAAATTTGATACTATTTGGGTCATTGTTGATAGGCTGACCAAGTCAGCACACTTTATTCCAGTATCTGTCTCCTACTCATCGGAGAGGTTAGCGGAGGTTTACATTAGGGAGATTGTTCGTCTCCATGGAGTGCCAGTATCTATTATCTCTGATCGGGGTACGCAGTTTACCTCGCGGTTCTGGAGAGCGGTCCAGCAGGAGTTAGGCACCCAGGTTCAGTTGAGTACAGCATTTCATCCTCAGACGGACGGCCAGTCCGAGAGGACTATTCAGATTCTTGAGGACATGCTTCGAGCCTGTGTTATTGATTTCGGAGGCTCGTGGGACCAGTTTCTGCCATTAGCAGAGTTCGCCTACAATAACAGTTACCAGTCTAGCATCCAGATGGCTCCGTATGAGGCGTTGTATGGTAGGCGATGTCGATCACCAGCTGGATGGTTTGAACCGGGAGAGGCTCGGTTGTTGGGTACAGACTTAGTTCAGGAGGCCTTGGATAAGGTCAAGACTATTCAGGAGAGATTGCGTTCAGCTCAGTCCAGGCAAAAGACTTATGCGGATCGCAAGGTTCGAGATGTAGATTTCATGGTTGGTGAACGAGTATTGCTCCGGGTGTCGCCTATGAAGGGCGTGATGAGGTTCGGAAAGAAGGGCAAGCTCAGCCCTAGGTATATTGGTCCATTTGAGATTCTAGACAGAGTGGGAGGGTGGCTTACAGATTAGCTTTGCCGCCTAGCTTATCAGCCGTGCATCCAGTTTTTCATGTATCTATGCTTCGGAGATACCACGGTGATCCCACACATGTGTTAGACTACAGCACTGTCCAATTGGACAATGATCTATCTTACGAGGAGGAGCCGGTAGCCATTCTAGACCGGCAGGTTCGACAGTTGAGGTCGAAGAGTTATCCTTCTGTGCGCGTTCAGTGGAGAGGTCAGCCTCCTGAGGCATCGACCTGGGAGTCCGAGTCTGATATGCGGAGCCGCTACCCACACTTGTTTCCTGACTCAGGTACTCTTTCTTTTGTCCGTTCGAGGACGAACGGTTGTTTTAGAGGTGGAGATTGTGACGACCCAAAGGGTCATCACTTGTTTATTTAATCATTCCGAGCTTTTGAGGTCTTGAAAACCTCATTTATAGTTGCCTCGATTTGCGTGCACAGTCCGGGCACAAAGCTGGAAAAGATTTATGTTGAAATATGTGAAATATGTGAAAAAAATAGAAGAATTTTGATATTAATATTGATATGGTTGACTTTGGTCAATATTTTTGGTAAACGGACCCGGATCCGTGATTTGACTATTTCAGAAAATCCGTAGAAAAATATGGAACTTGGGCATATGTCCGGAATTGAAATCCGAGGTCTAGAACCCCGGTAAAAGAATTTTTCTGTTAAATTGTTTTCTCAAAATGTTTAAGGAAAATGAAACTGAATTTTTATTAAAAAGTACTGGTATCGGGCTCGTATTTTGGTTCCGACGCCCAGTACAGGTCATATATATTGGTTAAGCGCTTCCTGTAAAGTTTGGTTGAAAACGGACGTCGTTTGACGTGTTTCGGCCTTAAATTGGAAAGTTTGGAAATTATGAAATCTTAAAGAATTCTTGAGCTTTAAGGCTCAATTCATTGATTTTGATGTTATTTTAGCGATTTGATCGCGTGCGAGCAAGTTCGTATGATGTTTTTGAGTTAGTGTACATATTTGGTTTGGAGCTCCGAGGGCTCGGGAGTGTTTCGGAGGTGGTTCGGGGTGTTTTTGGACTTAGAAAACTGGCAGATTTTCTGCAATTTTTACACAGACATTTTACCCTACGCGATCGCGGACTTGTTCACGCGATCGCACTGCCTTGTCACGATACTCAACGCGATCGCGTCTGTCTTCACGCGATCGCGAAGCTTTACGTCTTTCTTCAACGCGATCGCATCCTTCTGCACGCGATCGCGTAGCTTTCCGTTTTCCTTCACCGCGATCGCGACCCTTTTCACGCGATCGCGTAGTACAAATGTGCCACCCAGCGAAATTCTTCTACGCGATCGCATCATTTTCCACGCGATCGCGTAGCGTTGAACAGTTGCCTTCCGCGATCGCGATCCAATTCACGCGATCGCGTAGAACAAAATTCCGCCCAGTGATTTAATACCCCAAAACAGAACACATACGGGATTTTATCCCATTTTTACAAAACCCCTTCTTCTCCACAGCTTTTGGGCGATTTTTGAGGCATTTCTTCATCAAAGTTCATTGGATACGATTGGATTGGAGTCGAATTCGAAAGGAAAAGGCATTGCTACGGATTGAATCGTTCGTAAACTTTCGAGGTAAGTGTTTGTTCTATCCTAGTTTGTAGGAATATGAATTTAGTTATGAATAAATTGTTGAATAAGAATTATTGGTGTTATACCAGTAATGAAGGTAAATTGTTGAAACTATTATAAATTATTGGTTTAAAAACCGGTAATTACAAATATTGTTGATATAGAGATTATTGGCTAAATGCCGGTAATATATATATATATTTATGAAATGGGATCGTGTGGTACGCCGACCACTTATATAATAAGAAATGGGATCGTGTGGTACGCCGACCACGAAGTGATTTAAATCTTGGCATTGGCCATAGTTGCCGGTAGCCTTTTGATATATTTGGGAGCGGGTGGTACGCCTACCACAAGATATAATTTTTGATATATTTGGGAGCGGGTGGTACGCCTACCACAAGATATAATTACTGATATATTGGGAGCGGGTGGTACGCCTACCACAAGAGATAATTACTTGTGATATTGGGAGCGGGTGGTACGCCTACCACGAGACATGAAATGAAAGAGGAAATTGAGACATGAAATGAAAGAGGAAATTGAGACATGAAAGTAAGATTATTTTGGATATCTTGAGTTGTTGAATATTATTTCAGAGCAGAGTATTTCTTTATAAATGTATTGTATATATATATATATATATATCTATATTGCAACTGTACAGGTTTAGGTGGGTGACTGGCCTTAGCCTTGTCACTAGTTCGCTGGGATAGGCCGGGCACTTACCAGCACATGGGGTCGGTTGTGCTGATACTACACTCTGCGCTCTTTTTGCGCAGATACAGGTTACGGACAGCAGCAGCGACAATAGAGACTTGTGGATTTTTCGACTACCGAGACTACGAGGTAGCCTTGCAGGCGTCCGCAGGACCTGTTGTCTCTTCTATCTATGCTTTTCATTCTGTTATCTCATGTAATCGAGATAAACAGCTTGTATTTTCTTTCAGACATTTATGTGTATTATTCTTAGAAGTTCGTGAGTATTGTGACACCAATCTTGGGTAGTGTATCAGATTTGGATTTTCTTTATCACATTTGACTAAGTCTTCCGCTGAAATTTTTATGTTGTTAATAAGAAATTAATATTTGGCTTGCCTAGCTTTCATTTAGTAGGCGCCATCATGACCCCGATGGTGGGAAATTCGGGTCGTGACAATATAAATCTGGGGTTTCAATTGGTCCAATCTCCACATAAATATATAAAGCATTCATTAATTGGTGACAATCAGATATTTTAATATAAGATTTAAAACAACACCAACTAAGTAAAATTGGAGGAATTGGAAAGAAATATTTTCTGAATTTTGCTTGCATTTTTTCCACAACATTCTTATATTTTTCTTTCTTCTTAAATTCAAAGAGTAGAAAAGAAATTTTAGCTATATGTACTAAAGCCATAGTAACAGTAGGGTAAGATGCTCCAGAAAACTCAACAGTAGCTGTATAAAATTTATGTAAAAATCTAACAACATCATTAATAATGTCCCAAGTACTAGTTGTTAACATATGATTTGGATCAGTACAATGCACATTAGCAACTTCGGTTATTGAGAATTTATATTTGTAGCAACATTTTAAAAATATATGTGTATAATTTCATCTAGTAACAATTTTGTCTAGCGTGAATCTGGGTTTAAGGTTATACTAGACACACTTATTTTTTCCTATCTATACCATATATGAAACCTTATTACAAAAAATATATATATTTGGTAAATTACTCACCTTGTGCACTATTTTTCTACAATTTTTATACCATTCATTAATTAGTAATTAATAGTAGCTAAATCTTCCTAATATGGCGCGCTAAAAATCAGGAAAAGAATATCCTAATTGATTTAGTGACCTTAAGTTCAAATTTAAACGCAAATCCTTCATCTAATCTCTCCTGAATTTTTTCGTAATTCAAAAAAAAAAACTTCAGCAAATTGAAATCAAATATGTTCTTCGTCTTTTTTTTCTCAATCCACAAATCAAAAAATAATAAAATATAGAACAATACCTCAGCGACACCATTCAATCATGTCCAAAAATCCCAATCATGCTACAATTGAATGGAAAAAGTTCTGATTATAAAAAATGGGTCTCATCTTTGTGTTTTATGAGAAGAAGAAGGAATGTAGAAGAGGAAGTCTGATTTTATGTTAATATATACAAAATTCCTACATTTATCTACAAATAAACTATTAATTAATTTAAGTATGTATAAAGCAATATTATTTTTAAGGGTATCTAAAAAATTACTACATTTATACTACAATTAAACTACGATCTATGTTGAAAAAAATGTAGACTACAAAATTTTCTATTCATCTATAAAATTCCTATAAAATTCCAACAAAAAATCTACAAATCAGTTTTAATATTGTATAAAGTCGTATTGTTTTTAAGGGTATCTACAAAATTACTACATTTATACTACATTAAACTACAAGGCGGGTAATTACTATATAATGGATTGAGTACAATAAACTACATTTAACTACAATTAAAATACATTTAACTACATAATAACTGAGAACAACTACAATAAAAAATGTCAGTATAACTACAATTTAACTACAAAATCACTGAAAACAACTACAAATCTACCACAATATAACTACAATTTAACTACAAATATATTAACGATTCATATAAAAATATAAAATAACGACAATTAAACCTCAAAATTGAGACAAATTAAAAGGTTTCCAGAAACTACGCGGAAAAATTAAATAAAAATACCTTTTCTGAAATATTATGAGGACTGAATTTTATAGCTTTTTTCGAATGTTTCTTTTTTTATATTTTTGGAAGAAGAGGGAGATAACTTCAATTTTTTTCCAGATTGAAGCTTGGGTGAATCCTCGAAAAAATAGGGGGGAAAACTGAACAAAAGAGGAAAGAAACTGAACAAAAGAAAAAACGTGAGGGAGAAAAGAACTGGGGCAAAATCGTGGGGATGGGGGAGGTGAGGAACGAAAAATTTAAAAATTAGAAGAGAGAGAAGCGGGTAACAAAATAAATTGGGAGATTTTGTCCCTAAATACACTCCTACATTTAATGATAACTTAATTAAAGCCTTAATTTGAATTATGGTACATAAATTGAAACTTGGTATGCTTAAATGTAATAAACACAAACCTTAAACATGGTTGGTAATAAGATTTGCTATATGGTATACACATGTAAAAATTCCATTCTTAAATTTCTTTATTCTAGAGTGCCTATTATTTTCTTAAATAACACCAAATGCTCTTCTAACACGAGTAATCACAGTTGAAAATAAATCAAGGCCACTTTTAATAATTAAATTATAAACATGACATGCACACCTAATATAAAAAATTTCATCAAGAGGTGGTTGCAAATGTAGTTTAATATTGAAATTGCAGCATTATTGTTAGAAGCATTATCAAAAGGCATACACAATACTTTTTGCTTTAGATTATAAAATTCAACTACGTCACAAATAATACTACTTATAAACGCATCAATATAACTCTGATCTCCATCATATCTAAAAGCAATAATATGTTTTTACATACAAATAGTATCATATATCCAGTGACATGGAATTGTCAAATAATCATTTCCATTAACAGCATGGCTAATATCAGAAGTTAGAGAAACTCTAAAAGGAAGGTGGCTAAACAAATAACGTATGTATATTTGATATTGTCCATGAAGTTTAAGGATATAAGCTCTACTAGTACTTCTAGGAATATTTTTAAATAAAGGATTGTAAATTCTTTGAATATACATAATAAGATATGATGAAGAAGCAAAATAAAAATGTAGACAACCAAAGCATTCATTTTTGCTAACTCCTCACGATCCTTCATTTTTTCATATTACACTAGACCTTCAGTGGTAGGGTTAATAGTTGTTTGATTTTCATAACCATCAGCACCCCATTCTATAGGATGTTCAGTTCTCATATATCTACTAAGTGTCCTAGTCCCCCCCCCCCACAAATTTCCTCCAATTAAATGTTTAAAATTACCTTTACAAAGTTTGTATTTAACTCTATCAATACCGTTTATTATTTCAAAAAATTCCAAACCTTAATTCTTTTTCTATGATTAGTAGTCGGAGCCACAAGTGGTCTACTACTAGTGCCACGATCACCACCCCTTGTAGCAACCCCAACACTACCAACTCCAACACTAGTAGGTGTAGCTGGTATCTCATCTTCTATTCCTATTTCATTATCTTCTATTTAAAAATCTTCTTATAATTGTTCATAATCTATATCTATATTATCATTAGGCGATGATTCGAAAATATGTGTAACTGATAATGGGTTATTACTATTACTACCAGATGCTGAAGGATTACCTATTTTTTATTTTCCTTACCAGTAACTTTTTTACACGATGTTTTAGCAGCATTAAACATATTATAAAAATTAAAGTATAAGCCAAAATTAAATATGAAATTAAAATATTAAATAAAAGAAAGAGTTGGAGATAGTGTACCGAATTCGACACTAAATTGAGCACTTGATTATGCAATCTTGATGTTACCACGAACAAACGTCAAGCAAGTATTTCAATTTTGAAATTCATTTGTTCAAACTTCAAATTTCGAATGATAAAATATGATAAATTAAATTCAAGAAAAGAGAGCCAAATAAAATTAGAAGATGAAGTGATGAATTGAAGACTTGAAGTCTTACAAATTGGAGAATGGAGAATGAGAGAATGAGAGAAATTGAGATTGAGAAATGAGTATTGAGTGGGGAATAATTATAGTTTTAGAGAAGGTTAGTTTTGTAAATTGAAAAAGGGTTAAAAATTAAAAAAAAAAATACTCCATTCGTTTCAATTTATGTGAACCTATTTGAAGGGGCACGAAGTTTAAGAAAAAATAAAGACTTTTAGAATTTGTGGTCCTAAACAAGTTCAGATGATGCCCAAAGTATTTGTGTGGTTATAAAAGCTTCTCATTAAGGGTAGAGTTGTAACTTTAAGCTAAATAGTTACAAAATTTAGAAAGGGTTCATTCTTTTTGAAAAGGACCACAAAGGAAATAGGTTCACATAAACTAAACAAATGGAGTAGGCTATTTATGCAATATTTCCGTTGGCCAACTGACCAAAAAATGGTCTCACCATTGCCAATGGTCTGTGGGGCCTACTGAATTCAAAAATAAAAAAAACAAATAAAAGTAGCCGTTAAACCAGGACGGTTAACCCGATAAGAGTGAACAGTAACTCTACCGGTTTAAACCGGACCGGTTACCTATTTTAAATAATTAAACCGTCCCAACCCCCAACCCCCTACCCAGCCCTCTCTTACTGGTCCAGGCCGGTTTTGGGTTTTACCAGTCTGGGCCAGTTCGGGACCGGGTCAACCCGGCCCATTTAACACCTATAGTGGGGTCCGAAGGAGAACAAAGACAAAGAAATGAATGTTGGTGTTGACCCCCACACGGTGAGCACCGTCATCCCCAAACGTCTCAACACAGCCAAGGACTTTGAAGAAAAATTCCCTTCTTCAAGCTCTCACACTTGGGTTGTTAGTATATATGCTTCTTCTATCAGTCCTTCCAGTAGTCTTGTTATGAAAGAGGATTGTGATTGCCATGACCTGAACATCATCACTCCCAAACCAGTGGAGTGAGTAACATTCACTAAGAAGGGCTTTAGGTATATTTATATATACCCATTTACTTTGGGTGCATTTTTGTCACGACCCTAGTTCACCAATTGTGAACATGTCATGATGGCACCCAGTCCCCACGACTAGGTAAGCCTAACACGTTGCGGAATATACAAGTTATAAATACTTAAATAAGAAACGGCGGAAAAATAGTATAAAAGATATGTAATCCGTGCCGCTTGGCACATACATCCATCACACAATGAATAAAACACTACCAAGATCCGGAACCCCACGGTAACACAGACTAAAAGGGGAAATACAACTGTGGCTCTATGTGTAAAGAGTATCTAACAATGACATGAAGAAAAATGCCAACTAGTACTACTAGAATAGATGGGAAGCCTCCGGATCCGCGGACGTAGCAGATCATACCTCGAAGTCTCCCAGAAAGCTGCGGAATCACCTAGTACGAGCCTGCTCTGATGTACCTGGATCTGCACAACAAAAGTGTGTAGAAGAGTAGCATGAGTACACCACGGCGGTACTCAGTAAGTGCCAAGCCTAACCTCGATGGAGTAGTGACGAGGAAAGTCAGGGCCCTACTAAGAAACAATAATAATATGATGATAACAAAATAAACAGTTTAACAGCTAATAACAATAATTTCCAAAATAACAACATTACGATGATTACTGCAACTGTCTACAATCAAGCTAACAACAAATAACCAACTCAAATAAACGAATCCAGGATCCGTGGGAATTGAACCCACAGTCCCATTCTCAGTACCTCTGGGTCTCCGGGAATCGAACCCGCAGCCCATGTCTCAATAATATCTCAATAACTCAGGATCTCCGGGAATCGAACCCGCAGTCCCTACCAATAAGTCCGGATCTCGGGAATCGAACCCGTAGTCCTCATTTCAATAATCTCAGGATCTCGGGAATTGAACCCGTAGTCCATATGTCAATAATCTCAGGATCTCGGGAATCGAACCCGTAGTCCACATTTCAATAATCTCAGGATCTCGGGAATCGAACCCGTAGTCCATATGTCAATAATCTCAGGATCTCGGGAATCGAACCCGTAGTCCATATTTCAATAAATCTCAGGATCTCGGGAATCGAACCCGTAGTCCATATTTCAATAATCTCAGGATCTCGGGAATCGAACCCGTAGTCCATATTTCAATAATCTTAGGATCTCGGGAATCGAACTCGTAGTCCATAACCACAGCAAGTAAAGGAATACACGGAGAGAAGTATAATATGCTTAATGATAACTTCGCCGATGAACAGCGCCAGCGATTACCAAGAAAACTCAAGTAAGTCAATTAAGCAACTAGACAGTTAGATTCTATCTAATCATGCTTTTCTAACTACTACCGGGTAGGAATATCGAATTTAACAACTAAAAATAGGAATATCACTCATTGAACATTTCGAGTAAAGTATGTGTTCAACAACCAGCGCATGTACACGCCTGTCACCTCGCGTACAAGGCATTTAAAGTATCACAATAATATCCTAGGGGTGAAAGTTCCCCACACGAAGTTAGACAAGCCACTTACCTCAATTCCGGTACAAAACCGCTAAGTAATAACCCTCTTGCCACGAATGTCGGCCTCCAAAAGTGTAGAATCTGATAAAAATCAATATAATCACATCAAAATACGCCAATTGGGCATTACCCAATCAAATTAACTCAAAATTCACCAAAACCCACAAGTTGCCAAAACCCGACTTTCGGTACGCTTATCGAAAAATCACGAAAGTTATATATTCGGAACCCTTGTCTCAATACGAGTTCTAAGCATATAAAGTTTATCAAATTCGGACTCCATTTGCCCACTCAAAACCTTGATCTTCTAAAGTTCAAGCCTAGGGTGAAAAACCCCCATAAAACACCCCAAATTCCTACATTTTCATGAGATAATTGCATAATATTGTCAACAATAATCATAATTTGAGTCCATAGTTGATTACCTGAAGAAACCCCTTGAATCTCCCTTCAAAATCGCCCAAATCGCCCCTTAAGCCGAGCCCTCAAAGTTTGGAAATGTTTCTGAAATTTCTAACTTCGAATATAATTAACTCTCTGCGATTTCCGCTTCTGCGGACAAAATTCCGCTTCTGCGGATCCGCTTCCGCGACATTTTGTTGCTTCTGCGAAGCCCAGGCCTGGCGGGCCCATTTCGCTTCTGCGAGAAGAGGACCGCTTCCGCGCGTCCGCTTCCGCGATTGGACAACCGCTCCTGCGAGACTCTCCGCTTCTGCGAGCAGTGGTCCGCTTCTGCGGACTCGCTTAAGCGAATTCCCCTCCGCTCCTGCGGATTCTCACTCCCCGACCCAAGGTCGCTTCTGCGACGAGTCTTCCGCACCCGCGACTCCACCTCAACGGAAGGGGATCCGCCTCTGCGAACCCAGGCGCTCCTGCGCCCCAAGTTCCGCTCCTGCGGGCTCGCCTCTGCGGTCCCATTTCCGCAGGGGCGAAAATGACAGAACAGAAGGCCTACCCTGCAATTTTTCCATGTTTTCCTTCCGTTTAACCATTCGAAACCACCCCGAGGCCCCCGGGACCTCATCCAAACACACCAACACATCCTAATACCTTATTCGAATTTGTTCCAATCCTCAAAACACGTCTAACAACATCAAAACCCATAATTCACATCGAATTCAAGCCTAAATTTCTTAAAACTCTCTGAATTACACATTCGATCTAAAACCCGACTAAACGACTTCCGAATGACCTGAAAATTTGCGGAGATATCCAAAATCACATAACGAAACTACAGAAATTGTCGGAATTCCATTCCGACCCCCGGATCAAAATCTCACCTATCGTTCGGATTTGCCAAAATTTCAACCTTCGGCATTTCAAGCCTAATTGAGCTACGGACCTCCAAAATACATTCCGAACGCGCTCCCAACCCCGAAATCACCTAACGGAGCTAATGGAACCATCGGATTTCCGTTCCGAGATCGTCTTAACGCTGTTCCGGCTACGGGCCATTTTCTAGCTTCAAAGCTCTTATTTAGGGACTAAGTGTCCCAAAATGCTCAAATTTTCAGAACCGACTCTCCCGGCAAACCACAATAGTAGAAATGAACTTAGGGGAACAATTAAATTAGGGATTGGGGCGTAATTTTCTAAAACGACCGGTCGGGTCGTTACAATTTTCTTTGAGCGGAGGACTCTACCCCGTGATTTTGGAGTTGTGCCATAAATACTAGCTTTGTTTGGCACATGTGAGTCCTTTGGTGTGGCGAACGGTGGTCTATCTACGGGGATTCTGCCAGGAGACAAAGGAGAAGCTCATCTTTGCTCCCATGATGGATTTTTGCTCCCCCAAGAATTTTCGTGAGGGAGTAATAAATTTTAGCAAATGTGGCCACTATGCTTTACTCACCAACATGGATAACGACAACGATTTTGGACGGATGGAGCAGTTTATCGTTGTTGCCACTACGGATATCATCCCGGCCACAACTACATTTTTCCCTAAGTCCTGGACTCCTACACGTAATTTCAAAGTGATCTAAAAATATTGTTTCGTGTCATTGCTGATCTTTCTTATCTTATTATTTTAGCAACTCAGCGGACATCACCAAGGTTAAAGGCTTAGACCAGTGGGTTTAGAAGATTCTGTACATCACCAGGTTCGAGACCCGCGGGTGAAAGGAGCTAGCTCAAAAATATGGATGGAAGGCCAAGAATCATGGTAAGTTTAGTGATTATGCCCTCATTTCAATTTTGTGTGCATAAGGAAATCAGATAACCTCTATTTTTGTTGAAGTCAGGCCTCCCGCAATGCTCTATTAGCATCCCTGGGGAGGATGTTTTGGCTAATCTTGTGGAGGCTACGAGGTTATTGAAGTAATCTCTTACTCGAACAAGTGTCATCAAATCTGCTCCCAGTTCAAGCATTTCCTATTGGAGTCCCCGGCCGGAGAAAAAACAACCAAAAAAGGTGGCGTTATTCCTCGACAGAGGGCTAGAACAAAAAGGTGAAGAAAGTCGCACTTGAGCCAGTCGCAGGTATTATGGTGATTGATGATTATGGAGAAGCCAGTGATGAAGGGGCTTCCTTACAAAGGATACAACATCCTTACCCACCTCAACAAAATACTCAACCTGAAGAGCTTACAAACACTATCGATGATGATGCCCAAGCATTGTACGAAATGTTTGACTTGGTAAAAAATACCAACTCTCCCTTTCCAATCCCAGTTGCTACTCTCGGTACTGTGAGGCCAAGTACCGCGCCTCTTCCACATTCGGTTGGTGAGCAACCAACAACCAGCACTGCATTTTCCGCATCTGCTTCTCAACCTACAACACCATCAACTTCATCTCCTTCCATGCCAACGATACCTTCATCATCAGCAACTACTACATCACCCTGCAAGCACCCAAGAGGAGGATGTCCCTCTTTCCCAATCCCCATACCATGGAAATTTGGGGCACAACTATTCAACCACTTCTGTAGATCCCTAAAATAGGAGGATTGTCTCTTTCTCATTATCTACTGAGTGTCAATTGATGTCCCTTGCAGTAGAACTTGCTAATTATCTAAAGTTGTTGGCTTCAAAAAATATAAGAAGAAGATACACTCTCTCTTGGGAGAATTTGTTAAATAATGTCGTGTACAATGCAGTAACAATAACATACTTATTCTCATTACTACTTTTTTCTTCTCGACTTTGCTGTAATAGAGTTTCTAATTTGGGTTTTTGCTTCGCAGGCCAAGTTTCTTGCTTCCGAAGGTCTTCAGAAGTTGATCCTTGATAAAGAAAAGCTTAAGTTAGAGCGAGATCAATTATTGCCGAGAGAGACCAAATTATTGCTTTCCTCCTGGTGCTGCAAAGCAAAAGTTGTTGAAGCCGGGAAGTTAGAGTCTCGGTTGTAGCAGAGCGAGCATGAAGTGATGATACTTAGCCAAGAAGCATCCTATTTGAACATACAGTTTCAATATGCCAAGGCTAAATGGTGTGCGGTCTATAATGTTGTGCTCGCTGCTGTCAATCCTGAATTTGTCTCCATTGAGAAATTGAATAACTTAGAGGCAACCTATAACTCTAAAGCCAAAGAGGCTGCTATTGATAAGGATAAGCATAAAGGATAAGTATAAGAGGATCATGTAACATAATAAGGTTCATATAACCATTGTATGTGACCTTGATCTTAGCCTTATGGCTACAAGATCTGAGCAGGATGGCCTTTCAACCTAGGTTGGTTGGCTTAAATCGAAACTTCAGCACCGAGCAAATTCCCTTATCACCAAAAAAACACATTCTATGTATAGCATGAGGATAAAAACCTTGAAGGAGGCCAAAGCGGTCATTGATTTGATGATGAAATCTCTAAAGCCCGAAAGCTAGAGTCAACTGCTCGAAGGCACCTCCTATCCTAGCCTAATGCAATTGACTCTTTGGGCTTTGGTTTGGAGTTCTCATGAACCGAGGAGGAAGTTGAATATAATAATGATGAAGGCCGAGATCTCGAGCCGATGGAAGATCCACCTACTTCTCCAGGGGGCATTGTTGTTTCTTTTTTCCCAAGTTTTGTGGTGCTGCTTTTAGTTTTTTGCTTTCTCTTTTCCTTTCTTATTTCCTTTTTGTAATTTTGTATGTGTGTTGTTTGTCACTTTTGATATATAAAAGTGCTTTTCGTTTAAAAGTTGCACATATTTTACATTTTTGCGTCGAATTATTCAAGGCTTAGGGTGCATTTCTCCTCGATAGCATTTGGGTTCCAAGCATAAACTCTTCCGAAACCAACTTTTTACTGTTACGATTTCATAAGAGATGGACCTATTATGTTTACGATTCTCTTGAAGAGGACTTCTCTTGTTCATCCCGCACTAGCATTTGAAGTACTTGATTAACTTTCAAATGATAAAATCAACTCATTGTTTGGGAAAGAGACATGATAAAAATAAAAGGACTTTATTTTATTCCTTTTATTTTCAAAAGTGCGTGATCATCTATTTTGCTGGAAAAAAATCGCCATTACTTGTGGCTAATTTGTACAACTTGTTTCTATGGGCTGTCTATGCAGTCCTCGGTCTTGATGAGACATTTTTGTTCCTGGATTTCATAGTCCCGATTTTTTTTGACAATCAAATTGTTGCATTCACATATAATTCCCCCAATGTTTGAATGTGAAGAATGCAAATTGGAACACTAGAAGCTTTGCTACTTTGAGGATTCCACTATTGAATGGTTGGATAGTCTTTTATCTGCCAGCAAGCTTCGCTTCCCAATAGGAACTTTGATACCAAGACAAAGATTATCTAACCACCCTGAGTGGCTTGTAGGGAAGGATCACTCATGAACGGTTGAATAGATTTTGGTCATATAACAAGCTTTGTTTCTTGTTAAAAACTTTGCTATCGAGCCAAAGACTATCTAACCACCCTATAATGGCTTGTCGTTTTCATGTCTTGTCATTTGAATGTCTTATTTCTGCCGATGATATTTCCTTAGTAGTATGCTTTCTGTTGAATCCTCGTTAAAACCTTTTCAGAAAAACCCAATTGGGATAAAAACTGGACGAAAGGAAGAAGAGTGCAGCACATACTTTCAGTATAAGTGGTGCTCATCAACAATAATACATTTTAAGGTGAGTCACGTTCTAGTTACTTGAAAATTTGACTCCATCTTGGTTTTTAGTTCGTATGATAATTTTTTGGTGACAACTGAGACCCGACAAGGGCCTCCCATGTTAGACCCAGCTTCTATTGAGCTCTCGGGGTATTTTGAGTCAGTTTTCTTAAAAACAAGTCTCCCACTTTGAAATAACGGAGATTGGCTCTTCGATTATAGTATATATCTATGCTTTATTTTTAGGATACCATTCTTATGTGCGCCAAGTCCTTGCATTCATCAAGAATCTCCAATTTGACGCAATGCTTTGTTGTTTGTTTCTTCATCTGATTGAAAGTACCTCAAGGTAGGTTCTCCTACTTCCACCGGGATGAGAGCTTCTACTCTATTATGAGAGAGAAATGTGTCTCTCCAATTCTTGACTTGGTCGTTGTCCAGTATATCCATAGCATTCCGAGTAACTCTTCGGGCCACTTGCCTTTGGTTGCTTCCAATCTCTTTTTGAGGTTTTGAATAATCACTTTATTTGTCAATTCATCTTGGCCATTTGTGCTTGGATGGCACCACAAAGATGTGATTCATTTGATTTTCAAGTTTTCAAGGAATTTTGTGACCTTTGCGCCTATGAATTGTGGCCCATTGTCGCAGGCTATCTCCTTCGATATTCTAAACCGGCAAATTATGTTCTCCAATAATAAATTGACCACTTTGTGCTCGCCGATATTTTTGGTAAGGACATGTTTCAATCCACTTAGAGAAGCAATCAGATAAAACTAAAAGAAACCTTACATTACCGGAAGTCGGTGGTAGCAGATTGTCTATGTCAATCCCCTATTTCATGAAAGGACATTTCAATAATATGAGTGCAATAGCTTTTCCAGTTGGTGTACTAACAGCTCATGGCATTGACACTTATCATATTTATGCGTAAACGTCTTAGCGTCTTGTTCTATACGGGACCGGTAGTATCATGCCCTAACTAATTTTAACACCAATGAGTATGCACCTGAATTATTTCCACATATTCCTTCGTAAACCTCTCTCATGAAGTAATTAGCCTCGACAACTCCTAAACATCAGGACAACGGGACTTGGGGTGACCTTCTGTACAAATGTCTTCCAAAAAAGTTGTAATGAGCCACTTTGATGCGGAATGCCCAGATGCCTTCGGGTCATCAGGCAATTTGTCGTGCTCAAGGTAGTCGATGCTTTTATTTCTTTAGTACCAAACCAAGTTGGTTGCATTTACTTCATAATAACCATCCACATCAATTCTGGTTGCATGGGCGATACGATCATACCAAAATATGATCCATTTATCTTTGTGGACGAGCCCAGATTGGACAATGCATCGACTTCTATGTTTTCTTCTCTTGGGATGTGGGTTATTGGCCATTCCCTAAACCGTGCAAGCATAGTTTGAAATTTCACCACATATTGTTGCATGCATTCTTTCTTGGTGTCGAAGATTCCATATAACTGATTTACCACCAGTTGAGAATCATATTTGATTTTAATGACCTCAGAGTCTAGTCCTCAAGTTAGTTCAAATCCTTCAATCAAAGCCTCGCACTCAGCTTCATTGTTAGTTAATAGAATAGTTTTTATGGCCTACTGAATCGTGGCAAACTCAACCCGAAGGTATGAGTGGGCACTAAAACTCTTACCCGTATAGTGACGGGGTCATTTTCCACAGGGAGTTAGAATTTTGGAGTGATAATCGTGTTGCACTAGAGTTGAGTCTTGGCTTCTAGATTAGCTTCTAACATTTTTTGGTATTTTCAAAGTATCAACTATTTTTTTTTTCTACTATTGAATTGTCTAAATTATGCTAAAGACTATTTCTAAGTATGATTTTTCTAGTGGGATAAAGGGGACTAGGGAAGTAGCTCAAGCCTAGGTGGAATAACTAACGGGTATGGAATTTCAATGCGAAGATGATACATGGGATATTAGGATAGCCGGTGCTCTATACTTTCATTCTCACACCTCTCGGTAGAGAGAACAATTTTGCCCAATTGGCTCTCTTGGGACCAATTGGGTAGGCCAATTTGCCCAAGCAACTCTAGGCTCAAGTAGGGTAATTACTCTCTCGAGGTTTATACCCGTTACTTAGGACTACCATTCTCATGGGTCCATCATAAGTTCTTGTTGGGATTGAATGAGAGGTTTTAGACCCTCTTTCTCAAGTAGAGACCAAACCCACAAATGTAGACTTCATGTTTGCAACCATAAAATCCAAATTAAATACATTCATTCAACCCAAAACCAATTACCCACAATCATCCATGCATTTAATCTCCTAACCCATCAATTACCCACACTAGGGTTGGGCTACAACCCTAGCTATGGGTTTAGCTAGACATAGAAATTGAAGAAGAAGAAGAAGAAGAAGAAATTAAAGCTAAAAATGACATAATAATTAATGGGAAATGAAATTCAAGGTTAAACTAGTACAAAATTGCCTAAAATAGGCGTAATAAGGTTTCTCACGAGCTCTGCCGCTAGAGTGTATCATAAAAATCTGACCTAAAAAAGAAAAAGAAGCTATTTATACTACCCTGAAAATTTCCAGACAAAAATGCCCCTGCGGGGCTCACGCGGACCGCACACTTTTGTCATGCGGCCGCGTAGGGTAACTGGGCTGCTGAAGGTCTCTGCTGGAACAAGCATGCGGACCGCACACTTTTGTCATGCGGCCGTGTGAGAACAGGTGATGCGGACCGCATACTTTTGACATGCGGCCGCACTATACAAATCCTCTGCTAGCATTGCCTCTGATCCTTTATACACGCGGGCCGCACTGATATGTCATGCGGCCGCGTGAGCACAGTAACGCGGACCGCACTGTTTTGTCTCGCGGTCCGCGTGGGTCTGATCTGTATTTGAGGTCTCTCTGAAGTTCACATGCGCGGCCGCACACCAAATCAGTGCGGTCCACGCAGCTCTTGCTTGATTCTCCTGGGTCTCTGAACCAGCTTGTGTGGTCGTACACCAAAACAGTGCGGTCCGCACAGGCTTCCTTGAAGTCCATTCTCTTTTTGTTGGCACTTTGCCGGTTTCACTCCTTTTTTAGCCGCTTTGATGGTATTCATCCTCTATTCGCGCAAACCTGCAAATTAGCGCACTTGTAAGTAGTTCAGAGCCACTTAAACACATTTATTGCACAAAGCTAAGGTAAATCAGGGTTCAAAATCATGCAACGGGATCAATTTATTTAATTATTC
Source organism: Nicotiana noctiflora (assembly GCA_032618575.1). NCBI lineage: Eukaryota > Viridiplantae > Streptophyta > Magnoliopsida > Solanales > Solanaceae > Nicotiana > Nicotiana noctiflora. The sequence continues at coordinate 110,850 of JASVEL010003027.1, read as the reverse complement.
AGAGTCGCCACTTGGGAAAATAATGGTGTCCCAAGTCACCGGTTTAATCCCGAACCGAGGAAATTTATGATCTGTAATACAGTCTGCGAAACTAGAAACCTGGATAAGGAATTCTGTTAACCCGGGAGAAGGTGTTAGGCACTCCCGGATTCCGTGGTTTTAGCACGGTCGCTCAACTGCAATTTTCGCTTTTATCTGATTTCTTTATATATTTTAACTATGTGCTTTTAATGTTCCGCTTTTAATTTTAGAAAAATTGCGACGTCACGAAAACACATTTCGAGTCACACCGCAACCAGTACGCCTGTGACTTTAATGCATTTCGGTTTCGCCGAGAATAAGATTTGGGTCACATAAATGCGCACCGTATTTAGGAAAGTAATTTATTTACAAGTCGTGCCTAAAAAGTCTATCGTCTTTGTTAACTTCGGGAAAGACCGTGAAATTCACTAAACGGTCCTTCCGAGTCTAAATTTATAACAACTTATTTGAGGGCCCCGTAATATTATACACATCCGCTCAAACATTACAACAACCATCCAAATCGGGGCTTCAATGATCAACCAGAATTCGAACTAACACCATTTAAATACTCAATAAAAATAAAAATTCCAATCATACAATACTATGGATAAATAAACCAACACTCACTAGTAAACACAAAGAGAACGGCACATCACATTGATAACATAGACACATGGTTACCAATACCAACAATGGATAGGCTTTGAATTTTACTCCAGAAAAAACCTCATCCAAGGTAACTGGTGACAAGGAATATTCACTAATTGTTTCCTCAGTTACAGAAACTTAAAAAAAATTATACTATAAAAGGTCTCCCATATGACTTACTTTTCTGGTTTTCTCTCATGGATTTATTCCTTCCCTCTTCTCCACTATGTCCCCCTCTCCTCCTACTACCTAAACCAGTTTAATCCTTAATGCTACAAGTCAGGTCCCAATAACACTGCCGCATTAGCAGTCAGTACAAATTCATTGAAAATCAAACAAGCATACGCACCACCTCAAATCCAAACCAAATAGTTAAATCCACAAGTAACGATCAGATGTTGTCTAAAAAAGTGTTTCACGTGTCAATCCACTTATAGAAGGGCGGATCAGCGCGATGAATAAGAAGCAGCAAATCAACTAAATCAAACTCATGGCCGATTGAGCACGATGAAACCAAGCAAACGGGGCATTCAATCATATTGAACTTCAATATCAAAGCAAATAAAAAGGAAAGAAAGAAAAACAGACCTGAGATTAAAGCTTCAATTAACTGAATTTTTTAGCAAATACACAATCATAATGAAATGCCAAACGACGAAACTTCAAACTCCAACAAGACACAAGCAGCAACCAGACCTCGACACTCGCCGGAACCTCGAAAAGTTTTAGAAACAAACCTCGAATCGACACCTATGTTTTGCTCTGCTTTGGACGATGCTTTCTGGACTGTTTCGCGGAGATTTCAAAAGGTTTCGTGGATAAAGAAAGTGAAGTCAGGGAGGTGAGGTCGTTTCTGGTTTACGTTGTTGAAGCTTAGGGGTGTTCATGGAGTTCTGTGGCGGAGATGGGGTGGGGATATGGAGGAGTCACATTGGTGGATCTGTTATTGGAGTGTATAGAAATGTTATGTAACGACCCGGCCCAACACTGTGTATATATTGTCCGCTTTGGGCCTAGCCCGCACGGTTTTGTTCCTCCCCAGGCCTGTTACAGGAACCACTGGGGAAAAGGTCTATACACATGTTTTTAAAATCACCCCTCACGTTCAAAATGTCTCTCACTTCACGTGAGAACCTTCTCCCAATTGTCCCCCCCCCCTTTCTTTATTTTTCTTGTTTTGTTTTTTTCCTTTTGTCTTTTTCCCTTTGTCTTTTTCCCTTTGTTTTTTTCTTTTGTCTTTTTCTTCTTATTCCCCCATCCCATTATGTATTGTCCCCCTTAGTGTAGTGTGTGTCATGTGTGTTGTATGAGTTATTTTTGTCCGTGTTACCCGTGTGGTGGACTCGGATTATTACGGGCTAGGTCCGAAAAATTATAAAACCGGGTAGTTTGAACCCGAATATTATTCTTCGCCCGGAACCGAGAATGGTGTTATTTAATTAATCCTAGGTAATCAAAATAACCATAATACTCATAATTAAAATAAAACTATTTTTTTTTATATTTTTCAAGTTTAAAATAACTACAAAATATTAATGAAACTATTTTTTATTATTTTCGTTTTTATAAAAAGATAAAAATATAAAGTACTATTTTTGTATTTTTCAAGTTTAAAATGACTACGAAACCTTAATAAAACTATATTTTTGTTATTTTTCATTTTAATGTAAAAATAAAGTAAAAGAGTCAAATTTAGCTAAAATAGCTATATTAAAACTAAACTAAATATTTTACGCTAAAAATATAAAAAATCTCGGGTAGGGGCAAAATCACGCATCTACAGGCATTACCCTCTATTCGCGCAAACCTGCAAATTAGCGCACTTGTAAGTAATTCAGAGCCACTTAAACATATTTATTGCACAAAGCTATGGTAAAGCGGGGTTCAAAATCATGCAAAATTCTTAGTTATCAACTCCCCCAAACTTAAACCTTTGCTTGTCCTCAAGCAAATCAAAACTAAGACCTAACCTTCAAAGAAAAGACACCAATTAACCCCTACTTGTCCGGGGTAACCTCACAAACATCAATTGGGACTAACAATTGACCCTAATGCAAATGTATCATTGACACCTTTTTGAAAACTTTTAAGCATTTTGGTTCAAGTGTGACACAAGAGCTTCGAGGGTTGACTCGATCCATCAAGGAGCCTTTCTCAAGCACTTTGGTTATTGTGGACCCCAAACTCACACACCCTCGGCTCTCCCCAAGTGCATCTCACCTTTTAGGGTATTTGCACTCAATATCAATGTGGAAAATTTCGCACTCGCGCTCTCAAGGAAGAGACCCTAAGCCCGATACTGGATACCATAGGCTTGCCCTTTATGTAAGTATCCACTAATGTAGGCTCTTCTTGACTTGAGATCATATAGGACTTTTTGGGAGTCATGGGTAAGACTTTGGTTCTTAGTAGTTCAAGACTTTGGTTCTTAGTGGTTCAACCTTCCCTAAAGCATTTCTTTTGATTCATTCATAGAACGCCTTCTTGACTCGTTTTGGCATTTCCTCTTTTAAGGGGTGAAAGAGAGGCACCATGGCATTCTTCCATTTTGCAATTTGGCACTACCTCTTTGATCCATTCATTCTCATTTGTCCTTCTTCCTTTTTCACTTATCAACATTTTTTGGTCTCCCATTTTGGGTCTTTTTCAACTTCTCGCTTGTTTTTCTCTTTGTTTCCTTTTTCTTCATGCCTTTTCTTTTTCTTATTGCATTTGTGCCTTTTTTCCATTTTGGTGCCTTCCTTGTTTGTATCTTGTCTTTACTCCCCCAAACTTATGCTTTTGCAATCACTTTAAGGGAAGGTCTTTGGGTGCCAAGAGAAGGTCTAAATTGGGTATAGGCTTGCACTTTGGTTTATGAAGAAATAAGTCTTTAGGCTCAAAATGGGTGACTAGGGATTCATTTATTGGTAGGTTGGAATGAATGATTCATGCTATGTTCATTTGGATCAAAGGTGGCCTACATTCACTTCTCAAGTCAAGTTTCACCTAGGATTTCGCCTCAACAAACATTCGGGGCAAGTTCTAGACCATCGGTACGGTGCTTGGGCTCACAATTCTACTTTCTCACCACACTTACACTCAGAGATCACCAAGACATAGAGTCAAAGGCCCACAACAACCTCGGAATAGATTCGAGCACACTTTGGTCCATATGACCAATCGATGGTTGTTCGATCAACACAAGACTCTCAAGGCCACAACTTTCACCAATCTAGACACAACTTGATGTCTTTGACCATAAGATCGGAGACAAATGTGCTAGGCCCAAGTGAAGTTCGCCCGAGGTACCTTTAACCAACCAAAAAAAAGTTTGAAAAACAAGAATAAAAAGAAAAAACTGACTCAACCCTTAAGAAAGTTGTCACGCTATCTATCATAGGGAAGAGCCACCTGGTTCACACAACACTTTACCCTTGGAATGAACCGTGGCATTAAGAAAACCAAGAGTTTATTGAAAGCTTTAAAACAAAAACTAATGCTTCTACGAGAACGATCAAAAGATGAAAAGGAACAAATGAACTATGAACAAAGATTGATCCATATATATAATCAAAAGTGTGTTCAAAAATGAAACTAAAGTAGATGAAAGTGTTAAAATATATACAAATACTACATCTACGAATGTACTAAAATTAGTCAAATATATACAACCCAAAACCAAAAAGTAGGGCACACCCCCACGAATAAAAGCTAGCATTATCTCCAATGCCGACTATCAAATAAAGAGCAAAGATAAAGGATATAGATGGCCCCTAAAGCCTGATCAACATGGTGGCTCTGACTGTCTGCCTCATCCGCTGTGGTGGTGGGCACCTCAGACTGGTCCCCAACCTGCTGTGGTGCTACTGGGACAGGTGCCTGCTCTGGAGAAGGCTCATCTGCTGCTATGGGTCCTTCTGTGGGTGTACTGGGAGATCCCTCAGGCTGCTCAGGAGCTACTCTGATGATCACTCCCTCAGTGTTGGGGAGCTTCCTCTTCTTGCGTGGCCTAAGCTCCTCCGGTGGCTGCTCTGGTTGTGGCTCTGTGGATGGCTCACCAAATAGGAGATCAAGGGGAAACTCGTCAGCTACCAGTTTGTCCACCTGCTCCTTTATCTCAGCAACTGACTCTGTTGAGGCCTTGGTCTTCCTCAGGCTTTCTGTGCTCCCTAGCAAGGCTTTTGAGTGCCTTGCTATGTGAATCAACCGCCTTTTCCAAAGAATCCTGATTCTTCATCATCTTTTCCTGGTTGTCCAAGATTTTCTTCAGTGTCTCCTTAATAGAAGATGGGACCTCCACCGTCATAGGTGCACTGTGGGACTGAACTACTGTCGTCAAGGTAGACAACTTGGATGTCGCAGCTGACATCCAGTTGTTCAGACTAGTCAAAGTATAAGACAGCTGGTTGGCCGTGAACCTGTGCGTCTTGGAGACCGGAATCTCCGGATCAACTGTGGAAGAGGAGGGTGCTGTAAATGGACCTGGAGGTAGTGGAGTAGCCTGCTCAGTAGTGGTGACAACTGGCTCCTCAGACTGGCCATTTGTGGTGGAGGTGGTGGCTTGGCCCTTTTTGGCCGTCTTAGGGTTGTCCGGATCCTTTTGATCATACCACGAGTATGCCCCCGCCGGAGGCACCAGAACATCAAATTTCTTCTTTTTCACTTTCAACTCACGGAAGTACATGGTCAATGTGTTGGGGAAGGGGTAGTTCGTCTTGGTCTCATTGGCCACCTTTGAGATGACTCGGTACATGATATTCCCCACATTCAGTGGGAAGCCTGCCATGATCGACGCTACCAACACTGCTCTATCAATTGGCACAGAATGGTCATGAGTAGTGGGATCCAACCGGTTGCAAACAAAAGTCAACCACCCTTTCGCCTCGAAGATAAGGGTGTTCCTATAGATCTTCTCTTGTGCTTTAAGCCACACCGGAATAGTTCCGGGAGCCGCTAGCACCTCTGCTAACCATGGTCGTGCCTCCTCCTTCTGGGCTAACTTCTCAAGATACTGAGACTCATCTTCCTCAGCAAACCCCAAAAACTCATTCAGTGACTTCCCATCGAACAACACAATCTGGTCTCTAACTTTGGTGGCAGTGGAGTCCCGGACTAGATGGTGAATATTGACGTAGAACTCCTTCACCATATGTTCATTGGCATTCTCAACCCGTTCTTTGAAGAAACCCAAACCCTCTCTTGTATGAAACTGCGTTTGCACATGAGGGTTGTGCGGAAGCAAGTCCACATCTATAAACCTCCGCTCTGGGATCAACCTCCTCTTTGGACACCACTCTCGGAACTTGTGCCATGCTTGTTGACTAACAAATCTGTCCGCCCACACATTGGGATCCCTGGTCCGCTCTATCCCTCCAACCTGTGGCTCACATCCCTCACCCTGGCTTCCACTCTCCTCTGATAATCAAGCTGTGGGAGAAGTGGAGTACTCGTCATCACTATTTGGCTTGTCAGATCGAGACTCATCAGACGAGTTCGAGACTACATTGACTGGTTTGGAGGTGGCCTTGGAAGTGGCCTTGGAAGTAGCCTATGTGGGTTGATCTCCCTCTAGGATGAGGATGGCATGAGAGGTACTGAAACTTCTATGTGGGAGGGGGCAGACTCCGATGTGATACTTCTTGAAGTCACGTAGTCACTCCCCGTGGAATGAGAGGTCGCTCTATTAGCTTCCTGAATGATCTTTCGGGTTTTCTTTATATTTTCCCGGGCCTCCAGGGTGAGTTTGACTATCCGTTTGCCTTTGCCCCCTCGGGAGGGTCCACCCCTCCCGGGTTGTTTACCCCCACGCTCTACTAACATTTTCTTTATTGCCTGCAAAAATACAATCTAGATTGGTTAGTCGAAGCAATTGAGCAGTATACAATGACAGAATATCATAATTGAAACAAGCACAGTGAAGATCAGGAACCATGCGGACCGCATACTTTTGACACGCGGTCCGCACTGGCTTAGCAACACCCAGTGGTATCCTTTGAAGATGACCCACGCGGACCGCACTATTTTGTCTCGCGGCCGCGTGAGGTCGATGCGGACCGCACACTTTTGCCACGCGGTCCGCACAGGTCAAGCACCCCACAAACAGACTCTCTGAAAGTTGACCCACACGGGCCGCACTGATTTGTAGTGCGGCCGCATGAGGTCAACACGGACCGCACAAAAATGCACGCAGTCCGCACAGAGGACATTAACACTTATAGCATTCTTTGAACCTCGGGCTCGCGGTCCGCACTGATTTGGACCGTGTAGGTGTCCTTTGTCCTCAGACATTCACACGGACCGCACACCAAAAGTGTGCGACCGCGTAGGGCAAACTTTCAGAACTGGCAAGGTACCTTTTTGTTCAACTGGGTCCATTTTGTTCAATATCCTATGTCCTAGGTTTCCCTACTCATTTATTTTAACAATTAAGATTAGCCCTAGTTCTCTAATTGGCATGCTTGATCCTCAAATTATCAACTAAATAAAGAAAATAAGGAAATTAAGAAGTTATGCTAACATTAATCGTGAATTAAAATAAAGAATATAATGATTCAAAGATGAAATGTTATCAAGGATGGTTGAATGTTGTAATTGAAGCACAGATGGTAGAAGTGAATAGTGAAATTGGGTCTCAGAATGAAAATTGGCCAATAGGTTTAATGAAGGCTAGGGGTCCCTATTTATAGAAAAAGTGGTGGGACCCATCACTTACCTACCTGCGCGGCCGCACACTTTTGGCACGCAGACCGCGCAGGATTTTCCCTGTGTTCATTTTTCCCAGCAGCTCACGCGAACTGCGCTGTTTTGGTGTGCGGCCGCGTGCCTAATCTTCAGAAACCTCCCCAATAGTTAAGTTTACACCCGGACCGCACTATTTTGTCTCGTGGATGCATGGAAAACTTCAGAGACTTGCTCAAATTGACAAACTTCTACGCGGACCGCACTGATTTGTGGTGCGGCCGCGTGGCCAAACTTCAGAGACTTGCCATTTTGCCCTTCTCTATTGTCCATCCCACGCGGACCGCACACTTTTGGTACGCGGACCGCGTGGGTCTCCTTGGGTTCAGGACTTCACTTTTCATCAACCCACGCAGACCGTACTGTTTTGTAGTGTGGCCGCGTGGCCCAAACTTCAGAGAGTTGAATACTCTATTTTTCCCTACATTATTTCAACACACTTCCTGCAACACTTCACACACTGTTAGCTCAAAAATCCTATCCTACTGATGAAGAAAACAAAGAAAAAGAAAAACACATGGGTTGCCTCCCAAGAAGCGCCTGATTTAACGTCGTGGCACGGCGCAAATGACCATACCATCACTTCAAGTGCAAAAGTGCCACCACCTGGCTGTCATTCGGCTTTCCCAAGTAGTGCTTCACCCGATGCCCATTTACTCGAAAGATTTCACCATTCTTGTTCCATTCTTGTTCTTTAAGTCTAGAGCTCCAAACGGGGTCACACCTACTACCTCAAAAGGGCCACTCCACTTTGACTTGAGTTTTCCCGGAAACAATCTCAACCGGGAATTGAAGAGAAGAACCATGTCACCAATCTTGAACTCCTTGCTTCGAGCATATTTATCGTGAAGGTACTTCATCTTGTCCTTGTATAAGGACGAGCTGGAGTATGCATGAAATCTAAACTCGTCAAGCTCATTCAAATGATCAACCCGGAGATTAGCCGCTACATCCCATTCCAAGTTAAGCTTTTTCAAGGCCCACATTACTTTATGTTCAAGCTCTACCGGAAGATGACAAGCCTTACCAAACACCAACCGGTAAGGAGACATACCAATTGGCGTTTTGTAAGCCGTCCTATAAGCCCACAATGCATCATCTAGTTTCTTGGACCAATCTGTCCTATTTGCATTGACCGTCTTAGACAAGATGCTTTTGATTTCCCCATTTGAAACTTCAACTTGGCCGCTTGCTTGGGGATGGTAAGGAGTAGTGACTTTGTGATTAAAACCATACTTGGTCAACAATGCATCGAAAGCTTTGTTACAAAAATGAGATCCCCCATCACTAATGATGGCACGGGGGGTCCCAAATCTTGTAAAGATGTATTTCTTCAAGAAGTTCACAACACTCCGTGCTTCGTTGTTAGGAAGAGCCACGGCTTCTACCCACTTCGAAACATAGTCCACTGCTACCAAAATATATGTGTTTCCATAAGAACTCACGAACGGTCCCATGAAGTCAATGCCCCACACATCAAAAATGTCAACTTCTAGAATGGTGTTTAGGGGCATCTCATCTCTCTTTGAAATTCCACCCGCTCTTTGACATGCATCACATCTCTTCACTAGATCACTAGAATCCTTGAAAATTGTCGGCCAATAGAATCCACAACTCAAGACTTTGGAGGTCGTCCTTACTCCCCCATGGTGACCACCATAGGAAGAGGAATGGCAAGCTTCCAAGATGTTCATTTGTTCGCTCTCCGGGACACATCTTCTAATCACTCCATCTGTGCAAATTTTGAACAAGTACGGATCATCCCAATAAAAGTCCAAGCTCTCCCTCTTTAGTTTTTTTCTTTGGTTGGAAGAGAGCTCACATAGAATCGCACCGGACACAAGGTAGTTGGCTACATCGGTGAACCATGGCATATCATTCATTGACACCGCAAGAAGTTGCTCATCCGAAAAAGAATCATTGATTTCAAGGCCGTTGGAAGGCCTCCCCTCCTCCTCTAGACGAGACAAGTGGTCCGCCACTTGATTTTCAATCCCTTTTCGGTCCACAATCTCTAGATCAAATTCTTGGAGAAGAAGCACCCATCTCATCAATCTTGCTTTGGAATCCTTCTTTGTCATTAAGTACCGGAGGGCGGCATGATCGGTGTGGATTATCACCTTGGCCCCCATAAGATAAGGACGAAATTTCTCCATGGCAAACACAATCGCTAACAACTCCTTCTCCGTGACGGTATAATTCCGCTGGGCCTCATTCATTGTTTTACTAGAATAGTACACTGGGTAGAACATCTTGTTGAGCCGTTGACCAAGTACCGCACCTACCGCCACATCACTAGCATCACACATTAGTTCAAAAGGCAAATTCCAATTGGGTGCGGTGATTATGGGGGTAGTTGTCAATTTATGCTTTAACAACTCAAAAGACTCCATGCATTTCTCATCAAACACAAACTTTGAATCTTTCTCCAAAAGTCTACACCACGGGTTCACAATCTTGGAAAAATCTTTGATGAATCGCCGATAGAACCCGGCGTGCCCAAGAAAACTCCTCACACCCTTGATAGAGTTGGGTGGAGGGAGCCTTGAAATGACTTCAATCTTTGCCTTGTCGACCTCAATACCATCTTTTGAAACCTTGTGCCCCAAGACAATTCCTTCTTTCACCATAAAGTGTCATTTTTCCCAATTAAGCACCAAGTTGGTATCTTCACACCTAGCCAATACACGGTCCAAATTTGCCAAGCAATCATCAAAGGAATCTCCAACTACACTGAAATCATCCATAAAAATTTCAAAAATATCTTCCACCATGTCGGTGAAAATCGCCATCATGCACCTCTGAAACGTGGCTGGGGCATTACACAATCCGAATGGCATTCAAGAGAAGGCGAATGTGCCATAGGGACATGTAAATGTAGTCTTATCTTGATCTTCCGGGGCAATGAGGATTTGATTATACCCCGAATAAGCATCCAAGAAACAATAATAAGCTCTACCCGCCAAGCGATCCAACATTTGGTCCAAGAACGGCAATGGGAAATGATCCTTTCTCGTCACCTTGTTAAACTTTCTATAATCCATACAAACTCTCCAACCCGTAACAGTACGAGTAGGAATTAGCTCATTTGTTGCATTGGTGATCACGGTCATGCCGCCTTTCTTGGGAACACATTGGACCGGGGACGTCCAAGAACTATCCGAGATTGGGTACACCACCCCGTCATCCAACCATTTTATGATCTCTTTCTTGACGACCTCTTGCATAGCCTCGTTCAATCTTCTTTGATGCTACAATGATGGGCGAGCATTCTCCTCTAATATAATTTTATGCATGCAAAACGCGAGGCTTATTCCCCGAATTTCTGCCAAAGTCCAACCAATCGCTTGCTTCCTCTTTTGTAGAACCGCCAAAGTGGCGTCAACTTGCAAGTTAGTCAAGCAAGAAGAAAGAATGACTGGCAAAGTGAAATTCGGACCCAAGTACTCATACCTGAGGTGAGGAGGAAGTGGTTTCAACTCCAACACCGGTGGATCTTCAATCGATGGCTTTGTAGGAGGAGTCTTTCGGTTCTCAAGATCCAATGATAACTTCCTTGGCTCATAGGAGTACGAGCCCATACCATGTAAGGCATTCACACATTCCACACATTCGGCATCTTCGTTGGTCTCCATGTTTAGAAGTACCGCCTCAAGATGATCCTCGACATTGATCATGGCGCTTGTGTCATCCACTATCACCGCCGTGACAATGTCCACAAACGAGCACACTTCGGTGCTATTTGGTTGGCGCATGGATTTGCACACATGGAAGACCACCTTCTCATCACCGACTCTAAATGTCAATTCACCGGATTCAACATCCACAAGAGCTTTCCCGGTAGCCAAGAATGGCCCACCAAGAATAATAGGCACCTCAAAATCAACTTCACAATCAAGTATGACAAAGTTGGCCGGTAGAATAAACTTGTCAACTCTTACTAGCACATCATCAATGATTCCCAAAGGCCTTTTCATAGAACGGTCTGCCATTTGAAACCTCATTGATGTTGGACGAGGTTGTCCAATACCCAAGGTTTTAAAGACGGAGTATGGCATGAGATTAATACTAGCACCCAAATCACAACGTGTTTTGGCAAAATTGGCACACTCGATAGTACAAGGAATAGTAAAGGCTCCGGGGTCTTCTAACTTGGGATCCATGGGATGAACTATGGCACTCACTTGGTGAGTCATTGTTATCGTCTCACAATCCATTGACCTCTTCTTCGTCACCAAATCCTTCATAAACTTCGCATACCCGGGCATTTGTTCAAGTGCCTCCACCAACGGCACATTAATGGTCAAGCTCTTCATCATCTCTATGAACTTCTTGAATTGATTATCTCCTTTTGCTTTGCCAATCTTTGAGGATACGGTGGAGGAGGCCTTGGCAAGGGTACCTTGGCCTTTGGAATAGATGGCTCGGGAATATCAATAATGTGTTCCCTAGACGGGTTCATGGTATCTTGGGACTCAATCCCCGCCTCACCCTCAATTTCAATCCTCACATCATTTGTTGCTATAGGTTCATCAACCACACGATCATCATTCACTTGCATGTCATCATCATTCAAACAAGCTTCCGCATCCACAACTCGATTCTCATTTGAGGCATTTACAACACCGCCTCTTCCACTCCTAGTTGTCACGGCCATCACATGATTGTTCCCTCCCTTCGGGTTCACCACCGTGTCACTTGGTAGTGCAACTTTAGGTCGGGAGTTCAAAGATTGAGAAAGTTGGCCGATTTTCACCTCCAAGTTCCGAATTGAAGTATTATGAGAAGCTAGTTGGGCATTCGAATCTTGATTCTTTTTCATTATTTGCTCGAACATGCTTTCAATGTGGCCCATATCATTGCCCGAAGAACTTGATTCTTGTGAATGGAAAGGGGGTGGATTGTTGGGTTGTTGGTACATGGGAGCTCTTTGAAAACCTTGCCCCCGATTGTTGTTGTTACCACCATTGTTCCACCCGCCTTGATTATTATTTTTCCCCCAATTGTTGTTGTTGCCACTCCAATTACCACCACTATTTCCTTGATTGTTCCAATTATTGCCTTGATTGTTCCACTCTCCACCATCATTCCTATTGTTGTTATTATTCCAATTGCCTCTTCCTTGATTGTTTCCCCAATTGCTTTGGGAACGCCATTGTTGGTTGTTTTGGTTTCCTCTATTGCCTTGAAAATTGTTCACATATTGACAATCTTCATCTTGATAGTCAAAACCATCATTAGAAAACCCACCATCATTCCTGTTCTCATTTTGATCATATTGGCTTTGTTGCGCTTGTTGCCCTCTATTCCTTCTTTTCAACATCGACACATTCTCCATAGAATTCACTTGGCGTGGATTTTGCACTTGTTGAAGTTGAGCTTTCGCCAATTGATTCATGGTAGTAGTGAGATTGGCAATGGCTTGTCCATGGTCATGCAACTCTTTATGTTGATGAATAACATTTGGGTCTCCTTGAGGTACATTCGGCCGACTTTGCCATGCCGAAGAAGTGTCGGCCATTTTATCCATTACTTCACATGTTTCCTCCAAAGACAACTTCATGAAATTGCCTCCCCCTAGTTGGTTCACAATGCATTGGTTCGCCGTGTTGATCCCCCTATAAAAAGTTTGTTGAACTATAGCATCGGTCATATCATTGTTCGAGCACTCTTTCACCATAGTCCGATATATCTCCCAAATTTCATGCAATGGCTCCGTTGGTTCTTGCTTGAAGGCTAGAATCTCATCTCTCAATGCTGCCATATGAGTTGGGGAAATGAACTTGGCAATGAACTTATCCACCAATTTGTTCCATGTAGTGATAGAATGATTCGGCAACCTCTCCAACCAATCTAGCGCCTTACCCCTCAATGAGAAAGGGAAAAGTTGCAACCGCAAAGCATCTTCGGACACATTGGTTTGCTTGCTTCCCCAACAAGTATCCACGAACCCCTTCAAGTGCTTGTAGGCATTTTGATTTGAGGCGCCCGTGAAATACCCTCTTTGCTCCAATAGTGTCAACATCACATTTGTAATTTGGAAGTTCCCCGCCCGGATTCGGGGAGGAACAATGGCACTAGCATATCCTTGATTTGTCATTGCTCTTGGTGCAACCCTTGGCGGTGGCAGAGGAGGGTATGGAATTTGGCCTTGTTGATTAGCATTTCGAGGCCTTCGTGGTACATTTTGTACCGGAAATTCATCTTGCACACCAAATCGAGGAAATTTTCGACTTTCCAAATGAAGTCTGCGAACCAGAAATTCTAAGTAAGGAATTCTGTTGACCCGAGGGAAGGTGTTAGGCACCCCCGGATCCCGTGGTTCTAGCACGGTCGCTTAAATTATTATAATGGCTAAATATCTGATTTTTGAAAAATGTTCAATACTATAATGCAATTTTAAATCATTTACCGCGTTTGGTTATTTTTAAGAAAAAAAAATGAACATTGTTATTGAGGGGCCCGCAATTTTATTTCTTTTATTTTTAGCTAGGCTCGTAACATTTTTTATTTAAAAAGGATAATCCTAAAGTGACTACATTTTTTCTATTTAGTTTGTCTCTAAAAGAAAAGAAAAGTCCTAAACAATTACATGCTTAAAAGGCTACTCTATATTAATACAAAAGGTGTTCCCTTGAATGACAAATTTATTCTTCAAATTATAAAGCTAACTACAATTTGACAAAAAACTAATAAAAATAGAAAATAACAACAAATATTGATCAACAACTTGCTTTTCTATTTCATTTCAAAACTTCAACTTCCAATTCGAGCTTACATCAACACATGGTTTTTAGAATGTGTACCTGGTTTTGAAAGGAATGGGAAAATGGCAAATCAACAGGGCGGTGAAAATACAGCAACAACAACAGTAACAACCAGCAGTAGCTTCAACACCTCAATCCCGAAAATCCCAGCAATACGGAGAAAAACAAAAAAAAACCTGTAAAAAATAGAAAAGAAAATATATTCCAGATTTTCTCTTTGTTTTGGCTTTCTAGATTTGAACTCTTTTCACTTCTCAAAAGAAACTCTCAAAAATTGCATTTTTTGTCGTGTATACTTCTGTATCCAGAGTGTATATCGAGTGTATACCACAGCAGGGAATGTTTTTTATTTTTTCTTCTCTTCCGATTTTTCTCTCTTTTTTTTCTACCCCTTTTTCATAAATCTTCTCTTCTATTTATAGGCAAGAATTTCGAAAATTTTCAGATCTTTTTATTAAAAAGAATATATTTTTTAATTTAAAGAAAACCCACTAATCCATGTTTTCTCTCCATGTTTTCTTCCTTTATTTCCTTGCCCCCACTACTTTATGTTATGTGATTATGATTATTTTTGGCTAAAAATCTGAAATTTTCTTTTTGGGCCAAGGGGTTTTGGGTTGGGTAAGGGTGCTTAGGATTGGGCTTGTAACTTAATTTGCAAGATGGCCTAATCCAAATTTTTTCTATTTTGTTCTTCTCCATTATTCAACATCCTAATTAATAAAGCCCAAAAATACTAAGATTAATTTATAAAAACTAAAAATTATCTTGAAATACTAATTAACTCATAATAATAATTATCACACAAAATTAAACATTAATAAAAATAAAATTGCATGATTTGGACATTAAATGCTTAAAAAATGCAAAAATACATATTTTTTATGACTTTTTATTTCTGTAAAATAAACTTAATTGTAAACTTGAATTTTATATACATATGCAACATATTTTTTGTATATTTTATTTATTTAAACAAGCAAATATGCATAGATAAAAATGCAAATAATACAAGAAAAATAACACAAAATTCACAACAATTGCAAGAAAACTAAAATTATTTTATTTTGAATCTTTGGGAGTATTTCTCTTATAGGGCAAAAATCACGTGCTCACAATCTTTATTTGTTAAAATCCAAGTTCCTACTGTTGCAGTGTTGTTGCAGTCATTGCTGTTACTTACTCGCTTGAATCATTTTTTGAAAGACTTGACCGAGCCTTTGCTTCGAGAGGCCTCTTACATATCCTGGGCTAAACAGGAATCAGGTCAATATAGTTCG
Source organism: Nicotiana noctiflora (assembly GCA_032618575.1). Taxonomy (NCBI): domain Eukaryota; kingdom Viridiplantae; phylum Streptophyta; class Magnoliopsida; order Solanales; family Solanaceae; genus Nicotiana; species Nicotiana noctiflora. The sequence continues at coordinate 95,411 of JASVEL010003027.1, read as the reverse complement.
GGAAATTTTGGTAGCTGGGACTACCATGACTGCTGTAATCTTGCTGTTTCTGTTGTTGCTGCTGATGCCACTACTTAACTGATCCCCTTATTACATCGTGCTAAACGAAAAATAAGAAGCTAGACTAAGTTACGGTATTGCAAATTCTTATCTATCTTTTCAGCTTGATCTTGTCATGTTCATTGCCATCCTGCTCGCTCTGATGTTTCTTCACATGCTTCTTCTCTTCTAACAATTGTTATTTCGGCCTATCTTGATTGCCGAACTCCGACCATTGGTCTCGTCCTTGTGATCTTCAAACTATTCTCCTTCGAGGTCTGAATCTATCTTTCTGATCCTTGTTGCCTTCCTTCCGATTATGAACTTGGGTTCATGCTGGGGATTCTCGTTAGACTCCGTCACTTTCCAATTGTTCACTATCCTTATCAAATCTTAGAAATTGAGACGTCGTTCTGCTTTTCCGGCAGTCTTCTGACTTTATCGACAAACTCTCATCATAAATTGCCACTCCATTCTTCAGGCGGGCACCTGATTTCAACAACAACTTCAAAATAATAACTCGCCACTCCGTTCTTCAGGCGGGCTCCCTGACTTCAACTACAACTTCAAAACTAAATCGCCACTCCATTCTTCAGGCGGGCTCCCTGACTTCAACTACAACTTCAAAACTAAATCGCCACTCCATTCTTCAGGCGGGCTCCCTGACTTCAACTACAACTTCAAAACTAAATCGCCACTCCATTCTTCAGGCGGGCTCCCTGACTTCAACTATAACTTCAAAACTAAATCGCCACTCCATTCTTCAGGCGGGCTCCCTGACTTCAACTATAACTTCAAAACTAAATCGCCACTCCATTCTTCAGGCGGGCTCCCTGACTTTAACTACAACTTCAAAACTAAATCGCCACTCCATTCTTCAGGCGGGCTCCCTGACTTCAACTACAACTTCAAAACTAAGCCCATCCCTATCGTCTTCCTTCGCTTCTTGCACCGCTTTCTTCTTCTTGCATCACCTCTTAAACCATCATTTCTCCTAAATGACCTTGTTCTGGAATTGCTTTCCTCCTGGGTTGTGTTGTTTTCCCTCCTGACTGCTGGGGATATGTTTAGAATTATTTACTTGCCTGCTGAGGATAATGATGCTGGGAAAATTTTCCTTCATTCCCTCATGTCCTTTGACTCATGCGCTTGAATTTGCACTGGGATCTCTTGTTGTAACTCTCTGCTTTATGGTGGGTTACTGTTTTCAAGACCTGCAATGTAAAGACTGAAGATTTGTCTTTTGTTATACAGGTAGGCGCCTGCTTTTAGTAGCAACTTTTGAATTAAAAATGCATTCTGGCAATAATTTATGAAATATGCAAAGGACAATGTAAAATAAATCAAACGTAAAATATCCTATTCGAGGGCGAATAGTCCCATCGTATTCTATTTGAGGGCGAATACTCCCCTTGTATTCCATTCGAGGGCGAATACTCCCATTGTATCCTATTCGAGGGCGAATACTCCCATTGTATCCTATTCGAGGCGAATACTCCCATTGTATCCTATTCGAGGGCGAATACTCCCATTGTATCCTATTCGAGGGCGAATACTCCCATCGTATCCTATTCGAGGGCGAATACTCCCATTGTATCCTATTCGAGGGCGAATACTCCCATTGTATCCTATTCGAGGGCGAATACTCCCATTGTATCCTATTCGAGGGCGAATACTCCCATTGTATCCTATTCGAGGGCGAATACTCCCATTGTATCCTATTCGAGGGCGAATACTCTCATTGTATCCTATTCGAGGGCGAATACTCCCATTGTATCCTATTCGAGGGCGAATACTCCCATTGTATCCTATTCGAGGGCGAATACTCCCATTGTATCCTATTCGAGGGCGAATACTCCCATTGTATCCTATTCGAGGGCGAATACTCCCATTGTATCCTATTCGAGGGCGAATACTCCCATTGCATCCTATTCGAGGGCGAATACTCCCATTGTATCCTATTCGAGGGCGAATACTCCCATTGTATCCTATTCGAGGGCGAATACTCCCGTTGTATCCTATTCGAGGGCGAATACTCCCATTGTATCCTATTCGAGGGCGAATACTCCCATTGTATCCTATTCGAGGGCGAATACTCCCATTGTATCCTATTCGAGGGCGAATACTCCCATTGTATCCTATTCGAGGGCGAATACTCCCATTGTATCCTATTCGAGGGCGAATACTCCCATTGTATCCTATTCGAGGGCGAATACCCCCATTGTATCCTATTCGAGGGCGAATACTCCCATTGTATCCTATTCGAGGGCGAATACTCCCATTGTATCCTATTCGAGGGCGAATACTCCCATTGTATCCTATTCGAGGGCGAATACTCCCATTGTATCCTATTCGAGGGCGAATACTCCCATTGTATTCTATTCGAGGGCGAATACTCCCATTGTATCCTATTCGAGGGCGAATACTCCCATTGTATCCTATTCGAGGGCGAATACTCCCATTGTATCCTATTCGAGGGCGAATACTCCCATTGTATCCTATTCGAGGGCGAATACTCCTATTGTATCCTATTCGAGGGCGAATACTCCCATTGTATCCTATTCGAGGGCGAACACTCCCATTGTATCCTATTCGAGGGCGAATACTCCCATCGTATCCTATTCGAGGGCGAATACTCCCATCGTATCCTATTCGAGGGCGAATACTCCTATCGTATCCTATTCGAGGGCGAATACTCCCATCGTATCCTATTCGAGGGCGAATACTCCCATGATATCAATGTATGAAAGTGAGCAAACCCGAGACGTCCTGTTCGAAGGTGGACAAACCTGAAGCATCCTATTTGAAGGTGGACAAACCTGACACGTCATCTTGAATTGCCTTCCTCGTTTCTCCGAGAAAATTTTCAACAACGGCAGAAAATTTTCTGCCCCAATATTGGTGTTCTTCCTTGTGGCATGACTTTCTGCTATCAATAGCACTTTCTTTCCCTGTTTTAAATCAAAGAAAATTTGTTAGTTCAAAACATTGTGAGCGGTTGTGCCGCTCATGTGGTGGTTTTTTCCTTTTCTCCTTTCCCTCGCTCGGGGTTCCCAAAATTTGTTGGGGAATGATTTCATTTGCTCGAGATGATATTCTTGCTGGGGATGGGTTTTTTCCATTTATCTCTTCCCCATTCTGTGTTTCTCAACTTTATGGGGGCTATTTTGTTGTAGATGAGATTTCCTTTCCTCCTTTACCACTCTGTGTCGTCCGACCACCTCGGAACTTGCTGAAAATAACACTGCTGGTGGATTTTCATTTCCTCAAAATTGGTATTTCAATCTTCTGAAGGCATTTGGAGATGACATTGGTTTAAAGACCATTTCCCTTAAGACTTTCCTTCTTCCCCAAGTGGATATTGACTTCCAGAAAATTTTCAAACTGAAAAGAAAATTTTCTGCCCCAGTTTAATAATCTTCTTTGCACCATACTTCTCCGTCGTCAATGGCATTTCCTTGCCTTGCATAATAATTGGAAAGTTGGTGGCAAGTTTTGAAGTCATTTCTCACTATGTTTTGACTAGATCGACTTTGATGGAGAATTTTGACAAAAGGAGAAAGATAAAAAGAAACAACAAATAGAAGACAAGGGAGGACTGACTCTCTAACCAGAAACCACTATAAAAACTTATCAAACGCGGATACCAACTCTACTGGTCATGACATGCACATATGGCCTATCCTCCGTCGTTAATTGCCTTTCACGATTTCTGTCTCGTGATTTCCATCCGATTATCACCTTTGTTCGACTTGTAATGCCCGAAGGGTTTTCACTTTCAAGCCTCTCTCATTTTGATTTTCTCTCGGCTTTCGTCGCCTTATGGTGCCTGTGAAGGTTTTCACCGGTAAGACTCTCTCATTTGTATTACTTTTAGCTGGGGATTGGGATGTCACTTCTAAGACTCTCTTGTGTTTCCTTTCTGCTGGAAATCAGAGTCTTTTCTGCTGAGAATCAGAGTCTTATATTCCGATAGGACTCTCTCACTTGCCTGACGTGGCATCTTTTGAAGACTGATCTGAAGGTCTTTCTTTGGACCGTAATGTGGGATTTGGATAGGGATAGAAAGAAAGGGTATTGAAGGTTCAAAACAAAATCAAATTTGGGTTCAAAATTTACAACCTTCGGACCTAAATTTATTTATAATCAACACAATTTTTCTTTGCCCCAGTTTTTTACTTGGGGAATTTTTATTACTTTATTTACAATATGACCGAGCTGTGAAGCGCCTACGTATCCTCTTTAAGGAATCAGGTCAAACGTAGTTCCCAATTCCCTTTTTTCAAGTTTCTCTTTCTCCTTCATTTTTCTTTTTCTTTTCTTTTCTTTATCTCTTTTTGTTGTTTTTTTTATCCCTTTCTTCTCTTGTCTTTCTAACTTGTGTTTCTAGTCTTTGCAACTAATTCCGAAGGAGGGGTATGAAAAAATTTAAAATAAGGCTCAAAGGGTTGATGATGGATAAAGTGTTTGGATAGCAGAACAAAATGCCTTCGTCATTCCAATCTTCAAAACATGCCAAGTTCAAACAACATATTCACGACATCTTCTGTTTGTGCCCCGATTGATAACCATATCGTCCATTCGCCTTTTTCATCCGTCATTTTAAAGTATTGCTGGACGACATTTCCATTTCAGTATCACGAGCGAACCCCATGTCAGCATGGCCATTTTGCCCTTAAGGCTTTCTTTGTATTTTACCCGCCCCAAATTTCACGTGACTCGGGCTTTTATTTCTTTTAAAATGACCTGATTATCTTCCAATTGCTTCATGATTAACCCTTAATATTAGGCCAAAATTATGTGCGATGCCATGTCATTAGAGTCGGCGTTCGAACAAATGACAAATCTAAATATAGAAGAACTAAACAAAAAGACGACTGGGTAATAAAAGACCGAAAGTTTCATTAAACGGAGAAAAAGGTTCAAATACAAACAAGCAAACCAACACTACAAACCTGAAACGACACTTGATAAGACTAAGCAAACTGAAATGACCAAAAATGGAAAGATAAGAGGGTTTCACTACAAGACAAAATCTAGGTCACAACCCCGGAAACAACTCGGACAAAAGAAATGACAACAAAAACAAACCACCGAAAACTCCTCCTGATTACCAAGCATGACTTCTCATATACCAACTTCTGCCGATTGGTTTTGCTTTGGAATACAGATCGAGCTTCTTAATTTCCCTTCCCTTGTGTATCAATTTGATCATATGGGTCTAAGGGTGAGCTGGCAATGGATTCTGATTAATGTTGGGTGCCTCTGGTGTCTGAACCTCGATCTTATTGGTGTCAATAAGATTTTGCACTGCATGTTTCAGTTTCCAACATTTCTCAGTATCATGTCCGAGAGCCCCTGAACAATACTCACAGCTTACTGAGCGATCCACATTTGGGGGTAGGGGATTTGGCAATCTTGTCTCAATAGGACTCAACAAACCTATCTGCTTCAATTTGTGGAACAGAGCAATATAAGTTTCTCCCAACTCAGTGAAGGTTCTTTGTGTCTTTTCCTTTCTGAAGGCATGATTCCCTCGAAACCTGGTCCGGGAGGGTTATTATAAGCCCTTGGTGGCGGATATGTGTTACGGGGAGGGTGATTAGGGTGATTTGGATGGTAGGGTCTGGCTTGGTAATGAGGTGAAGGACCTTTCGATCTGGACCAAGTACCCTCCTCTACTGTTGCAACTTCTTCTCTTCTCTTCTTCCCGAATGCAACCCCTGTGCCATTCTGAATAGCTTGAGTCGTTGCTTTTAACGCGGAATAGCTCAAGATCTTATTGGACTTAAGTCCCTCTTCTATCATTCCGCCCATTTTGACCACTTCATTGAAAGATTTACCAACCGATGTCACCAGGTGACTAAAGTAAGTTGGCTCCAGTGTCTGCAAGAAGTAATCCACCATCTCGTTCTCTCTCATCGGGATCTACCCTCGCTGTCTGTTCCCTCCAACGGAACCCAAATCCTCTAAAGCTTTCGGCGGGTTTCTTCTCTAGCTTTAGCAATGATAAGCGATCAGGGATTATTTCAAGATTATATTGAAACTGGCCGATGAATGCTTGGGCCAGGTCATCCCATGTAAACCATCTGCTGGGATCCTGCCTGGTGTACCACTCTAGTGCAGACCCTCCCAAGCTCTGACCGAAGTAAGCTATCAGAATTTCATCTCGCTCTCCGGCTCCTCGCATTTTGCTACAAAAACCTCGAAGATGAGCTACTGGGTCACCATGCCCCTCGTATAGGTCAAACTTGGGCATTTTGAACCCGGCTAGCAACTGGACATCCGGGAATGGACACAGATCTTTGTAAGCGACACTGACTTGGTTGCCCAAACCATGCATATTCCTGAAGGATTTCTCCAGGCTCTTAACTTTCCGAATAACCTCCTCCTGTTCCAAACTTTTGGGGTGTCTTTCCAGTTCTGCCGGGTTATCCCATTGAGGGGTGTGTGAGTGCGGTTCAGGAGCCCTAAAGGTAGGCTCGGGAGAATAACAATGATTGTCATGGATTTGAAAAACCGGCTCACTGGACGACTTCTGTAAAGTAGCAGGGGGAGGTGCCACAAAGACAGGGGTAACCGGAGGAGGAGTATTTTGTCTAGCTGGTGGAATCTGGGATGCATAAGGGTTTTCCCTTGATAGTATGGATAGATCGGGCACTTGTTGATGGATCAATGGGCGGATGCTCTGGTGCTGGTGTAAGAGTAGGAGGGTTTGGTGATGACTGTCCCCTAGCCCAGGCTAGGTGCATCTCTGTCATTTGTTGTCTCAACCGGTCCATCTCCTCTTTCATGATCTGTATCTCTGTTTTCTCCTCATCGAGACTTTTGCCGGAACTAGACATGCTTGCTAGAATTGGACCTTTTGATCTAGTATGGTAACGGTGATTGGCCAGAATATTCTGTCAAGCCAACCGCTAAACTTTCTGAAATGCAACAAACTTGTAAGCTCACAGAGTTTAACAGATATGTTATCGCACGTTGGATGCAATGCACCTAGTCGGTTAACCATATATGTATTCACCGCATGCATCATTCCACATTTTCCTTTTCAATTATCCTTGAAAACCTCTCTCGTTATTAACCTCCCTTTTTTCATTTTCTTTTTTTTCAAATTGGAATAAAAACCTTGTTTTTACAAACACGGCCTTTCAGCGCCTCGGGGACGAAAATTATAAGGTTGTGAGGATCAATTGACCAAAAAACTACAAAATGCCCCACAAGAGGCCGTTTATGCAAAGTCAGCCTTACGGCGTCCCTTTCGGGTACATTCGACTGTTTTTGAAAACGACATCGCTTCGATTTATTGAAAACTAAACACACATTTTTTTTTAAAAAGGGTGGTAAACTCAAACTTGATTTTGAGGCTACGACCTTTCAACATTTTCGCATGGAATATTTCAAGGCGATTATTAAAAGAAAAAGGAAAGATTTCAAAGTGGCCATTTTTGCAAAACAGCCTTCCGGCGTCCTTTCGGAACATTCGGCTATTTTCAAAAACAGCGTTACTTTGATTTTATTGAAAAACTAAAACTTCGACATTTTTTTATTTTTTTATTTTTTAAAGGGGTGGTTGGACCCGATGAGGGTTGCCTACGTATCCCACCTAATGGGGAGAATCAAACCTGCGTAGTTCGGTCAAATAAAAACAAACTACATTTGTAAATGAAACAAACTATATATTATTTTTTTTTAATCACACATTTTTTTTTATTTTACAACAAACTTTTTCTTTTTTTTTTTAAGTAAAAAAACAAACTATTTTGAAACTATTTTTTTTAATCACACATTTTTTTTATTTTACAACAAACGTTCTTTTTTCTTTTTAAGTAAAAAAACAATCTATTTTGAAACTATTTTTTTTCATTTTCCTCAATATTTAAAAAACCGGTTAGCATGCAAATCTGAAACAAATAAATGCGTAAAACAAACAGGATGCAGCAGGATGGTCTTTTCATTTCATGTCACCTGTCCTAGACGAACCCAACCCCTGTGTTGAGTCCCCTAAGTCAAATGCAACATGATGCAAATAAGCGTTCCTACTAGGAATCCGGCATGAAGTCACGTTATTCTAAGTTCAAAACCTCAGTATATGATCTAGACTGTGTACCCGAGCGGACAACTCGAGCTGAGGAAGGAGCTCCTTTCCGGGAACCAAAAGGCCAGCCGGCTTAGAAACTTTCCGAACCTCTTTCTTATTTCGAGGTATGACACTAACAGAATAGGGAGTCTCAACCAGTGAGCACATCCCCGGAGGTGAGAAAAGAAGGGTTTCGGCACAGTATATATATACAGTTCAAACAATATCAAAGCGATAAAAAATATCATTTTGCACATTTACACCCAAGATAATAAACCAAATACAACAATTATTCAAAGCTCGAGTTCTAAAACCCTGATCCAGTGGTTCTGGGTTCATCATCTTGTTGGAAAATGTGTCTAGACTGGCTTTTACTCGAGCAGACAACTCGAGCCGATGAGTGTCAGTGTACCGGTAGCATGGCTTTCCGGCTTAATTGACAATGCTCCCCGCCTAAACATGTGTGACTACAAATCCTTCACCGGGTGCCAAGCACCACGGCTATCTTGAGAAAACGGGCTATGTCCAGCAAATGCCCGATATTATTTTAAAGAGACTTAGAAGAAGAAAAATGGGTATCGGCACAATTTATACACAATTCACAAAATATCAAAACAGTAAAACAATATTTAGCACATTAAATACAAACATATAATAAAATCAGATAATAAATAAGCCAAATACAACAATTATTCAAAGCTCGAATTCTTAAACCCTGAACCAGTGGTTCTGGGTTTGTGTCCCCAGCAGAGTCGCCAGAGCTGTCACACCTCCTTTTTGCGCGCTTACCCCGAGGGATAAACGTACAAGGGAGTTTTTCCAATTTAAGTGACAATATTCGAAATGGGATTATTTATTTATTTCAGAGTCGCCACTTGGAATAAATTATGGTGTCCCAAGTCACCAATTTATTTAAATCCCAAATCGAGGAAATTTTCGACTTTCCAAATGAAGTCTACGAACCAGAAATTCTAAGTAAGGAATTCTGTTGACCCAAGGTGTTAGGCACCCCCGGATCCCGTGGTTCTAGCACGATCGCTTAAATTATTGTAATGGCTAAATATCTGATTTTTAAAAAATGTTCAATACTATAATGCAATTTTAAATCATTTACCGCGTTTGGTTATTTTTAAGAAAGAAAAAAAATGAACATTGTTATTGAGGGCCCCGCAATTTTATTTCTTCTATTTAGCTAGGCTCGTAACATTTTTTATTTAAAAAAAGATAATCCTAAAGTGACTACATTTTTTCTATTTAGTTTGTCTCTAAAAGAAAAGAAAAGTCCTAAACAATTACATGCTTAAAAGGCTACTCTATATTAATACAAAAGGTGTTTCCTTGAATGACAAATTTATTCTTCAAATTATAAAGCTAACTACAATTTGACAAAAAACTAATAAAAATAGAAAATAACAACAAATATTGATCAACAACTTGCTTTTCTATTTCATTTCAAAACTTCAACTTCCAATTCGAGCTTACATCAACACATGGTTTTTAGAATGTGTACCTGGTTTTGAAAGGAATGGGAAAATGGCAAATCAACAGAGCGGTGAAAATACAGCAACAACAACAGTAACAACCAGCAGTAGCTTCAATACCTCAATCCCGAAAATCCCAGCAATACGGAGAAAAACAAAAAAAAACTAAGTAAAAAATAGAAAAGAAAAATATATTCCAGATTTTCTCTTTGTTTTGGCTTTCTAGCTTTGAACTCTTTTCACTTCTCAAAATAAACTCTCAAAAATTGCATTTTTTTCGTGTATACTTCTGTATCCAGAGTGTATATCGAGTGTATACCACAGCAGGGAATGTTTTTTTATTTTTTCTTCTCTTCCGATTTTTTCTCCCTTTTTTCTCTACCCCTTTTTCATAAATCTTCTCTTCTATTTATAGGCAAGAATTTCGAAAATTTTCAGATCTTTTTATTAAAAAGAATATATTTTTTAATTTAAAGAAAACCCACTAATCCATGTTTTCCTCTCCATGTTTTCTTCCTTTATTTCCTTGCCCCCACTACTTTATGTTATGTGATTATGATTATTTTTGGCTAAAAATCTGAAATTTTCTTTTTGGGCCAAGGGGTTTTGGGTTGGGTAAGGGTGCTTAGGATTGGGCTTGTAACTTAATTTGCAAGATGGCTCAATCCAAATTTTTTCTATTTTGTTCTTCTCCATTATTCAACATCCTAATTAATAAAGCCCAAAAATACTAAGATTAATTTATAAAAACTAAAAATTATCTTGAAATACTAATTAACTCATAATAATAATTATCACACAAAATTAAACATTAATAAAAATAAAATTGCATGATTTGGACATTAAATGCTTAAAAATTGCAAAAATACATATTTTTTATGACTTTTCATTTCTGTAAAATAAACTTAATTGTAAACTTGAATTTTATATACATATGCAACATATTTTTTGTATATTTTATTTATTTAAACAAGCAAATATGCACAGATAAAAATGCAAATAATACAAGAAAAATAACACAAAATTCACAACAATTACAAGAAAACTAAAATTATTTTATTTTGAATCTTTGGGAGTATTTCTCTTATAGGGCAAAAATCACGTGCTCACAAATGGCACTAGCATATCCTTGATTTGTCATTGCTCTTGGTGCAACCCTTGGCGGTGGCGGAGGAGGGTCTGGAATTTGGGCTTGTTGATTAGCATTTCGAGGCCTTCGTGGTACATTTTGTGCCGGAAAATCATCTTGCACAAGATCCTCTACCTCCTCCCCCGCCATGGCATTGCCAAGGGGAAGATTATAATTTCCATTAAGAGCCATTTGTACCTATTAAAATTGAATCAAGAAAATTAGTAAGAGAAGGAAAGAAGAAGTAAAACACAACACTAGCAACGCAATTAATCAACAGCGCTCAGACTAGCCATCCGTCTGGGGGTGAAACGTAATCGTGGCAAACTCAACCCGAAGGTATGAGTGGGCACTCAAACTCTTACCCGTATAGTGACGAGGTCTATTTCCACAGGGAGTTAGAATTTTTGAGTGATAATCGTGTTGCACTAGAGTTGAGTCTTGGCTTCTAGATTAGCTTCTAACATTTTTGGTATTTTCAAAGTATCAACTATTTTGTTTTCTACTATTGAATTGTCTAAATTATGCTAAAGACTATTTCTAAGTATGATTTTTCTAATGGGATAAAGGGGACTAGGGAAGTAGCTTAAGCCTAGGTGGAATAACTAACGGGTATGGAATTTCAATGCGAAGATGATATATGGGATATTAGGATAGATGTTGCTCTAAACTTTCATTCTCACACCTCTCGGTAGAGAGAACAATTTTGCCCAATTGCCTCTCTCGAGACCAATTGGGTAGGCCAATTTGCCCAAACAACTCTAGGCTCAAGTAGAGTAATTACTCTCTCGAGGTTTATACCCGTTACTTAGGACTATCATTCTCATGGGTCCATCCTAAGTTCTTGTTGGGATTGAATGAGAGGTTTTAGACCCTCTTTCTCAAGTATAGACCAAACCCACAAATGTAGACTTCATGTTTGCAACCACAAAATCCAAATTAAATACATTCATTCAACCCAAAACCAATTACCCACAATCATCCATGCATTTAATCTCCTAACCCATCAATTACCCATACTAGGGTTGGGCTACAACCCTAGCTATGGGTTTAGCTAGACATAGAAATTGAAGAAGAAGAAGAAATTAAAGCTAAAAATGACATAATAATTAATAGAAAATGAAATTCAGGGTTAAACTAGTACAAAATTGCCTAAAATTGGCGTGTAAAGGTTGCTCACGAGCTCTGCCGCTACAGTGTATCATAAAATATGACCTAAAAAGAAAAAGAAGCTATTTATACTACCTTGAAATTTCCGGACAAAAATGCCTTTGTGGGGCTCACGCGGACCGCACACTTTTGTCGTGCGGTCGTGTAGGGTAACTGGGCCGCTGAACGTTTCTGCTGGAACAAGCACGCGGACCGCACACTTTTGTCATGCGGCCGCGTGGGAACAGTGACGCGGGCCGCATACATTTGACATGCGGCCGCACTGTACAAATCCTCTGCTTGCATGGCCTCTGATCCTTTATACACGAGGGCCGCACTGATATGTCCTGCGGCCGCGTAAGAACAGTAACGCGGACCACACTGTTTTGTCTCGCGGTCCGCGTGGGTCTGATCTGCCTTTGTGGTCTCTCTGAAGTTCACCTACGCGACCGCACACCAAATCAGTGCGGTCCGTGCAGCTCTTGCTTGATTCTCCTAGGTCTCTGAACCAGCCTGTGCGGCTGCACACCAAAACAGCAGTGCGGTCCGCACAGGCTTCCTTGAAGTCCATTCTCTTTTTGGTGGCACTTTGCCGGTTTCACTCCTTTTTGAGCCGCTTTGATTGTATTCATCCTCTATTCGCGCAAACCTGCAAATTAGCGCACTTGTAAGCAATTCAGAGCCACTTAAACACATTTATTGCACAAAGCTATGGTAAAGTGGGGTTCAAAATCATGCAAAATTCCTAGTTATCACCTACCTCAAGGTTTCTCTCGGTGGCATAACTAAGACTATCCTGAGCCCGAACCCTTTCATGCTGGAAGCTACATTCGTGAATAAGGTCCAAACTCTCGATGTCATTTTCAATACCATTATCGCTTTCTTAGTGGCCAAAGACAACAGACCGGGACAGAAATCGGCTACGAAGTTGGCCAAAACTTGTGATTTGATCGTTGTCTTAAGTTTATTTTCGATGTCAAATTCACTTATTTCGATTTATCATTTGGCAAGTCGACCAGACAATTCAGGTTTGTGAAGGACATTTGTAGGTGAAAAGTTGTCACCACGGTTATCGGGTGGTATTGAAAGTAAGGCCTAAGGTCGAGCGACGATTACGAGAGCTAAGGCCAATTTTTTAATGTGAGGATAACCATTTTCTACTCCCATTAAATGTTGCTAACATAATAAAGAGGATATAGCGAACCTTCATCTTCCTAGACTAGAACGACACTTACTGCTACCTTCGAGATCACTAAGTAAATTAGCAATTATTCACCTTCCTCTGGTTTTCATAGTAACAGAGGGATTGATAAATACCATTTCAGATATTTTAGGGAATGTTGGCATTTTAGATTCCATTCGAAGTTGTTCTTCTTCTTCATAAGTGAGAAGAAGTGATGGAATTTTTTCGAGGAATGGGAATGAACCTGCTTAGAGCGACCAGTCTTTCGGTTAGCCTTTGGACTTTTTTCACGTTTGTCAGCTGGTTTGGAATGTCCTCGATGTCTAAAATCTTGTCGAGATTGAATTTGATCCCCCATTGTGACACCAGGAAAAACAAAAATATACAGGAGCTGACTCTGAATACTCACTTTTTGGGGTTAAGCTTCATGTTGTGCTTCCTTAAGATGTCAATGATTTTTTGGAGGGGTTTCAGATGTTTGCGTGCGTTCAAAGACTTAACCAATATATCATCTATGTAAATTTCTACTGTTTTCCCTAATTTCTTTTCAAACATTTTGTTCACGAGACTCTAGTAAGTGGCTCCCGCGTTCTTAAGCCCGAAGGGCATCACATTGTAGCAATATGTGCCAAAGTTCATTATGAACGAAGTTTTTTCCTAATCCTCCAGGTTCATTTTGATTTGGCTGTACCTGAAACAGTAATCGAGGAAACTCATCAACTAGTGATCGGTTGTTGCATCAATCATTTGATCAATGTTTGGCAATAGGAACGAGTCTTTTAGGCACACCTTATTCAGCTTATAATCTATGCACATGCGAAATTATTATTCTTTTATAGAAATACTACTAAGTCATTAGCTAGTTGGGATACTTTACCTCCAGTATTGAATCAATATCAAGAAATCAAGTTACCTCTTCTTTGACAAACCTATTTTTGACCTCGATAATCGGGCGCTTTTTTTGCCTTACTACAGGGATGTTGGGTCCAGGCTTAACTTGTGCACAACCACCTCTAGCGGGATAACTGTCATATCCTCATGTGACCATGCAAAAACAATAAATATTAGTTTTAAGAAATTTTATAAATCATGACCTAAGCTCGGGGCTTAATCATGTACCCAAGTGGAACTTCCTTTCCATGAACTTCTTGAACAATGACACATGTTCGTGTTATTCTACCTTGGATTTGGTTGCATCCATTTTTTCCAGTACTTGGAAATACCTTGGTACCCGATAGGATTCCGATGGATCCTTCCCTTTGTCATTTTTATTTGATTGGGAAGCGGACGTCGATTCCTGTAATTGCTATACCGCATGTCCTTTCCCTTTTCTTTTGGAAACCTAGTTCCCATTCATTTCCATGCCGCCAGTTGATCTACTCTTATATGTTTGATTCCCTCTTGAGTTGGGATTTTTAGAAGTTGATGATATGTTGGTGCAATAGCCTTCATCTCGTGTATCCATGGTCTACCAAGAATTATATTGTAGTACATGTCGCTATCTACTACTTCAAACAAGGTAGTGTTCATGACCCCTTTGGCGTTTGTGGGCAGCAAGATCTCCCATCGGATTGTCACACTTGCTAAGTTGAACCCGGCGAGAAGCTTTGTGGTCGGAATGATGCTTCCGGTTAGCTTGACTTGCTCCAAAACTCTCTCTTAAATGGTATTGTCTGAACCTCATAGATCCACCAAAACACGTTTAATTTTAAAATTTAGAATATTAAGAGAATTTACCAAGGCATCATTGTGCGACAGTAGGAGTCCATCAGTGTCATCTTATATGAATATGATGTCATCCTCGGTGACTTCCCGAAGTTTCTTGCTATGAGTCACCCATACCTTTGTTTTTTTTGCTACCGATAAAGTCACACCATTGATCTCATTTCTCCTGAAAATCATGTTGATGGTTTTTGGGGAGGCTCTTTACCTATCTTCGATGACTCTGAGTTATCCCGGTTGCGGTCATAACAATTATTGGCCACAATCTCTTAAGAACTCTCTGAGATGGCTCTTTTTTAACAACGTTGCCACATGTTCACATAGATGTCGGCAGTCCCTAGTCCGGCGGTTGTTAGTTCCATGATACTCACACCATAGATTGGGAACCCTCTGGATGGGATAAGATCTTATCAACCTCGGGAATTATGCTTCCTTTATGCTCCTCTCGCTGATACCAACTCGACTATGCTGACATTGAAATTGTACTCGGACAGTCTAGGATCGGTGGAATCCCGGGAACCTGATATCTCTTTGTCCTGCATGACATGTTATTCCTGTCGCGGTCATTCTTCTATCGAGAGAAAACCTATCTGCCAAGAGAAAGCCTCTACTGTGGACTTCGGCCCTTGCATAGGGTAAAAACTAGCCTTTAGAAGATTGTTGATCCATGTCAAAATCATCCTTTGACTTATCCATGTTCTTTACTCGATCCCCGACCTATAGTTGGTGCTTGGAAACCGAGATGGGTCATCTTTTATTCTTATCTTTGATTCGTAACAATTATGGAAATCTACCTATGTAGTTCTCAGGAACTCGACCATGCTTTCTTTCAATTTTCAGAAGGTGTCAGAGATCTTCCGGTTCGGACAATAATGGGAGTTATTGATGAATATATAATGGCATGCTATGAGTGCCAAAATTCGTTATAATAGATTATGTATTTAATGCTGAGGAATATTCTTTATTGAATGTCATCTGGTTGCAAATATTCATTTTTCCTCGTTGACAATATTCCCTTAGGGGTCTGCCCGATGCCAAACGAAGTTTTTGTCCTTGGTCTTGGCTTTCACTCGATTCATCTTCTGTCTGTCCCCGATTTCACATGTCACTCTATCGTTTGAGAATTTAGTGTGAACCGATTTTACCTTATACAATATCGTTTCATAATATATTGTGTAGTATTATATTATATTGTGTTGTATTATTTTTATGTATATAATGTTTGGACAAATTGTATTATTTGTCATTGTTTCACGATGCCATGCAACAACACTATGAAGAATAAACTTGCAATATTATTTTTTAAAAATTAAGGCACAAGGTAATATTATTATATAAAAGCAAAGGCAAAGAATACAATATTATTATTTAACAATAAAAAGGCAGGATGAGATAGATAAAATAAGGTACCGACACAAGAACATCAAATCGGTTGTCTATAAAGTGGTGCTTTTGGTCATTACGAAATGACTAATCTAATGACATGATAGAATAAATCTAAGTAATATTCAAAACAAAAGTATGTTTGCATCCCATTTTTCCTAGACTCCACTTGTAGAATCACACTGGATATATTATTATTTGTTGTTGAGTTGAGCTATACTTATAGTGTAAAAATTATTTGTATTATACAAAGATAGAGTTGAATAATCAAAAAATTAATTTTATTTTTGGGCAAAATATAAAATGGGCCGGTTGTCTTAACTAATTGAATTCGTTATTCAAAAATTATATAAAATATGTATAATACATACATATATAGATAAAAAATATGTGATGACCAAAAGGTCATCTTATGTTTTAGAAATCAACTCTCCACTTTTAAGCCTTAAATCTTATTTTTACCATTCTCGACTTGCATGCAAAGTCCGGGCTTGTTTTTGAAAAGATTTTATGTTAAAAGTTGATGAAAATAAGAAATTTTGCCAAAAATTTTCATTTAAGTTGACTTCGGATAACATTTTTGGTAAACAGATTCTAATTCGTATTTTGACGGTCTCGATGGGTCTATATCATAATTTGGGACTTGGGCATGTGCACGGAATCGAAATCGGAAGTCAACAACCCGAGATATTAGATTTTGTTGAAGTTTGAAAGTAAAAGACTTGATGAAATAAAGATGTTTGACATTTTGGATATTGGGTTCGTATTTTAGTTTTGGACCCGGTATAGGTCCACCCTATTTATGACTTATTTGTGAAATTTGGTGAGAAGTGGAGATGTTTTGATGTGATTCGGACGTCCGGTTGAGAAATTAGAAGTTTTAAAATTTTCTTGAAAACTTCATTTGATTTGGTGCTAAATTTGTAGTTCTAGGTGTTATTTTGGCGATTTAATCGTGCGAGCAAGTTCATATGATATTTAAGATTTGTATGCATAATTGGTTTGGAGTCCCGAGGGATTTGGTGAGTTTAGAATTGACTACGGAGTGAAATTTGGACTTAGAGATGTTGCTGGTGTTTCAGTTATGGTGTTGTCCTCTGATCTCGCATTTGCGAGATCAAAGTTTGCATTTCCGAGCATGATAGCCATGGTTGTGCATTTGGATCGGATATATGAAATTTGAACTGTTCCGTCAGATTTTGAATTTTAACTTTTGGATATTTGGATCAAATTTCGAATTATGTTTATTAAATTTTGGATATTTGGATCGGATTCGAATTAAAATGTAACCCAATCTGATTCGAAATTTTGAAATTATTAAAACATGTATAAATAATAAACATTAATACTAGGGTTAGGTCTTATTTCATTTTCACTTTCTACGCAAAGTTCATCTCTATCTCTAAGCACTAAGCTCTCTTCAGAGTTAAGAGAGACTACTGCTCTCTTGCTATGTCTATTCCCTCCCCTCTCTTCTCTGTGTTACAATTATCGACGGTGACCGGACGGTGGGAAGACTGACTCCTTCTCTCTCTCGTTCACTCGCTCTCACTCTTTTGCCCCTAATGGGAATGCGCAGCCATGATGCCCATCATTTCTTGCCGGAACTCATTCGTTTTTGTTTACTAGTTTAAAATGACTTCCTTTATTCTCCTTGCTATTCTTTTCAGTGGAATATATATTTATTTACTCACATACACAACCCAACCATTATGATTCAAATGTTTCTAAGACTTCATTTTTTATTTATGATTAAAATTTGTTCTATGTAATGAGTCTGCAGCTAGAAAACAAAAGTAGAAAATGAGTCTCAAAATGGAGGGAACAAAAGAAAAGGTAGAATTTATTTATATAATTTTAAAGCCTAATGAGTGAAATCATCTCTCTTTCTAAGCAGATTCAAACTCCAGTAAAACAAAATGATACATGACTAGCAACATTTTAATTCTTTTTCTTTTCGTAATCAACAATACTATAATACATATGACTAGATTAGCAATAAAACACAAAAGCAGATGCATTAGGCGAGTATATTAGCAGTAGCCTTTATAACATGTACAATCCATCCGAAATCCGAATTTTTTATCTAATCCAAATTTTAAAGTACGATTTGATCCGATATTAATTCGGATCAGATTCAGATTGCATTATGTAGAATTTGAAATCCAAAATATCAATCTGAAGTGTCCTAAATCCGATCTGATTCATGCACATCCCTAAATGAAACCTTTACATTTGTGAGCTACTCATCGCAAATAAAAAGAGTAGATGGGCCAGGCAGTCCTCGCAACTATGAGAAAAACTTGTATTTGCAAAGTGAGTCCGGGGAGGACATAATCGCAAATCTGATCATTATGTCACAATTACGAAGTGGGATGTTCGCATTTGCGAACTAACCTTCGCATTTGCAAAGGCGGTAAAGGAGCGAAGGACTTCACATTTGTGGTAATCCCCTCGTATTCGCGAAGCACATGTCACAAATGCAACATATGCAGCTGAACAAAACTTTACTTATACATGATTTTTCTCCCATTCTTCAAATTTTCAAAACCTAAAGCACAATAGGCAGTTTTCCAAAGACCATTTCTTCCCTCAAAACCTTGGTGAGTGATTCTAAACTAGTTTCTTTTAATTTTTCACTTTATTGTACAAGGTTTCAACATAATTTTTGAGGTTTTCATGGTGGAATTAGGGATTTTTGGGTAGAAACTATAGATTTGATAAATTAGGAATTTAGACCTCAAATTGAGGTCGGATTCCAAACACAATTATATATCTGGGATCAGAGGTAAATGGGTAATCGGGTTTTGGTCCGAATTTTAGGTTTGGACCATGCGAGCCAATATGTTGACTTTTGTTGAATTTTTTTAAAAAATGGCCTAAATTTAATTCTTTGCAATCGTGGGTAGTTCCTAAGGATTAAATGAAGTCGTTTGGGTGGTAATTTTCTAGATTCTATTGTTTAGAGGCTTGTTTGAAGGGAAAAGTTGTGATTGAGCTTTAAGTGTGGTCGTTCAAGTGAGGTCAGTGTCGCAGTTAACCTTGGCTTGATGGATTAGATATTATTTCTGTATTTGTTATGTGTTTGAGTGTTGGGTACAACATATAGATGAGATGACAAGTACTTATGTGTTATTGTCGAGTTATAGCATCCGAGTGGGTCTTATTCTTGTAATTGTTGCTTTCACTTATCATATTGTCCATGCTTAGACTAGCTACTCGTTATGTTGAACATTCTTACATGTTTACGGACCTTGGTATTGATTGAGTATTGATTCAGAGTTGAGGTTTGTATTGTGAAACCAAATGTTAAAGTATGACTTGTTCTTGATATTTCTATCTCTCTGTTGTTATTGTTCCTTATTTTCGTGATGGGGAGTGTTAATGCACGAAGGATGATGTTAGGCCATGTTTTATGAGTGTTAATGCACGAAGGATGATGTCGTGCCATATTGTGAGTGTTAATGCACGAGTGGGTGATATTGTACCACGTTATGAGAGATGTTAATGCATGAAGGGTGATGTCGTACCGTTTTATTAGTTTCGTATGGTGAGGTTGAGAGTAAAAGCATGAAGGGTGATGCTGTGAAATTTTCTTTACCGTTCTTACTTGTTTCTATCTATTTAAGGCATATTAGTTGACCAAGTCCTTATCACTACATTGATTATTTATCTTGTGATTCCCTCAGCATGTCCCCCTTCCCAATATTACTTGTTTCGTTTCTATTATTACTGTTATTAGTATATATATTATTATACTTCACATGTTTGTTTTATGGTGTCTTGTCCTAGCATCGTCAACTTTTCCGAGGTTAGACTCGACACTTACCAGTACATGGGGTCGTTGTATTGATACTACACTTTTTTGTAAACCCAAGGTAGCGGACCGAGTTGATCCTGAGTTTAGATGTTGGCTTCATCTGATTGGAAACCCAAGGTAGTCTTGTTGGCGTCCACCGACCCTGGCGTCCCATCCTATGAATTATTTTTACTGTTTCATTTGTATCGAAAATAAACGTATTTCCTTCAGACAAATTACTTGTAGTTAAATCTTAGAAGTTTGTGGATTGCGACTCTAGATTCTGGGTATTTGTGTATAAATATTAAGATTGTTATGGATTTTTGCACTCTTTTAACTTGTTGTGGCTTAATTGTTAATCACTAAAAGGTTTAAGAACTTGGCTTAATAATATCTTAGGTAGGATTGCCTTGAAAGTGAAATAATAGGCGCCATCATGATCCCGACATTGGAAATTGTGGGTCATGACAAGTTGGTATAGAGCACTAGGTTGCCTAGGTATCACAATTCACGAGCAGGCTTAGTAGAATCTGGGAGATCGGTACGGAGACGTCTGTACTATCTCGTAGAGGCTATTGTGTTTCGGAACAACATCATTTTTATTATTCTTGTTGTGAAATTTTGTTTTCTCAGTGATAATCGAACTCCTCTACTCTTGTTATTTTGCAGATGGCTAGAACACGTACCATATATTCATCTGAATAGCAGCCAGAGTCCCAATGACAGCTCCTACAAGGGACAGAAGAAGAGGCCGAGGTCGTTCCAAAGGCCGAGGCAGGGGAAGGGCTCAACCTATATCCCGTGCAGTAGCACCAGTGGCGGAGTCTCAAGTAGAGTTTGATGGGGAGGCTCCAGCCTAGACTGTCCCAGCAGGACCAGCTCAGGTCCAATAGGAGTTCACCGCCACCCCGGTACTTCAATATGTTTTGGTTTGTCTAGTGGTCCTTATAGAGAGTATGGCAAAGAATGACACATATTCTATAGCACCAACCATCTCTAAGGCTGGGGAGGAGCACAGACTCCCGCTACTCTCACTCCGGATCAGATGGCTCCTCAGTTTCAGAATTCAGCAGCTTAGCCCGTTGGGGTAGTACAACCAGGTGTTACGGCACAGACCGGTGATGGATTAGTTATGTCATTAGAGGCTTTATCAAGATTGGATAGGTTTACCAAGCTTTTCCCAGTTCACTTCAGTAGTGCATCTTCAAAGGACCCCCGGGACTATCTGGACAATTGTCATGGGTGTTACGGAACACGGGCATAGTGCAGACCCACGGGGTTGATTTCACCGTATTCTAGTTTTTGGGTTCCGCCAAGAAATAGTAGAGGGATTAAATGTTGACTAGATCAGCTGGGTTGCCGGCTCTCACTTGGGGCCAATTATCTTAGTTATGTCTTGATGCGTTTCGTCCTGTCACATTGAGAGACGATTATCTGAGGCAGTTCGATGTCTTCGGTAGGGCTCTATGACTGTCACTCAGTATGAGACGGAAGTCTGATGGGGGACTCCTCTCTTTCCCCACGAGAGAGAGAGAGAGAGAGAGAGAGAGAGAGAGAGAGAGAGAGAGAGAGAGAGAGAGAGAGAGAGAGAGAGAGAGAGAGAGTATGAGAGAGAGAGAGAGAGAGAGAGAGAGAGAGAGAGAGAGAGAGAGAGAGAGAGAGAGAGAGAGAGTGTTTATTGAGGGACTTGTTCATCCTATTATATTGTAGATGGCTAAGGAGACTAGGAGTGAGAATTATTTTCAGACGACTGCCAATGTTGCCAGGCGAGGCGAGATGATACTAGCTCAGGGAGTGGTGAGGGATCTAACAAGAGACCTCATTATTCTAGTGGATTCCGTGGTGCCTCGTCTGGAGGTAGGGGTACTTATCGTAGAGTCCATCCTCCTAGAACGTTTCATTCATCACTCCAAGCTTCCCAAGGTGCTTCAGGTGGTCGTGTCCCTCATGTGCATTATTCCAATCAGGTAACCTATATTGTACCACCAACTCCTATTAATGCATATATACTCTAGAGCTTTAGGGGTGGTTACCCGGGATGACAAGGTTTGTTTCAGGGTCAGCAATCTCAGCAGCCGAGGTCTTGTGATACTTGTGGTGATATGAGGCACATTGCTAGGATTTACCCTCGAGTATCGAGTAGTTCTTAACATCAGGGTTCTCGTGTTATGGTTCCAGCACCTGGTGATTCACCGCCCCCTCAACCAGCTAGAGGCACGGTTCAGACAGTTAGAGGTAGAGGTCGAGGTATTAGAGGTGGATTCCAGGCCGCTAGAGGTGGATGCCAGTCAGTTAGGGCATGTCCTCGAGATGTAGTTCATAGTGGTGGGGCTAATCCCGATGCTATGTTTTTCTAGCCAAGATGAGGTTGGGTCATCTGATGCGGTTATCATAGGTACAGTTTCAGTTTGCATTAGGGATGCCTCAATAATATTTATCTGGTTTTTACTTATTCTTATGTGACATCCTATTTTGCTTCGTATTTGGTTGTGTCTCATGATTCTTTGGGTGCCCATGTGTATGTGTCCACCCCTTGTGGGGGTTTCTATCAATGTGGATCATATTTAACATTAATGTGTGGTTACTACTAGGAGCCTTGAGATTCATGTAGATATCTTACTTCTCAATATGGTCGATTTTGATGTCATTTCGGGATGGACTAGCTGTCACCTTATCATGCTATATTAGATTGTCATGCTAAGACGGTGACCTTAGAGTTGCTGGGGTTGCCTCGATTATAGTATAAAGTCATTTGTGGTCATTCTACCATAAGGGTTATCTCTTACGTGAAGTATCAACATATGGCCGAGAAGGGGTGTTTAGTTTATTTGGCTTATGTCCGCAATTCTTGTGCAGAGGTTCCTTCCATGGATTCAGTACCGGTCATCTGTAAGTTTCTAAAGGTGTTTCCTGTAGACCTGCCAGGGATGCCACTCGACATGGATATTGACTTCTATATTGATTTGGCTCTGAGCACTTAACCCATTTCCATTCTGCCGTACCGTATGGCCCCGCCAAAGTTGAAAGAACTGAAGGAGCAGTTGCAAGATTTGCTTGATAAGGGCTTTATTAAACCTAGTGTCTCGCCCTGAGGTGCGCCCTTGTTATTTGTGAAGAAGAAAGATAGATCGATGAGGATGCATAGATTATCGATAATTTAATAAAGTTACCATTAAGAACAAGTATCCATTACCAAGAATTGACGACTTATTTGATCAACTTTAAGGTGCCAACGTGTTTTCAAAGATTGATTTGAGGTCTGGCTATCATCAGTTAAGGATTAGGGCATCTCATGCCCCTAAGATAGCTTTTCAGACTCGGTACAGGCATTATGAGTTTCTAGTGATGTTATTCGGGATAACAAATGCCCAAGCAATATTTACGGATTTGATGAACCGGGTGTTCAAGCCCTATTAGGATTCCTTTGTGATTGTGTTTATTGATGATGTTTTGTTCTACTCTTGCAGCCGAGAGGAGCATGAGAATCACCTTCAGATCGTTCTTCATACTTTGAGAGACAACTAGTTATATGCTAAGTTTTCAAAATGTGAGTTTTTGTTGAGCTCAATCTCCTTCTTGGGACACGTTGTATTAGTAAAGGGTATTCAGGTGGATCCTAAAAAGATTAAGGCAGTAAAGAACTGACCTAGACCCACATCACACATAGAGATCCAGAGTTTCTTAGGATTGCTGGGTCATTACCGTCGGTTTTTCGAGGGGTTTTCATCTATAGCAGTCTCGTTGACCAGGTTGCCCAGAAGGGTGACTCGTTCAAATGGTCAGACTAGTGTGAGGTGAGCTTTTAGAAGTTCAAGACTATTTTGACTACAGCGCCGATGTTGGTGTTGCCTATAGGTTTAGGGACTTATACAATATATTATAGCGCATATCGTATTAGACTTTGTGCGGTATTGATGCGGGATGGCAAGGTGATTGCATATGCATTGCGTCAGATAAAGGTTCACGAGAAAAATTACCATGTTCATGACTTAGAGATGACAACCATTGTTTATGCACTGAAGATTTGGAGACACTATCTTTATGGCATGTCATCTAAGGTATTCATGGATCATCAGAGTTGAAATATTTGTTCAAGAAAAATGAGATCAATTTGAGGCAGAGGAGGCAGTATAGCTACTGAAGGACTATGATATCACCATCTTGTATCATCTTGGGAAGGCCAATGTAGTGGCTGATATGTTGACTAGAAAGTCAACTAGTATGGGTAGCCTTGTGTACATTCTAGTCGGTGAGAGACCGCTTGCATTAGATGTTCAGGCCTTGGCCAATCAGTTCGTAATGTTAGATGTTTCTAAGCTTTGTCATGTTGTAACTTATACAGTCGCCCGGTCTTTATTTTTTGAGTGTATCAAGGAGCTGCAGTATGATGACCATCAATTGCTTGTCCTTAGGGACACAGTGCGGCACGGTGATGCCAAGCCGGTTACGAATGGAGATGATGGAGTTTTGAAGATGCAGGGCCATGTTTGTGTTCCTAATGAGGATGGCCTTCGTGAGTTGATTCTAGAAGAGGCCCACAATTCATGTTATTCTATCTGGGTAGCGCCAAATGTATCAGGATTTGTGGCAGCATTATTGGTGGAGGATAATAAAGAAAGATATAGTGGCATATGTGGCTCGATGTCTAAATTGTCAGCACGTAAAGTACGAGCATTATAAACCTGGTGGTTTGCTTCAGAAGATAGAGATTCCTGAGTGCAAGTGGGAGCGTACCACTGTGGACTTCGTTGTTGGGCTCCCACGGACTCAGAGGAAGTTCGATGTAATTTGGGTTATTATGGATAGACTAACAAAGTTAGAGCATTTCATTCCTATGGCATTATCTATTATTCAGAGTGACTATATGAGATTTATATCCCCAAGATCATTCGTCTTCACAGTGTCCCCGTGTCTATCATTTATGATGGAGGTTCGTAGTTTACCTCACATTTAGGAAGGGTAGTATATTATGAGTTGGGCACACGGGTCGAGCCGAGCACAATATTTTATCCTCAGACGGACAAACAGTCCGAGTGAGATATGTGGAGTAGCCCACATTTTCATCAATGCAGGTACATTTTTATGTCCGTTCGATGACAAACAATTCTTTTAAAGGTAGAGAATGTGATGACCTGAAAGGTCATATTATGTTTTAGAACTCAACTTTGTGCTTTTAAGCTTTAAAAATCTCATTCATACCCTCTTCGATTTGCGTGAGCATTCTGGACGTGCATTCGCGAAGCTTTTATGTTAAAAGTTGATGAAAATAGAAACATTTGCTAAAAAACTTTATTTGAGTTGACTTTGGTTAATAATTTTGATAAATGGACCTATATTCGTGTCTTTACGGTCCCGATGGGTCTATATTATAATTTGGGACTTGAGCGTATACCCGAAATCGAAAGTCCCTAGCTCGAGATATCAGGCGTTGTCGAAATTTGAAAGTTAAAGACTTGATAAAATGGAAATGTTTGACCAAGGTTTGACTTTTTGGATATCAGATCCGTATTTTAGTTTCAAAAATCGGTATAGGTCCAATACCCTATTTTATAAATTGTCTGTAAAATTTGGTGAAAACGGAGTTGGTTTGATATTATTCGGACGTCTAGTTGAGAAATTGGAAGTTTTAAAATTTTCTTAAAAATTTCATTTGATTTGGTCCTAAATTCGTAGTTTTAAGTATTATTATGGCAATTTGATCGTGCGAGCAAGTTTGTATGATATTTTTAGACTTGTGTGTATGTTTTGTTTGGAAGCCCGAGGGTTCAGGTGAGTTACGGATAGGCTTCAGAGTTAAATTTGGACTCAGAGATGTTGCTGGTGTTCCAATTCTGGTGTTGGCCTCTGATCTCACATTTGCAATATCAGAGTTCACATTCACGATGATGACATCTTTCCATTTTGAGCTACTCATCACAAATGTGAAGAGTAGCTGGGCCATGCAGTCCTCGCAATTGCGAGAAAAGCTTCGCATTTGCAAAGTGAATCTGGGGAGGGCATGATCGCAAATATGATCATTTTTGTCGCAATTATGAAGTGGGATGTTCGCATTTGTAAACTAACCTTCACATTTGCGAAGGAGAGAGAGGTGCAAAGGGCTTTGCATTTGCGATAGTCCCCTCGCATTTATGAAGCTCATGTCATAAGTACGACATCTGCAGCTTAACAAAACTTAGACGAAATTTTTCTTCCATTCTTCAAATTTTCAAAACCTAAACCACAAGAGGCAATTTTCTAAAGGCCATTTCTTCCCAAAAACCTGGTGAGTGATTCTATACTAGTTTATTTCAATTTCAACCTAAAATTTGAGGTTTCATAATAAAATTGGGGATTTTTGGGTAGAAACTAGAGATTTGATAAAGTGGGTATTTAGACCTTAAATTGAGATCGAATTCCAAAATTAATTATTTATCCAGGCTCGAGGGTAAATGGGTAATCAGATTTTAGTCCGAATTTTGGGTTTGGACCAAGTGGGCCCGATTGTTGACTTTTGTTGTCTTTGTTCAATATTGGCCTAAATTGAATTCTTTACAATTGTGGATAGTTACTAAGGATTAAATTAAATCTTTTGGTTGGTAATTTGCTAGATTCTATTGTCCGGAGGCTTATTTGAAGGGAAAAACAATGATTGAGCTTTGAGTTTGGCCGTTGGAGTAAGGTAAATATCATGGTTAATCTTGGCTTAAGGAATTAGATATTATTTGTTTATTTTCTATGTGTTCGACTGTTAGGTATAATGTATAGGTGAGGTGACGAGTACTTATACATTGTTGTCGAGTTATAGCATGCGAGTGGGTCTTATTCGTGTAATTATTGCTTTCTATGATCATATTGTCCATGCTTAGACTAGCTACTCATTATGTTGAACATTCTTATAATGTCTATGTACCTTGGTATTGATTTAAAGTTGATGTTGGTATTGTGAAACCAAATATTGAAGTAAGACTTGTTCTTGATATTTTTATCACCATGTTATTATTATTCCTTGTTTTGATTAGGGCGAGTGTTAATGTACAAACGATGATGTCGTGCCATGTTTTGTGAGTGTTAATGCACGAAGGGTGATAGCGTGCCATTTAATTTATTTCTTATGGTGAGGTTGAGAGTAAAATCACGAAGGGTGATGTCGTGCAGTTTCCTTTACCGTTTACTTGTTCCTATATGTTTAAGGCATATTGGTTGATCAAGTCCATATCACTTTGATTCTTGATCTTGTGATCCCCTCAGCATGCCCCCCTCCCAATATTACTTGTCTCATTTATTTTATTGCTGTTATTTGTATATATATTATTATACTGCACATGTTTGTTTTGTGGTGTCTTGTCTTAGCCTCGTCACTACTTCGCCGACGTTAGACTCGACACTTACCAGTACATGGGGTTGGTTGTACTAATACTGCACTTTTTTATATAGATTTTTGGTACTGGACCGAGTTGATCCTGAGTTTAGCTACTGGCTTCATCTGGTCGGAGATACAAGGTAGTCTTGTTGGCATCCATGGGCCGTGACGTCCCCTCCTATACATTCTCTTTACCATTTGAAAATAATTATATTCCCTTCAGACAATTACTTGTAGTTAAATCTTAGAAATTCGTGGATTGTGGCTCTAGATTCTAGGTAGTTGTGTATATTATTAAGATTGTTATGGATTTTAGCACTCTTTTAACTTGTTATGGCTTAATTGTTGTAAATCACTGAAAAATTTAAGAACTTGGCTTAATAATCTCTAATGTTGGCTTGCCTAGCAAGTGAAATGTTAAGCGTCATTATGGTTCGATGGTAGGAATTCCGGATCGTGACAAAAAAATATACATTTTGTCGTCTATTATTTTTAAAAGCATCTAAAAATATACATTTTATTTTATTTTTTTCTCAATGAAAAGGAAGCTTACGTATAACATTGACAGGAAGCAAAATAAAAAATCATCTATAAACATTATTTATAAAATGTTTATTATTTTATTAGTGAAAAATAGAAGAAAAGATACAAACTTACTGTTACACTGTACTAATGCGCATGGGAGAATGACAAAGTTACCCCCAAAAAAAACAATTTATCCTTACTTATCTATTTATTTTTCTATCTATCAAAATAATTATATTTTTTACCCATAGTAATTTTTGTGGGAAATTTTTTCTTTTTTCTCCAATTTTTTTTATTTATAGCTTCTTTTCTTTTTTTCTTTTTTCTAGGTTTCTTTTTGTTTTTTTTCCTTCATAATTTATTTTTACCTAAATCGTATTATTTTTATTTTTGTCAAAACTTATTTTATATTCAAATTGACTCCTTTTTTTTTTTTAAATTTATTTTCTTTATTTCTTGGTCCTTTTGGCTTTGATGGGTTTCTGTAGCTCAACAATAGTAAAAGGTGGTGGCCCATGGCCCAAAAGACACGTAATAAGACACGTGTATATTTTCTGTGGTTTTTACTCGACCGAATTTTATCTCCCGCCAGGCGCCATTGAAATCCATTTTTTTCAAAAAGAGAAGCCACTGAAAATGAAAAGATCCCTCCTGTGATTTAGAAAACTCAATAATTCCTAATTCCACAGTATCAGTTCTAGGGTTCTTACATTCCATTAAAAGGAAACTCTGAATTTTGTTAATATATTTTATAGTAGTTTCAATGGCAGAAATCAATCAAGATATGTTACACGGAGACTTCTCCAGAATCTTCATCGGTGTTCGTTTTTTTCTTGTCGGATTCGACTCTCTAAGAAAAGAGCAGGTTTTACCCATTCATCCCCTAATTTGGAAAGTACAATAATTTGTATTTCCGCTGTTCAAAGTATTTGGATGTTGCTTTCATTGCTCTACTCTTAACTTTCTTCACTATTTGTTTGAAGATTCGGTCAAAGCTTTTGGATGGTGGTGGAGTTGACGCGATAGAATATGGACCGGATTGCACACACCTTATTGTAGATAGAATTGTTTATGTAAGTACACAAATAGCTCATTTTGTACCAAATTTATTATTTTTCTCATTCTGCAATTTCGTTAGTTCTTGTTTTCAGTCTGGGTTTGTTGTTCTTCTATTAGAAACAGCCTCTCTACCTGAATTAATTCAGGTAGGAGTAAGGTCTGCGTACAAACTACCTCCCCATACCCCACTTGTTGGGATCAAACTGGGTTTGTTGTTGTTGTTGTTTTCAGTCATTGTTCCTCCGTATTATGTCGATCAATCAATTAATTATATGAATTTATGTGTTCATGTGTTTATAAGATTCTCTTTATTGATCAACTTATCCCAACTTTTTTTTTAATTTTTCACTTGGATATCTTACCATTATTAATGAAACTGGGCACTGACTCTTTATGTTTAGGACGATCCCATATGTGTTGCTGCCCGACAGGATGGAAAAGTTCTAGTCACAAGCTTATGGGTTGAGCACAGTTTTGACGTGGGAATGGATTCCGATCACCTTTCTGTGAGTTCGTTGGGAAATGTCTTTATGTCATACATATGACATGTTTATGAATTGGAAAATGCTTTGTTTGAGTCTATTCAAAGTTGAACGTGTGGTTATAGTTGAATGTTTACGATAATGACTGCAATTAGTGTCTTCGATTGTACAATTGAATTAGCATTTTTGCTGATTGACTCTATACGCTCATTTCTCTGTGAGAGTTGCTTGTTCTATTCCTTCGAATGTCACTATGGTGCACGAATGGATCTTAAGTTATGTTCGTGAGTCCAGCTTCATTTCACATCATTTTGCTTTCCCACAAGGCTGTATATCTGATCCATTGTGAAGTACGTTCAGGTGGTGGCAACATTTGTTGGTTTCTTGGTTGTTATCCTATATTTTTTAAATAACAATTCTGGACAATAAAAATGTTAGCGTATAAAACGTAAATATAAATAAAGCAATAATTAATTCGAGCTCACTGAATTCACAATGTTTCCTTAAGGAATTTAATCCCCTCCTAGTACCCAAGATTATGGATTACTTCCTCCCAGGATAGAATGAATTACACACTGGTGTAGTGGTACTGCAAACCCCAGTGTTTCAGCGAACACAAAGTTCCGTAGCAAATCACACTTTACGGATGCTTTGTTTGTGGTTAAAACAATGCAGAATAAAGAAGGACAACTCAGAAGTCGAATGAAAATTCTGAGAGGAAGGAATGCAATGTATAGCCAATGTTGAATTCTTACCAAAGAGATTGAAATTCGTTTTTCCAGTGTATACAGTGTATATATTGAGTGTATACAGTGTATATGTATCGAGTGTATACAGAGTGTATATCGAGTGTATATAGAGAGTATCTCAAGTATTTTTTATGATCTATCTCGTTCTCTCCAACTTCTGCTCTATTTATAGCAGTTTTTTGAGATAGATCCGCCCCTTCCATGATGTAACAAGCACTAGGCTATCATAGAGGAGGCACTTACATGGTGGAATAGGCACTTGTTGCTTGTTGGTGCAATACACTCTCATTTCCCATTCACTTGGTGCAATACACTCTCATTTCCCATTCACTTGGTGCAATACACTCTCATTTCCCATTCACTTGGTGCAATACACTCTCATTTCCCATTCACTCTTAAAATAAAACTCAACAATCCCCCACATGAATGGGGAATGGCTATATCACGGAAGTGTGCATGAAAAACTACGTGATTCGCAAGTAAGGATTAATTGAATCCGGATAAGTAGGTTTCCCTTTGAACTTTCCGTAGTGAACTTATGTCGGATATACTCGATCAATCTGTAGATTTGATATCTTTGAACCATCGAACTATGGTGTATACCTAGACAACCACAAGTCACACAACCAATTTGTAATTCTCACCGTTGTGTTCGTTGTGTTCGTTTCAGCCATGAACACCGCCTGGTTTCATAAGTGCGTAGAGAACTGGCCTTACAGAATTCTCCTTGAAGCGGCTAACACTTCACACTTACATAGGTGATTCCTAAACGTGTCATCCCGTAGATACACTATTTGATATACCTCGTATCAAATTTAGAAATCATTAAAAAGCCTTAATGCTTTATCCTTGGTACTGAACATTGTCTTATAAGAGAATGGACCAAAAGTTTATTTGACAATGTTGAACCGTCAAAAATGACTTTGTTTGATCTCCTTGAACCTAGATCTTGGGATCTCCAGTCTTCTAGGTAGAGTTACCGCCACTATGACTTGTTCTCGGCCACAGTCCCATTCCCCTTGATGATTTCTCAACTACATCTCTAGTTAGGCCTTTTGTAAGTGGATCCGCCACATTATCACTTGACTTTACATAGTCAATCGTGATAATTCCTCTAGAGAGTAATTGTCTAACGGTTTTATGTCTTCGTCGTATATGACGAGATTTACCGTTATACATAACGCTCCCAGCCCTTCCAATTGTCGCTTGACTATCACAGTGTATGCATATTGGTGCCAAGGGTTTGGGCCAAAATGGAATATCTTCTAAAAAATTCCAGAGCCATTCAGATTCTTCACCGGCTTTATCCAAGGCTATGAACTTAGCCTCCATTGTAGAGCGGACAATACAAGTTTGTTTGGACGACTTCCAAGATACCGCTCCTCCACTAATGATGAATACATATCCACTTGTGGACTTGGAATCGGTTGATCCGATGATCCAATTTGCATCACAGTATCCTCAATGACCGCAGGATATTTACTGTAGTGCAAAGCAAAGTCCTGTGTATGTACTAAGTACCCCAAAACTCGTTTCATGGCCATCCAATGAGATTGACCTTGATTGCTCGTATATCGACTCAATTTACTTATAGCACAGGCTATATCTGGTCGTGTACAGTTCATGATGTACATTAAGCAACCCAACACACGAGCATAATCCAATTGTGATATGCTTTGGCCATTTGACCTTTGTTCTTTGTCAATTGGAGTCTTTGAAACATTAAAGCCCAAGTGCTTGAATTTTTCAAGTACTGTCTTGATATAATGAGATTGTGACAATGTCAAACTTCGAGAAGTCTTATGGATCTTAATTCCTAGAATTAAATCAGCAACTCCCAAGTCTTTCATATCAAACTTGCTAGTTAGCATACGCTTAGTAGCATTTATATTAGCAATGTCATTACTCATTATGAGCATATCATCCACATATAAGCAAACAATGACTATGTGATTTGGAACATTTTTAATGTACACACATTTATCACATTCATTTATCTTAAACCCATTTGACAACATTGTTTGGTCAAATTTAGCATGCCATTGTTTGGGTGCTTGTTTTAATCCGTAAAGGGACTTAACAAGTCTACAGACCTTCTTTTCTTTACCTGGAACCACAAACCCTTCAGGTTGTTCCATGTATATTTCTTCCTCCAACTCTAAATTTAAGAAGGCCGTCTTAACATCCATCTGATGAATTTCAAGACCATAAACCGCAGATAACGCTACTAACGTTCGTATGGACATAATTCTTGTAACTGGAGAGTAGATATCAAAATAATGAAGACCTTCTCGTTGTCTATACCCTTTGACCACAAGTCTTGCCTTATATTTGTCAATAGTGCCATCATCTTTAATTTTCCTCTTAAAGATCCATTTAGAACCCAACGGTTTGTTTCTAGGAGGAAGATCAACCAATTCCCATGTATGGTTGTTCAATATGGATTCTATTTCACTATTGATTGCCTCTTTCCATAACAATGATTCCGAAGAAGACATAGCTTCTTTAAATTTTTTAGGCTCATTTTCCAATAAGAAAGTCACAAAATCTGGTCCAAATAAAATAGACGTTCTTTGACGTTTACGCCTTGGATCATCCTGGTTAAGTGTACTTTCTTTTGCTTCTTCCTGAGGTCATTTAGATCCTTCTCTAATCGACTCACATTCCTTTTTATACGGATATATATTTTCAAATAACTCAACATTATCTGATTCTATAACCGTATTATTATGAATGTCGGGATTTTCTGATTTATGAACCAGAAATCGATATGTTTTACTATTAGTCGCATATCCTATGAAAACACAATCAACGGTTTTCGGTCTTATTTTTACCCTTTTGGGTTTAGGAACTTGCACTTTTGCCAAACACCCCCACACTTTAAAATAATTCAAGTTGGGCTTCCTTCCTTTCCATTTTTCATATGGAATGGATTGTGTTTTGCTATGGGGTACTCGATTTAGTATTCGGCTAGCAGTAAGTACGGCTTCCCCCTACAAGTTCTGTGGAAAACCAGAACTTATCAATAATGCGTTCATCATCTCCTTTAATGAACGATTCTTTCTTTCTGCAATCCCATTGGATTGGGGTGTGTAAGGGGCCGTTGTTTGATGAATAATTCCATATTCTAAACATATTTGTTCAAAAGGAGATTCATATTCACCACCCCTATCACTTCTTATCATTTTGATTTTCTTGTTAGGTTGTGTTTCAACTTCATTTTTGTATTGCTTGAATGCGTCTATTGCTTCATCTTTACTATTAAGTAAGTAAACATAGCAATATCGAGTACTATCGTCAATAAAAGTTATGAAATATTTCTTTCCACTACGAGATGGTATTGACTTCATGTCACAAATATCTGTGTGAATTAAGTCTAAAGGATTTGAATTCTTTTCAACCGACTTATAAGGATGTTTAACATACTTAGATTCCACACATACTTGACATTTTGATTTGTCACATTCAAATTTAGGCAATACTTCCAAATTAATCATTTTCCGTAAGGTTTTATTATTGACATGACCCAAACGTATATGCCATAATTCATTTGACTCAAGTAAGTAAGACGAAGCTGAAATTTTATTATTATTCTCAACGACCATTACATTCAGCTTGAAAAGGCCCTCACTGAGGTAACCTTTTCCTACAAACATTTCGTTCTTACTTATTACAACCTTATCGGAAACAAAAACACATTTAAAACCATTCTTAACAAGAAGTCCAGTAGAGACTAAATTCTTCCTAATCTCGGGAACATGAAGGACGTTGTTCAAAGTCACCACTTTGCCGAAAGTCATTTTGAGAAATATCTTCCCACATCCTTCAATATTGGCCTTAGATGCATTTCCCATAGAAATCGTCTCGTCGGGTCCAACAGGAGCATAAGTAGCAAACGCTTCTCTAACAGTATATACATGATGAGTGGCTCCAAAATCAATCCACCACTCTTTAGGATTGCCTACCAAGTTGTATTCGGAAAGCATGGCACATAAGTCATCAACATCATCATGCTTTTCAACCATGTTTGCTTGACCCTTCTTCTTGCCTTTCTTCGGAGCACTACACTCCGTAGATTTGTGTCCGGGTTTTCCATAGTTGTAGCAGTTTCCACTGAACCGCTTCTTTCTTGGGTTGTATTTCGGTCCAGAAGTATTCTTCCTCTTTTTGTTCTCTTCAGCAATATTTGCTCCCATGATTGTTGAGTTTTCACGGCCTCTCTTGTCAATAACTTTATTGTCCTCTTCGATTCTCAACCGAACAATAATATCTATTAGGGACGTCTCCTTGCGTTTGTGTTTCAATTAATTTTTTAAGTCCTTTAACAACGGAGGCAACTTCTCAATCATTGCTGCTACTTGGAATGCTTCATTGATAACAAGACCTTCAATGAAATTTTCATTAGTAAAAATACTAAGGTTACTACTTTCAACATCAATATTAATTTGATTTTTACCTTCAGCAAGGAGATCGTGAATAATCACTTGCAATTCCTGGACTTGGGTAATAACAGACTTGCTATCTACCATTTTGTAGTCCAAAAACTTTGCAGCAACAAACTTTTTCAACCCAGCATCTTCACTTTTGTATTTCTTTTCAAGCGCAGTCCACAGTTCCTTTGACGTTTCTACGCCACCGTAGACGTTATACAAAGAATCTTCCAACCCGCTTAGAATATAATTCTTGCATAAAAAATCTGAATGCTTCCACGCCTCAACGACGAGAAAGCGTTCAGTTTCTGGAGTTTCATCGGACAACACAGGAAC
Organism: Nicotiana noctiflora; assembly: GCA_032618575.1. NCBI lineage: Eukaryota > Viridiplantae > Streptophyta > Magnoliopsida > Solanales > Solanaceae > Nicotiana > Nicotiana noctiflora. The sequence continues at coordinate 60,526 of JASVEL010003027.1, read as the reverse complement.
ATCTTCCTTGATGAACTTCTGGAGACTTAGAGTAGTCAAATAGAAGAATATCTTTTGTTGCCATCGCTTGAAATCAATCCCGAAAATTTTCCTGTTTTTTCCGCCGGTGCCAATGCTACCGGAGTTGTTCGGCTTGTTGACGCATTAGCAGTCACCACTGGAACAACTTGGTTCTCATTCCCATTAGTCATTTTTGGAAAAAAAATGACACAAACAAACGTTTAATAAACGTTTAAAACTGGAGTTAAAAATATAACGTAGATTTTAATCTCCAACAAACCGCCACGAAGGCTTTACTCTCCAAAACGGGAGTACACAAAACCACAAAGGTTTTAATTTCCAGAATAATAAGGATAACACAAATATAGAAATAAAAATTATTAAATTCCTTAAGCTTGTTGGTTTCTTGGTTGTTATCCTATATTTTTTTAAATAACAATTCTGGACAATAAAAATGTTAGCGTATAAAACGTAAATATAAATAAAGCAATAATTAATTCGAGCCCACTGAATTCACAGTGTTTCCTTAAGGAATTTAATCCCCTCCTAGTACCCAAGGTTATGGATTATTTCCTCCCAGGATAGAACGAATTACACACTGGTGTAGCGGTACTTCAAACCCCAGTATTTCAGCGAACACAAAGTTCAGCAGCAAATCACACTTACGGATGCTTTGTTTGTGGTTAAAACAATGCAGAATAAAGAAGGACAACTCAGAAGTCGAATGGAAATTCTGAGAGGAAGGAATGCAATGTATAGCCAATGTTGAATTCTTACCAAAGAGATTGAAATTCGTTTTTCCAGTGTATACATTGTATATATCGAGTGTATACAGTGTATATATCAAGTGTATACAGAGTGTATATCGAGTGTATACAGAGAGTATCTCAAGTGTTTTTCTGATCTATCTCGTTCTCTCCAACTTCTGCTCTATTTATAGCAGTGTTTTGAGATAAATCCGCCCCTTCCATGATGTAACAAGCACTAGGCTATCATAGAGGAGGCACTTACATGGTGGAATAGGCACTTGTTGCTTGTTGGTGTAATACACTCTCATTTCCCATTCACTTGGTGCAATACACTCTCATTTCCCATTCACTTGGTGCAATACACTCTCATTTCCCATTCACTTGGTGCAATACACTCTCATTTCCCATTCACTTGGTGCAATACACTCTCATTTCCCATTCACTCTTAAAATAAAACTCAACAACATTTGTTTTTTATATTTAGGGAGAAAGCAGACTTGGAAATACTGTGCAAGGCAGATATTTACAAAATTTCTGCTAACTAACTAACTTCTTTGAATTTTAATGGCGTCATAAATATATCCATTAGCCTGTGTATTGCTTCTTTAAAGTTCCACATGAATGTCTTCATGTATTTGTAAGAGCTCAAAATTTTCTCTGCTGGATCATTTGTATTCTTTGCTCTGTGTCTGAACTTGAGATAAGCCCTTTAAATAGCTGACAGTTTACCTCCTTTCCCTCCAAACCCCAAACACGAAATAGTAGTTGATATAACTCAGAATATTCACTATGTTTCTTACAGATGATGTACAGACCTCTGAGAGATTTGAATGGAATCCCAGGTGCTAAGTCTCTAGTTCTGTGCTTAACCGGATATCAACGACAAGACCGAGATGATATTATGGTTTGTTTAACTCTTGTTTCCTTAAACTCTATTATATCTCTTAAAAAAGAAAATTAAACAGTGGCTTCTCAATTATATCTCATGTCACCTTGCTATTTGGTCGCTTCTTCCAGACAATGGTTGGGCTGATGGGTGCAAATTTTTCAAAGCCACTGGTTTCACACAAAGTCACGCATCTTATTTGCTACAAATTTGAGGGTAAACCTGTTTCTACTGTTGCAGCACTGCTGACTGTAATACCTGCTCCCTTAGTTTCTTGTCTTCTTTGCTCAGGGCAGTTTATCCTAGCAGGAGTTTAAAGGGGTTTCAGGTCGCCGAAGCCCATTTTTACGGAGAAACTCCTTTAACCTCGTTTTAATACTTGAATATAAATCTAATTTATTCCACGTAGACTACTGGTTCTGAGGCATAAATGTTGGATGTGTGGTATGTGTCGAACATGTGTAGTTCACAGCAAAGTGAAAAATCCAGTTAGCATAGCATCTACTCTAATGATCACCTGCATTTGTGAAATTGACGTGTTAAACTGGAAGTGGTTGATAAGTTTCATCCTTTGTTCTTTCTTTATATGTATGGTTTACTGTGGTAAATTTCAGGCTTCGAAGCTTAAGGTATCAGCGCTTGCTAAAACATCTGTTCTTATCTGCCATTATGGCAAGCTGTGAATTACCTTAAGTTATGGTAATCCACTTTCATGTAATGGTTATGCCTTTTAATGTACTCTTCCACCAAATCAGGAGAGGAAGAATGATACTTCAAATACAATCTGATTTTTCTCTTTTAACTGTATCTGGTTTTGTTCTGTTTACTACTCTTTTACAATTAAATGAGCCAACGTTATTTGATAGGAGAGAAATATGAGCTTGCCAAGAAACTGAAGAGGATAAAGCTAGTGAATCACGGGTGGATAGAAGATTGGTAAGCCAGAATTCTTTATACAAGTCGCACATGCCTGGGGGACCACACCTGTTTGGTCACTTTTCCTTGATAGAAACTTTTCTACTTTCAAGTTTCTCAAGTTGATCCTTTTAATCTCTTTATTCTGCAGTTTAAGGGCTTGGGAAATTCTTCCTGAGGCTGCATATGATAAAAGGTGAGACCTTTTAAGCGTTGAATTTTAATTGTCCGTTCTCTCTATCAGAGGGCATCTTGTTTTGTTTAGGTAGGCTTTAATCGAGGTCTCCTTGGTGTTTGTTTCAGTGTGCGAAGTCCACAAGGCTGCCCTTTATTTTAAAGAACTTGAATATATGAAGTTTTACGTTGTGAAATTGAGAAAACCTGTTCTAGAATATGTCAGTATTCCTATTTGAAACAATCAACACAAAGATTAATTTCTTTTAAGGTTATCAGGTCAATTTGCATAAGACACTCCAGTCATCAACTTGTCTTATGTAAATCAATAGTTTAAAGTACATGGATTATTATGTGTGCTTAAGCTCAATCTAGGCGGAACTCGTGCAAAACTTTCGAGGCACCTTCTCAGACTTTAGTCATCGAATTGTCTTAGAATGGCACAGGTCGGTAATGCTATTGCTTTGTTTTCTTTCTTAGTTGTGGTGGCTTCCTGTGCCAAGGAAACAAGGAGTTAACAAACATAATAATGAAAGCATTGTGCTCCTAAAATGAAGTTATAGAGCTGTCAAATGAAAATGGCATTAGGTACAAAAAAACCAAAGGTAATGCTATTCGCGATATGCTTATGTTTGTGAGCCTCAATTTTGAGTACCCAATTATATTAACAAAAAACTCGTGGCATTGTCACACATTGTGCCTTTTTCCTTTTTACTCCAGTGGGTATGAGTTGGAGATGGTGGAAGCCGAAGCCAAGGATTCTGAAGATGAACAAGACGACATTGCTGCAAACACAGGAGGAGAGAGAGTTTCTTTCACTAGTTCTCTACATTCAAAGAGTCCCAGTCAATTCCGTTTGAAGCAGGAGATCTGTAGAAACATCTCAGAGATACACACACCTACAGGTTTGTCAGATCTTGGAAACCATGATCAGCTGGTGTTATGTGCTTCCAAGGAATCAAAATCAGACCTGGTTACATCCTTTGAAAAATCTCACAAGAGCCATCTTGAGACCCTTGGCACCACTCTGAGTAGAAATAAAGAGGTGCCGCATAGCATGCCACTAAATGGAAATAGTCCGGCTTCAGTTTCTACTAGTGCTAAAAAGTTTCCTAACTCATGTTTGTCAAACAGTTGTACTAAAATTTATTCCCGAAAAAATCCTAGAAAAATTGGTCTCACCATGGCCTCGGAACAAATAGAGAGCGCAGGATGTCCTCCCATTAATGAGGTGAGTAAGCATTGCGATAACGTGAACATCTCCTCAGAGAAAGAACAGGATGGAACTGAATCCTTTTCTGCAGAAAAGGACCAAAGTGGTCTGCTCCCTGGGAGGAGGAGGGTGGACATGTTATATAGTAGCTCCAATTCTTCAAAAGCTAGTCATAGTCCAGACAGCATGTTAGATCGTGGCCTGGTAGAAGATCGTGGCATAGAGTTAGGAAGACATTGGTTATTAGGGAAGAATGTCCATTCTGAAAATGGTGCGAATCTTGATCCCTCGCAAAACTGTGATTCTTCCATTTCCTATCCCATAAAACTGGGCAATCAGCAAGAGTGTGATGAGGATGCATTGCAAGCTGGCACTTGTGCAGTCACGGGGTTAAAAAAGCCTACGTTGAGCAGCAATGTGGACCCTGTGAATTTTCACTTATGTGAGACTAAGGATTCTACTGTTGAACTTAACGGCTTAAGGAATGAACCGCAAGCTGCCAAAAATCCATCTCCAGGCAATGAAAGTGAAGATATTGAGAAGTCCAGTCGGTTGGCTGAATTGGAAAATGCTGTAGGAGATTCTACGTCAGGGTCTAAGCCATTAAAGAGAAAATCCCTTTCCAAGAAGACACTGGGATCTAGACAAAGTCTCTGTAAAGGGGACTTGAGAAATCAGAAAGGTACTATATCTCTTAGCAAGATTGTTCCTGCGAATGAGTCTGCACCCTCTGTGAGTGGGGGCATAAATAACACAGAGCACCAAGAGGTTCCCAGTTGTGAAAAGGTTGAGGTTCCACCAGCAGATACTGCAGAATCAAACAAAGAGACTGAGAAAAGAAAACACTTTGATTCTGGAAATGAAGATGTTAAAACAGCTGAATCCATAAATAGAGATGTTGAGACTCCAGAAAACAAAGAGTATGATGAGTTGAATGTCGCAAGAGCAGAGTATGGTGGAGCACCACACTCAGGGGTTAATTCTACGGAGAAGAATCCAGCTGTGAACCAGTTGGTAAATTGGACTGATGTGGAAGATTGTGCTGTGAGGCATGATTCTGACAACAAAAGTTCTAAAGCTCAGAAGACTATCTCCAGGAAGAAGACTAGGTCAAATAAATCAACTTCTGCGGAGAATGATGTCGATGTGAAAGAAACCAAAGGTCCAAAATATTTGATGAAGAGGAGCAGGACAACTAATTTAGCTTCCAAAAGAGCTGTAGTTTCGACAGAAGTTGCCAAAAGGAAGAAGTCCAAAAGCGAGACAAAGAAGAATGCAGAATTAGGGAAGGGAAAAGGTTTACCTGTAACAGGCGAAGCCACACTGGCACCTGATCATGAATTGAACTCCATGGACGCGGAGAAGGAGAATGAACTTGCTATTGGAGGCCAATGCATAACATATATTGAACAGGGGGCTGGCGAAATGTCTCCAAAATGTAAAATAAAGCCTCTAAAGGGTAATGTTGCAAATCCTGACGCTTTGCAGGTTACAAGAGTGGGGACTGAGCCGAGGTGGTTTATCCTAAGTGGGCATAGGCTACAAAGAAAGGAGTTTGAGAAGGTCATCAAACGTTTGAAAGGAAATGTGTGCAGCGATTCTCATCAGTGGTCATACCAGGCAACACATTTCATTGTCCCGGATCCAGTTCGCAGAACTGAAAAGTTTTTAGCTGCTGCAGCCTCCGGAAGGTATGCCTCAATAACCATGGCCTAAGTAGTGTCAATTTGTACAGGTAAATTGATTGTCTGTTGGTTCTTACAGGTGGATCCTGAAGGCCGATTATTTAACTGCTAGCAATGAAGCTGGAAGACTCTTGGATGAAGAACAATATGAATGGCACAAAAAGGGCTTGACAGAAGACTTAGCCATCGACTTAGAGGCCCCAAGAAAGTGGCGGCTTCTGAGGGAGAGAACTGGTCATGGTGCATTTTATGGAATGAAGATAATCATATATGGAGACTGCATTGTACCACCACTGGTCAGTTAATTTGCACTTGTTTGTTCACCAAATTCCTTGATAGATTGAATTCCTACATATCTAGAATGTATCAAGATTGCTCCTTTTTTTGAATCAGGATACACTAAAACGTGCTGTCAAGGCTGGAGATGGTACTATATTAGCAACTTCACCTCCTTACACTCGGTTCCTTAAGTCAGGTGTTGATTTTGCTATTGTTGATGAGACCACGCCCCATTATGATAAGTGGGTTCAAGAATTCCTAAGGCACGAGATACCTTGCGTTTTGCCTGATTACTTGGTGGCTTATGTGTGCAAGCCCGGTCATGTCCGTGACGGTTATGTAAAATACAATAGTCATACTTGGGTAGAGAGGTCATTGAAGAACCTGACAGATCGCTTGAAAGAGGTTGTTGAGGACATGGTGCCATCAGATGACAATAGTAACATGTAATATATGGTGATGAAAGTCTGCAACTCTCACCTTGTATGTGTCCTAGAGGCTTTTCCCAAGTCTATAGCAGGAATTGCTGCAAGGCCGACCCCTACTACTAAAGTAATAAACCTTTTAGTTAAGGTGATACCAGCTGACATCCAACTTTCAGTTACAATTTTTGATGTACAAGGAAGTTATTTTGCTCATATGATTTAGGCACAGTAACATTTTATTCAGTTGTAGCAGTTTCTTATGGTTTAGAGGTTAGAGACTGTTCAATTTTGTATAGGGTAGCCTCTTGCTGCCATATCTGGTACCAGTTTTCTTAGCCCGGAGTGTGCTTGTCACAAATTGTACTGTAACCTATTCACAAAGTTTGAATTTGTGATTGACTTTTAATTGGATTATAAAATCGACATTAACAATCTCACAGAAACTATGGATGATTTTGGCTTCATGGTAAATGATTTCTTATTAATCATATTTATGAGAAGAATGCATATCGAAATTCGAAGAGTGTAATCTTCCAAAATTAAGCAGACCTTGTAGAGATACACCTCGGAATAACACAAAAAGAAAAGAAAAAAGTGAAGCAGACACATAGTTCGATATGCGTCAATTTAAAGTTTTAACCTTCTCATTTACCATCAACTTTTCAACTACTCTAATCTTTATATAATTAAAACTGTATATGTCTTATGGCCTGTGTTATACTTTCAATTTGTTGTACTTGTAATTTCTTAGTATACCTCATTAGTCAACTTATTTTTAAGGTTTCGTGATAAAGATTAGAGGTTAGGGCGGTAAGGAGATCGACAGCAAGATCCAGTAGAGCAGAACAGACCTGAGCTCGGTCCAAGGCTTTCAGGCCCATTTTAGAACAAGATCGGCCTACTTGCCACTGCCCAGGTCTAGTTTGGGGCAAGAGTCATTTTTAGGGATGCTTTTTAAATATTAGCCAGTACTATTTTTATCCTGAAATTTTAAATTAATTTTTTTTTAACTTCAGGATATTCTTGTCCTGTAAAATTAAACTGAAAAATTAAAATTCAAGATACACTGGCTAATTCCTAAATAGCAGCCCTTTAGAGTGACTACCTAGTATCATTTCTACTTCAGTTTGAGTCAAGAGAATCTTATTTTCTTGAAGAATTATTTTAAATAGCAGCTGGCCCAGTAACTTAAATTAAAGATTAACTTACATGTATATAATATATATGTATAAATTATATAAAAAATATGTTCACAATTATATGTAAATTCCATAGAAAAAAGTAAGTAATAAATTCGGCCATTTGTTTATATAAAGATCCCTATTTTCTCTTGAGTAGGAAGTGGGAGGGAGTGAAACGCGAGTTGGGTGTGGCGTTTGGTCTGTCACAGTTGGTAGGCATTTCGATTTTAGGCAATAATTGATTGACGTTGAAAACTATAAAATGGTAAAAATAGCACGGAATAGTCAGTTTTCGGAGTAATCATTCAAAAATAGCAAGTGTTTACAAAGTCAATGAAAAATAATCACTATTTTGCTGCACAAAGACTGGTCCAGCATAATATACTCGCGTTCGGTGCACCTGTATATGACCTCCAGCATATTATGCTGGATCGGTATGCTTTGCTGATTCCAGTATAATATACTGGAAACTAAAGCACCGATGCTCCAAACTCCAGTAAGTTATAATGAACAATTATACTTACTGAAATTCTAATGTATTATACGGAAGTTCTAGTGTACTTATGTTGGAACTCCAGTATAATATACTGGCGTATTTTTTGGGTTTTGAATAATGTTTTCGCTCAGATTTATCTTTACATAAAAGTGGCTAAATTATGGTTACTTTTGAAACTTGACTATTTTTGAACGACCGGTTATAAATTTGGCTATTTTTGAATTTCTTCCTATAAAATGTGACGTTAGAGTTGAAAAATAATGTTTAAAAATTAATTATCTTTTTAACTTTTAGTCATTAGCTCATTGTGGAATTCATTCTCTTCAAACATTAGCACACAATTTTTCAAGAGTGTTAAACATTTGAAACAATTTTCTCCATAATAATATCAAAGAAAATATCGCTCACACTCGCCCTCGCTTAAAGAAAAGAAAATAAAAGAAAATACGACAGAAAACAAAAAACCAAAAATGGCATTTCTCGTGTAGCAAGCAATCCAAGCCAACCACTATTTCCACCATTTTGTTCCACTTTCTTGTTAGTCTTGTATTTAAGCTTTTGATTGATCAGTAAAAGCTAAAGAAAAAGCTATTAAGGAATTAACTCAGGTAAAAGAATGTCTTTCTCTATGCACTAAGATTAACATGGACTTTTGCTATTTCTATACACGGGTGTTTTTTAAAAATAGCCAGATTTACAACAGGTCGTTCAAAAATAGCCAAATTTCAAAAGTAATCGAAATTTAGCCACTTTTTATGTAAACATAAATTTGAGCGAAACCCTGTTCAATATCCGAAAAATACTCCAGTATATTATGCTGGAGTTCCGGCATAAGTATACTTGAACTCCAACATATTATACTGGAGTTCCAGGATAGTATGCTGGAACTTCATCATACCAGCATAAATACACTAGAACTCCAGCATAATAATATACTGGAGTTCTAGCAAGTATAATGGTCCAGTATAATATACTGGTGTTTGGAGCACCAATGCTTCAGTCTCTAGTATATCATATTGGAGCCAGCAAAGTATACCGGTCCAGCATAATATGCTGGAGTTCATACACAAGTGCACCGAACTCCAATATATTATGCTGGACCGGTCTATATTGCAACAAAACGGTGGCTATTTTTCATTGACTTGATAAATGCTGACTATTTTTAATTAATCAGTCCGAAAACTGGCTATACCGTAAAATTTTGGCTTTGTTTTCCCCTCTTTGTTAGTTATCAAGGATAGAAAGGAATAGTCAACTGATCCAATAAAAATCTGTTGCCTTTGTCTATGATAATTTGATTCGATTAGGTCAAAATAGTAAGGCACATGCTGTTGGATAATTCACATAAAATAATGTTCAAATAGTCAAGTTTACAGCCGATAAGAGCACTAGAACAACCTGTACACCCAGAGACGAATAATTTATATATATTTTATTATATGTATACAATTTAATTTTTTCAAATATATGTATATATTGTTCAAGCAGTAAGCATTGTCCACAATTAAGTTGAACTCACGAACATTAACCAAGATCCATCTTTTTGTATAATCCTTTCCAATGGGAAACCTGCAGTCAATGGCAGATATATGGATCAAATGTTTCTGGCAAATAATTTAGAATCTGTATACTATAGTACATTTTTAAATCGCAATAAGACATTTTTATTTTAAAAAAAACTGCCGTCCACAATCTTAAATGGTTGGCACGTGTAAACGGTCATTTGAAGAATGATTGTGTTAAATTCAAATTCAGATCTTAAGTCAATAAAAAATTAATTAGTACTGTACATTATTTATTTAAAAGTTGACAACAAATGATTTTCTGAGCAACTAAATTTAAAAGCCAACGGAATTATTAATGGTTATAAAAATTCATGAACATGTGAAATCAGTTAACTTTGCTGAATCTACAAGAGATCTAAAGTATTGATATAATTTAATTTAATATTCCATTGCTTCTGTTACCCACAGACTTTATGAATACTAATAAAAACAACATTGCACGGGAAACCCTAGCTCTATTTTAATTACTTTAGTGATCACCCTTGTCTTGTGATTTATTTATTGCATTTAAAACCAAAACTATAAAAAATGAACCTTTTATTTCACATAGTTCATAGGAAAATAAAAAGTTTCAATGGACAATAGTAATAACAAAATTGATAATATTCAAAATTAAACTATAGTTGTGATTTTGAGCAGTGAACTGTATTTTGGGTGTTAGAAAAGATTGATTGCAGAAAGAAGTAAACTCGTGAAACTAAAAAAATCAAAATATGAACACATGATTTGACTGATTTGCAATTGCATGGCTAATAAAAAAGCCAAATATATAGATATGTATATGTGCAGAATCAAAAGTCATGGACGTTCTGAATTGCTCCAAAGAGAGACAAAGAAGCTCATTCTGCGTTGTACCATATTTTGTCTTCTTTATTATTGGATCTTGACTTAGAATTTTAGGTTTCACACCAGTTGTCACATAGTGTTGAAGATAGGTCACGTTGTTGAGAGAGTTTAACTTGTTTGAACTCAATAAATTAAAAATCCCTAAAAAAAATTTAGTACGTTATTGTGTGGGTCAAAATTATGTCTAGTTTCGCAATGCAGACAAATAATTTGAGGCCGAGGTTCAAACCAAGCACGGTTCAATGGCGAGGAGTCGCTCAAAGGGGGAGACCAGTGTCGAGGTCGATCAGAGGGTAAACGACTGCAACTGGTAGAATGTTCCTAGGATTATGAATAAGAATATTCTACTGAATATTCCCCCATGTTGTGCTTTTTTAGGGATTTCTAGAGATATCCCTTATAAATAGGAAAAGAGAGAAAACATAGGGGTAATCGTGTGACGACCCGTCCTATCGTCACGTGAGTTACCGCCCCGTTTTCCCTATATTATATTTCTCTATGTTTCATTATCGGTATTTGAGGTGATCGAGTCGAATTGGATTGGTTTTAGATGGAAATGAGACACTTAACCTCTTAAAGGAATGCTTATTTTGGAAAAGTCAACCAAACGTTGACTATTTAGTTAGAGGGCTCGAATGTAAATTCTGGTGATTCGGTTAGCTTCGGGGATGATTTGTGACTTAAGAGTGCGATCAAAACTGAGTTTAGAGGTCCGGTGTAGAATTAGGCGTGAATGAGCGAAGTTAGTATTTTGGCGAATTCCGGTTGGTAGGTGAGATTTTGATCCGAGGGTCGGAATAGGATTCTGAGAGTTGCAGTAGCTCCGTTAGGTAATTCTGAATGTGCGTGTAAAATTTCGGAAGTTTTGGTTGAATTTAGGCTTTGATTCGGGGAAATTTGGTGATTTTGATGTTAATCGTAGTGTTTTGACGATTCGATCAAGTTTGAGTAAGGTATTGGGTCACATATGTATTTTTGGCTGAGGTCTCGGCGGCCTCAGAATGAGTTCGGGTAGTCAAAAGGAGAGTTTTGGAGTTTTGGCATGTTTTAAGATTGCTGGTATCTAGTATTTCCGCATGTGCGGAAAAGGGACCGCAAAAGCGGTTTTGCAGATGCGGTAGGGAAGGTCGCAGGTGCGGTTTTGGGGGCTCTGGAAATTTCCGCAGAAGCGGACTATAATCCGCATAAGCGAACATCGCAGAAGCAGTTATGGACCGCAAAAGCGGACCTGGGTGATTTAAGAAAAATCGCAAAAGCGGTGAAAAGACCGCAGAAGCGGTATGTTTGTCGCAGAAGCGAAAAGGACCGGGCAGAACCCTTTAAATATAACCTTCGCGAATTTTTAGAGAACACAATATTTCCACTTCGGATTAAGAGGGTTTTGGGCGATTTTGAAGAGAGTTACGAAAGCTTACATTAGGTATGAATTTTTGGACTTAGAATACGTTATTATGGTGTAAAATCGTGGATTAGTACTGAAAATACAAGGAATTAAGGGTTAAAAATGGAGGTTAGGGCGTGAAACTTAAGAGAGAGTTAACTAGGAATTTGAGAGGTCAAATAGACTCCGATTCCTGTGAATTTTATATGTATAGACTCGTGGCGGGATAAGGAACATTTTGGTATAAAAATTTCCAATTTTCGAGTAGTGGGCCAGGGGCTCGAGTTCTGCCAACTTCATAATTTTCGATATTTTTTCGAGTCTTTTCGATTGGGCTATGTTCCCTTAGCCTATTTTGATGTATTCCTTGTGGTTTTGACTAGATTCTATACATGAGGAGGTTGATTTGCGAGGGAAAGGCATAGCAAGCTACATCAATTACTCACCTCAAGCTAGACTTGTGGCCGGCTTGAGGTGAGTAATTGATGTAAATGCTGCTCTGAGGGTTCGAAAATTCGGACTTTCACATCGTAATGCTATATTGAGGCGTGACACACATTCTATGACGAGTGCAGGGTCGTTTACTAATGGGGATTGTGACTTGGTCCATTCCGAGTATTATTTCCACTATATTGGCGATTGAGACGCATATCTTATCACTGTGAATTGGGCTTAATGCCAAGTTTGGGGCCTTGTGCCGACCTGTAGAATCCTTAGGGGATATTCTTTGGTTTTCCTCACTTGTTTGCATAAATTATACTCTCAGTCATGCTTTCAACTATTGAAATAAAATAAGAACTGTATTTTTAATAATGAATATTAAATGAAAAAGATATGAGGGCTGAGATCCCTTTAGTGTGTCATGCCTGATTAGCTGCGAACTTATTTGACCGAGATGGGTCGAGGACCCGATAGTGAGGATGATTTTCCTTGATATGGATCGGGCTGTACGCCGCAACGATGATATATTTATATTGAGGCCGAGAGCCTGTTTGATGCCACGAGATGGCTAATATTGCGCTTGGGCTGTAGAAGCCCCTCCGGAGTCTATACACACCCCTGTTAACGTTAAATATATGAAGTAGGCTGCACGCTGCAGCAGGTACTAGAGTGTAGCGGTATATGGCTGCATCTTATCATGCATTCTCTTCCTTAACTGTATTATTATTTTACATGTTTACACTAAAATTAATCTAGACTGTTAGGTATAGATTACCTTGCGCATTTTTGCGATTTCTTACTTTTAGATTGTATTTATGTTTATTACTCACTAGGTTGGAGTACTCACTTTACTCCCTGCACCTTGCATGAAGATCCAGGTTCTTTTCAGGCAGAATAGTTCCAGTCTTGGAGGAGCAGGGGTAGTTCTTCGGGATCATCGAGGTAGTTGCACTGCGTTCGCAACATTAGATTTCTCCCCTATATCTCTATCTTTTGTTTCCTTATTATCGGATGTTAGACAAACTTTGTAGTAGGATATCATTCTATATTTATAGGCTCATGTTCGTGACACCGGGTCCATAATTGGGCTGTATTTTTTATTTTGTTAAACTTTCGCGTTTTATCAGTATTTCTTGACCTTATCTTAAAATGGTTTTGGTGATTTGATGTTGTATCTATCTAATCCTGGTTACTAATTGGGTTAAGTGTTGGAAATGGTCGGGCTTGCCTAGTAGTGTTCTGGGCGCCATCATAACCAGGTTGGGGTCGTGACAAATCATGAACTTTGTGAAAAAACAACTTGTAAAGAGTTGAATATTAGGATACAAAAGCTAGCCTGTCTCTCTTGTTTGGTTCTATCACAAGATCCAAGTACACATAATCCACTTCATTTGTTTGTTGTCACACGTTGTATTTAGAAGAAGGAACCATCCATTTCATCTAACATTTGGATGACAAATTTCTTCTTATTATTATCATATATATTGTATGTTTTCCTTCTCGTACTAATTACTAGTCAATGAGCATTAACTCAGCATTTGTTAACTTGAACGCAGACCCATACCGTCTAAGTTGATTACTTTCGGATCTAGAATTTATTACTTTTAACTCGGATTTCCCCTATATCCATATATTAAATTGGTTTAACTAAAAGGGTTTAAAACTTTCTAGTCAAATAATTTGGCGCCGTCTGTGGAGAGTTCCTAGTTAAAAAGGTTAGTTTCTTCTAGATAAACAAAAAGAAGAAGTAAAAGCTCCCTTTGTTCTTGCTTGCACAAGCAGACAATGGCAGGAAAAAGAGAGCAAAGATTGAAAGCAGTGATGTGTGTCACCATCAATCTCCTAGGCACCATCAACTAGGTGGACAGGGAAGACGAGGAGAATGTAACGCCGAGCGCCTCACCCAGGCAAAGAGATTCACTCCCTTCTCATAGGAGTGTAACCGCTTTACATGAGAAGGGAGCCTCGACGTCCACGACGCAAGAAGCATTGCCCGTAGTGAAAAAGTTATTGGAGGCCTGGATGACGAGTACCTTAAGCAGTATACCCGATAAACTCGCCCAAGGAGCAAATAGGAACACCGTATAAGTTGAAGCCCAATAGCCATCAATGAGCAACACCTTTCTTCCTTAATAGGTAACGCTCACACCGTTGTTGAAGTAGGTAACGAAGCCCTCGTAGCTGTTCTAAAGAGAAAGGAAAAAATGGAGAATGAGAATAAAGAGCTCCGCGATCAAATGAGGGAGCACCAAGAACGAGTTGATAAAATATCAAGCGCCCCGAAACTCCTACCAAAAATTAGATGTCGGCCGGTTCGTGGAACAGCCATACGACGAAGAGGCAACCCCATATTCCATACCCAAAACTTTAAAAATGTTACCATATCTGAAAATATACAATGACATAATGGACCCTGAAGACCATATCATTCATTACGTCACAGCGGTAAAAGGCGACAACTTCTCAAAATAGCGGGCATCGTTAGTGTTGTTGAAGAAGTTTGGTGAAACCCTAACCGGGGAAGCCTTAATATGGTACTCACAATTACTAGCACGTTCCATAATAACATTCGAAGAAATGGCTGACAAGTTCGTCACCGCCCATGCCTGGGCCAAGAAAGCATAAGCCAAAGTATATGACATATTTGCCGTGAAAGAGTTGCCTAGCAAAGGGCTCAGGGACTTTCACGCCCTGTTCAATAGGGTAAGAATGAGCCTGCCAAACGTATCAAAAGGGATGGCAGTAATGCCCTTTCAAAATGGGTTAAACAAGAACGGATCAAGGGACCAAAATATTCTTAAGCAGACTCATGAAATACCCTCCCACCATTCGGGAAGAAATTCACAACGCTTACTATGCCCGATGAGGGCAGATGAAGACGAACTTAATGGTCCGACCAATGGTTAACGACAGTCCAAATGGAATTAAGGAAGGATCGTCGGAATGACAGCAGAATAGATCACGAAGGCCATGCCTCAACTGGGAAAGGCACCACCATAGAATAGAGCAACCATCCTATCATCTACCCACCAAGCCGAAGGGGCGTCCCGGCTATAAATAGGAACTTACCGAAACCAAAAAGGTATGCCTCCCCTATTATCTGCTCATAATTTTTGTGTGTCTCCTTCACACATAGTTTATGCCCTGGAGAAGCTCGGCCCCAAGGTGAAATGGCCACCGAAGATGAAGTCGGACCCAAATTCTAGATAGTCAAATGCCCTTTGTGAATTCCATCAAGAACAGGGCTACAAGATCGAGGATTGTATAACCCTATGATAAGAAGTAGTGAACATGCTCTACTAAGGTCATTTAAAGGAGTTGATGAGTGATCGAGGGAGAGACAATTTTGCATGTGGATGAGAACCGCACAAGGCTTTCCAAAGCCACCCTCCCCCTACCGCACCACACAAATGATCATTGGCGAAGGCGATGAAGCAACAATCAACCATGTAAATTTCACCACCACACACAAATTGAAGCGATCGATCACCCATGAACTATATGATGATCTCGAAGACAGTATCATTTTTCGATAAGTCGGATACCCATGATGTTATCTTTCCTCATTTCGACGCTCTTGTCATTACTTTATGAATTTTAGATACCAATATAAAAAGAATCATAGTAGACGATGAGAGCGACGTTTGTATTATCCACCCCTGAGTTCTCACAATAATGAGATAGGTTTTAATAATGAAGTTGAACGAACCTACGGAGAGATAATATTCCCGTTCTGGTCTGGGATGTCACCCTGGAAACAATATTTCATCTCAGGAACCAAGACACAACCTACAACGCCATTATAGGGCGACTCTGGATACACGCTATGAGGGCCATCCCATCTAGTTTATATCAGGTCATCAAGTTCCCTACCCTACGGGGAAGATTCAACATTTGTGGTAAATAGCGCACAACTCAAGAATGCTATCGCGTCGCCCAAGATTGCACATACACTCAACAGTTAAAAGAGGAAAGATTAGGAAAATAGAAATTACCGAAGTATGGCTCGAGCCTAACGAACAAACAGACGTTGTTAGAGACCTTGACATCATGGAAGCTGCAGGGTCAACGGTGGAAGACCTCGATCCCGTCCAACTGGATGAAAGCGACCACAAAAAAAATCCTTCATCGTCCACAAACCCACAAAATCGGGTAAATTCCATAAATTTATATCTAACAACGCTGATCTGTTTGCTTTTTTCCATTTAGATATGCTAAGTATCCCGATAGACATTGCAATACACAAGGTGAATGTTGATGCACTTTACCCGCCGATACGACAAATTAGAAGAAAATTCAATATTACAATCAACAAGGCCGTCAACGAAGAAGTAGAAACATTTCTAACCAACGGTTCTATTCGAGATTCAAAATACCCCAATGGGTCGCTACGTGGTCATGGTGAAAAGAAAAATGGGAAATAGTGCATGTGCCTAGACTTTCCTGACCTAAATAAAGCCTGCCCGAAAAACTTATTCCGGTTGCCTCACATCGATCAACTCATCGATACAAAAATAGGACACGAGCTAGTAAGCTTCTTGGACGCATACTCAGGCTACAACCAAATTCTCATGGAGGAGGAGGACCAAGAAAAAACTACTTTCATCACCCACAATGGACGTACTACGGTAGAGTCATGCAGGAGCGACATATCAAAGTCTTGTCACCAAGATGTTTAAAGAGAAAATAGACTAAACGATGGAAGTAACAACATGTTAGTCAAGTGAAAAAGAAAAGAGGATCACATAGACCACCTGAGGGAAGCCTTCAACATACTCAGATGATACGGTATGAAGCTGAACCCCGAAAAGTATGCTTTCAGCGTGACCTCGAAAAAGTTTCTTGATTTTTCGGTGTCGTAGAGAGGCATCGAGTTCAACCCGACCAAATCAAGGCTATAGAGGGAATACCTAAAAATTTTACAACCAAGAAAAGAGTGCAGAAGTTAACCGTCCATATAGCCGCCCTATTGAGGTTCATATCACGATCCTCTAATAGATGTCACAAACTCTTCAATGTGCTAAAAGAGGATAATGGACTCCGGTGGAATTTTGAATGCGTCGATGCCCTAAAAGAACTAAAGGCACACTTGTCTTCACTCCCATTACTCACCAAGGGAGAACCATATGAACATCTCTTCATCTACCTGGCTGTGTAAGACATCGATGTAAGCGCAGTCTTGGTCCGTGAAAATAAAGGTACACAATCTCCAATCTATTACATTAGTCAAACCCTAGTCGATGCCGAAACGAGGTATACCTACCTTAACAAACTGGCCCTAGCAATAGTTGTAGCTTCATGAAAGCTGAGACCCTATTTCCAATGCCACCCCATGGTCACGACCTTCCCCCTAAGAAGCATCTTACATAAACCGAGTTGTCGGGTAGATTAGACAAGTGGTCCATCATATTAATTGAGCATGATATAATATATCGGTCGTGAACATCGATAAAGTTGCAAGTACTTGCCGGCTTTGTTGCCAACTTTCGTGCTAAAATATCACTTGAGGCCGAGCAGGAAGTCGCCCGTACCCCTCCTAAGTTACCCAACATATGGATCATGCACACCGATAGTGCCTCCATCACGGCGAGGTCTGGACTGGGACTCGTGCCCGATGTCCCAACGGGCGAAGTCATTGTCACACCTCCTTTTTACGCACCCGCGAGGGCGCAAGGGAGTTTTTCCAGTTAAAGGACAATCGAGGCGGGATTAATTTATTTAATTCAGAGTCGCCACCTGGGAAAATAATGGTGTCCCAAGTTACTGGTTTTAATCCCGAACCAAGGAAATTTATGACTCTATATTACAGTCTGCGAAACTAGAAACCTGGATAAGGAATTTCGTTAACCCGGGAGAAGGTGTTAGGCACTCCCGGATTCCGTGGTTTTAGCACGGTCGCTCAACTGCAATTTTTGTTTTTATTTGATTTCTTTATATATTTTAATTATGTGCTATTAATGTTCCGCTTTTCAATTTTAGAAGAATTACGACGTCACGAAAACACATTTCGAGTCACACCGCAACCGGTACGCCTGTGACTTTAATGTTTTCGCCGAGAGTAAGATTTGGGTCACATAAATGCGCACCCGTGTTTAGGAAAGTAATTTTTATTTTTACAAGTCGCGTCTAAAGAATCTATCATCTTTGTTAACTTCGGGAAAGACTGTGAAATTTACTAAACGGTCCTTCCGAGTCTAAAATTTTTATAACGGTTAAATCGAGGGCCCCACAATTGTGTATTTAGTGCGACGAGGCTTATCTCACTTCATTAAAGGCTAGTCCCAGCATAACTATATTTTCTACTTACTTCATCTATTAGTTTTGAATCGAAATGGAATTTCGTTACTTATAATTAACCGTCCAATCGAGTGAATTAAACTGTCCATTTTTAAATTCGGACCATTTGTAATAAACAATCACAGCCTAATAGAAAAGCTGTCTGCCATACCTTAACGCCTAAACATCCATCCTTATTTTTATGAATCTGTTGGAACGCATGTTGTAGCTATTATTTTTACTGGTTTTCTTATTCTGATTTTTAGTGTTAATAAACTGAAAAGACTGTTTCTAGTAAAATTATGTTGAGGTATATTACACTAACTATTTTAATCGATGTAATTACACTATATGACACCCAAATTCCTGATGAATATGACTTACTAAAACTGCTGGATTTAACAATGAAATTTATAATCTAATTATCCTGTTTCGATAAAGATCCAATATTCCAATATACAACTATTTTTGAGTTTGTTTTCCATTACTGCAAACTACACTGAATCTATGTAAACTCCAGTAGTTTGAGAGCTACGTATGCACAAAGGTCTTAAAACAACATTAATCAAACTTAACTATCCAATCCAAAACTAGAATTAATTAAAACTATTCCCAAATGAGTACAAATATCATCAGTTGAGAGTATAAATAGAGAACAAAACAGAAAAATAAAAATCATGGCAGTGCACTGGACATTTTACTTCATTTCTGTAGGCTTTGAGGTTACAAGTGTGTACCTGGAACAAACGAAACAAGAAGTAGAGGAAGGAGTCAGCAACAATGATGCACAGCAAACAGCAGTAGTTTACGACAACAGCAAACTCAGCAAATATCAGTAGCAAAGGATGAATAGCAGAGATGAACCACCTAGGGACAGGAGCAAAAAACCAGTACAGACCCAAATAGAACCCAATAGAACAGTAGCAAAGTATCTATGGCACACCCAGGAATAAACTCTTGAAATACCAGCAAGATTCAACAGACCACCAAATGTTATAATCAGATATGTCGAAAGACCCCAAAAATGACACCAAAAAACAGTCCAAAATAGGCCAGCTTTAATTTCCAAAACACCTAACGATTACTTGAGGAACTTCAAAAGGCCAATGTCGTATCAAGATGTAACTCACAGGATTCAAAGACTGACTGAAACAATGAGCAGAAGGGAAGCAAAAATGTTTTCTCCCTGTTTTCTCTCCAAAATCTCTATGTCTTCCCCTCCTTGAGTGTCTATGTCTCTCCCTGTTTATACCCCCTTCCTCACCTGGCCAAACTATTTTAAAATCCTGGCCAGCCCATACCATGTTCTGTCCTAAGCCACTAAGTCCTGTCCCAGCTAGGACTTGTCTCATTTTTAACTTAAAAGTCTGCAGGAGCTGGTGGTATCCTGCTATACAGCAGGTTCCACCAGTCCAAGTTATGGGTAATGTATTGTTTTAGTTCAATCTCTTAAGGCTAGCCCATACTCTTACTGCTTTTCCAAGTCATCATAAATAAATAAATTAGTTGGTGCTTCTACTGACAGACCACTAATACCAGTTTATTCAAACGTTTTGGATTTCAAACCCAACCTCTGGAACCTTTGAAAGTTAATGTATTACCTTAGCCTTTTTAAACCTGAATAAATTCAAACTTAACTGTCACACCTCTTTTTTACGCACCCGCGAGGATGCAAAGAGTTTTTCCAATTAAAGGACAATCGAGATGGGATTTATTTTAATTATTTCAGAGTCGCCACTTGGGAGATTTACGGTGTCCCAAGTCACCGGTTAAATCCCGAATCGAGGAAAAGAATGACTCTATTTAACAGTCCGCGAACCAGAAATCCGGATAAGGAATTCTATTAACCCGGGAGAAGGTATTAGGCATTCCCGAATTCCGTGGTTCTAGCACGGTCGCTCAACTGTCGTGTTTGGCTTATCTATCTGCTTTTTACAATTATGTACTTAGTGCAAGTTAATATCCCTTTACCGCTTTTATTATTGGTTAGGATTTACAAAAGAGAAAGTTGCTTAAAAATATGCTTTCGAATCACGTCACATGAAATGCACCCGGATCCTCAACATATTCTTATTCAACATTTCGGGGTTTGGATTCGGGTCGCATGAAATGCACACCCGTATTTAAGAAGATAGAACTAAAATACGCGCCCGGATCGACTACTTATTTACACTGTTGCGAAGGGCGTGATATTCGTTAAGAAACGACGCATCTCAACATCTAAGTATTTTATATGTACATTTATGAAGGCTGTGCGATTAGTGTAACTATTGGGCGAGGCGCACCTTTGATTCAAATCTAAAACGAACTACATCCCACTGTATTTTACTTAGGAGTTGATTCCAAATTATTCAAAACTTGCTACGAACCACACCACATGAAATGCGCCCGTGGTTCCTGACACGCTTTATTTGCTCTTGCCCGAAATTGGGGTCGGGTCACATGAAATGCACCCCCGACTCCTTTAATCTAATTACGTCATTCAGCTGAGTAATAACTCCCTAGCTAATCTTGCTTTTAACATGAGATCTAACGTTAACAGATTTGGAGATTACACACATGAGTAGAGAAGATTGAACAGAGATACAACAGACTAATTCAGGTTTACGTGCATATCTAATGATAGTGTATCTTTGGTCTAGCTACACTTTTCCATAACCAAAACTAGCATTACAAACTTAATTAGATAATAACAGAACGTAATCAAACATAAGACTTTGGACGACTACATGATTCAACAGACTTCAAACATAAACTTCATGCTTCATTCTTTTCGAACCAAGGAATTACAACAACAGAGATGTGTACCTGGAACGCGGAAGAACAAAGACGAGTGAGCAGTGGCAATGCAGCAACAGTAACAAGAGTAACAACAGTAGACATCATATTGAAATTTATAAATCATGAGATGTTCAATTTAATAGGTAGGACGTAGGAGTACAATTTAAATAACATGGGGTGTTCAATAGGAACCAGCAAAGACAATGTGCCAAAATGCAAAGTCGTGATAAAATTGAGGGTTTATCGATATATCTTGCCTTATAAAAGAGGCAAAAGGAGGGATTCTGCCAATGTATAATACATGTTCCTTGTATAGTAGACCAGAAAGTATGCAGGCAAGCACGGAATGCCAAGATGATTTTGTGGAATATATATGTGCAGAATCAAAGACCAAAGGAACACAACAGCCACAACAATGGACTAACTAAGGCAACAAACAACCAGGCAGCACCCTATAGACCAAACCAGCCACACAAACGACCAACAATCCCAAAACAGTGCTGCCAGTGACAAAATAACAGCACTGCCAGTGGCTCGACACTTCCCAACTCAGCCAATAGCACACAATCAATCTCAACACACCAACACAAGAACAACAACAACAAAGGACTAACAGCTCAGCCACTGAATCAAAACACACGAAACAGTAACCCAAAAACCAATGAAACAGTAGCCTTTCTATCTGTATCTTTGTATCTGTGTATCGAAATGTATATCTGCTCTCTATTTTTTCTCTCCAGGTACTCTCCAGTTATGACTGTCCCCTTCTTTACTGTTTTTGCTCCCTTCTTATAGCTGACCAGCAGCTCCTAAGGTCACCCCCTTACACTGACTCCCCCAACCCATCAAATTCCCTGCATTCCCCACTATCTACTGTCCAATGTATGGACTCAAGCATTAAACAATGCTGGTGGCAGGAACATCAGTGGGATGCCCTGCTGTGCAGGTTCCACTAGCCCTTGTATGGGTATGGCATTTAAAAATCAATACTAATTAACCTATTAACTATAACCAATTAACCCCCTTAATCTGAATCAAACAGTAACAAGCCCCTACACTAATGAATTGCATACAAGCAGATTCAGGGATCAATACTACGAACTAATTCCTTGACGACTTTAGTCGAACTGAACATATGATACATTTTAACTAACGAAAATAGAAGGAATCGACCAAATAAAAGGCCTTAAAGGAGGAGAACAGATCAACTGATATGAGAAATTAAAAACATGACAGATGAGAACTGAAACACGAATAAAACAAACACACATGTTCACACAATCGAATTAAATCGACCAAAGAAGAAATGAATACCTCGTAAGAAATCTGCCGACCCAAGCTTTGAACTAAGATTTGGAACTATTGAAGCCAAACGGGCTTTAATCGAGATGTTCTCGATTGAGAACACCTAGACTAAAGTCCCTTGGACTTCAATTACGGCTAACCCGGCTCGAATTGGGCTTCTTCAAAAACTAGGGTTCTTGGGCTCGGATTTGGGGCTTTTGCATTTCTGGTTAGATTCGAACCAAACCAATGTCAATGGGAGTGTGGGGGAGGTGTGAGGAGACTGTGGTATGAATTTGGTGAAGTTTGGCGTAGTTTAGGTTTTGACTCGAATCTTTGAATGAAGATTCGAGACGTTTGGTGGTGATTCGAGGTTAACGGAGGCCGGATTCGTAATGGGGAAGGTGAGGGGAAGATTTTGGTATTAGTTTGGTGGCCGTTGGCCTACCGGAACCGCCGTGAGGCGATTTCCGGCAGGCGGCGCAATGGTGGCGGACGGTGGGGCTTGGCCTGTCTCTGAGAGAGACGATAGAGGAGGGGTCTGGCTAAGGGGGGGCTGGGTAGGTTTTTTAGTATATATGGTGGGGCTGGGATCTAATCTTGGCCGTTTGATCAAATGAGATCAACGGCCTGGATCGTTTCATTAATCCAAACGATACCGTTTGGTCGCTATGGGAGCCGGGTTGTCTGGGGTTGATTGGGTCGGGTTGCTCAACGGGTTGGGGGATGAAGCACTGGCCGTTGGATCCACTGAATTGAACGGCCTAGATCACTGCTTCTTGAACGGGTTGATAAGAGAGATCGTGGCCCTAGGATCAATTTGAAACGAACGGCCACGATCGAGGACGGGTTGGATCAGAGGTGATTCGTTTGGGCCTGTTTGTTTAGACTAAGCCATGGCCCAATTCTGCTCTTTATGATGTATTATATGTATATGTGTATATATATATATATATATATATATATACATATACTAACCTATAACACAACTATTTTTTACTACAATTATCCCACATAACTACATATCACTTGAAAAATGTAAATCACATATATATATATATATATATATATATATATATATATATATATATATATATATATATATATATATACATATACTAACCTATAACACAACTATTTTTTACTACAATTATCCCACATAACTACATATCACTTAAAAAATGTAAATCACATAAAATGCAAAACCTAATGTATATTTTTTTGTCTTTTATTAATAAACATGCACACAAAAAATGTAAATTTAAGATAAAATAACACAAAAATCACAAAAATCATGCCTAACACGAAACTATTTTTATTTTGAATTTTCTGGGAGTACTTCTCGGGTAAGGCAAAAATCACGTGCTCACAGCTGCCCCTCTTTGCGCGTAAACACGCAGAGTTTTCGTGCAAAGATAAGTGAGCGGATATAAGCGATTTTTGCCCATTCGAGCACTCCGTATGAAGCATTTTGGAAAAGTTTTGACCGAACCTTGCTTCAAAGGTCTCCTACATATCCTTGGCTAAAAGGGAATCAGGTCAATGTAGTTCGGGAAGTTCTGGTAGCTGGGACTACCATGACTGTTGCGACCTTGCTGTTACTGCTGTTGCCGCTGTTACTGCTGTTACCACCGCTTAGCCGATTTCCTTGTTACACCGCACTAAGCAACAAAAACAAGAAGCTAGACTAAGTTACAGTACTACAAGTTCTTATCTATCCCTTTTTAACTTGATCTTGTCGCGCTCCTTGCCATCCCGTCTGACTTGGCGTTCCTTCTGATGCTTCTTCTCTTCTTATGAACTTGGATTCATGCCGGAGATTTCTGTTACATTCTACCGCTTTCCTCTACCAAATTAAACAGATCGCCACTCCATTCTCCAGGCGGGCTCCCTGACTTCAACTACTACTTCAAAATTAAATCGCCACTCCATTCTCCAGGCGGGCTCCCTGACTTCAACTACTACTTCAAAATTAAATCGCCACTCCATTCTCCAGGCGGGCTCCCTGACTTCAACTACTACTTCAAAATTAAATCGCCACTCCATTCTCCAGGCGGGCTTCCTGACTTCAACTACTACTTCAAAATTAAATCGCCACTCCATTCTTCAGGCGGGCTCCCTGACTTCACTATTACTTCAAAATTAAATCGCCACTCCATTCTCCGGGCGGTCCTCGACTTCAACTACAACTTCAAAATTAAATCGCCACTCCATTCTCCGAGCGGGGCTCCCCGACTTCAACTACTACTTCAAAATTAAATCGCCACCCATTCTCCAGCAGGCTCCCCGACTTCAACTATCGATTCAATTAAATCGCCACTCCATTCTCCAGGCGGGCTCCCTGACTTCAACTACTACTTCAAAATTAAATCGCCACTCCATTCTCCAGGCGGGCTCCCTGACTTCAACTACAACTTCAAAATTAAATCGCCACTCCATTCTCCAGGCGGGCTCCCTGACTTCAATTGCAACTTCAAAATTAAATCGCCACTCCATTCTCCAGGCGGGCTCCCTGACTTCAACTACACTTCAAAATTAAATCGCCACTCCATTCTCCAGGCGGGCTCCCTGACTTCAATTACTACTTCTGATTTCATCCTATCTTGATTACCTTCCTTTGCTTCTCGTACCATTTTCTTCTTTCTGCATTGCCTCTCGGACCACTTTCTCTTCTGAATTATCCTGTCTTGGAATTGCCTTCCCCTGGGTCGTATTACTCTTCTTCTGGCAGCTGGGGGGGTATTTTTGAACTGTCTACTCGTCTGCTGGGGATGATGCTGCTGGGGGAGCATTCTTTGTTTCCTTCACCCCTCATTTTCTTCCTTCTTCCCATACCTCCTCTGGGACTCACGCTTTTGCCTCCTCGAACAAACTATGAGATGTAATACTGCTAGGGGAATCTTGAAGCCGTTGTTTTATTTTCCCCACAACTGCCGGGGGTGATACCAAGCTCAAATATTACCCCGTCGTGTCGTCTGGCCTTTCTCAAAACTATTCTGCTCGGAGCTGGTATTTCCCGAAATCTTGTGTTGCTTTCTACCCTTATCCTCTGAGTCTTGCTTTCCAGAAAATTTTCGCAACAGGAGAAAATTTTCTGCCCCAGTTTGATAAACTTCTGGACGGTATGCTTTTCTGCCCTCTTTTCCTGCTTTAAATCAAAGAAAAATTGTTAGTTTCAAAATGCCGTGAGTGGTCGTGCCACTCTTGTCGGGGCCATTCTCTTTCAGCTGCTTGGCCTCTCTCGAACTTTGAGGACGACGTTGACGCTTTCTGGGGACGATGCTTTTTCCACGAACGACCTCTCATCTTTCCTTTTATTCCACTCTTTGGTTTGATCCGACTCTTTTTAGCCGGTGATCTGTTGCGTGAAATCATCTTTCGGACATGCCACATGTGTCCATCATACTCCATAATTCTTGCGAACCTTCCACTCAGCCTGTCATCCCAATCTCACTATCGTAACGACTTCTGTCTTATTGCCTCGTTCCATGCCTATTCACTTTCAATATACTGCTTTGGGAGACTTGGTAGTAAGCTTTGAAAAATCAATTTTCGAAAATGAAAGAAAAGAAAAGAATACCGACCGCAAATGACAAAAGAAGAGAAAAACTTTTCTGAACTCAAAAATAGGAAAACTTATCTGAATGTGTGCCTGATCCAATGTTATGCCGCGCCTTTGAGATTAAACTACCCAGTCTATTCATATCAATCACTTTCCGATGCCGCGTCCTGCTAGAGGTAAACGGATGTCCAAACCCTGTCTCATGCAGACATCTTGTAACCATCTCGTCCTGTCACCTCACAGTGCCCTTCAAAGGGTTTTCACTAACGAGATTCTCTCATTTCTCTCTATCTCCCGTCGCCTTAAGGTGCCCGTAAAGGTTTTCACCGTAAGACTCTCTCATTTTACTTCTCTCAACTTCCTTCGCCTTAAGGTGCCCGCGAGGGTTTTCACCGTTAAGACTCTCTCATTTACGCTTTCTTTCCTTGCGGCGGGGTATCACCCCTGAGATTCCTTCTAGAGCGTTATCCCCTTTCGGCTTGTGCATCCCGGATTCAATCGAGGGTCGGGATGTCACTCTTGGCTTTTGTTCACATGACTTGGCACTTCTCAAATACTGATCGAGAGGTCTTTCTGGTTCTTAATATGGTTTCTGCGCGTGAGGCTGAAGAAAGAGGTTTAGCCTCAATGGTTAGCTTATTACAACTTTCGGAATCCACACTATCTTTCCAACGAAACAATGACTTCTGCCCCAGTTTTGTTGCTTGGGAGATTTTTTGATTTTTATTTTATTATGACCGAGCCGTGTGGCGCCTACGTATCCTTCTTGAGGAATCAGGTCGAACGTAGTTCACTTTTTCTTGTATTACTTCTTTGTTTCTTTTCTATTCTGTTACACATCTTCCTTGATGATTCCGAAAGAGGGTATATGAAAGAATAATTAAGGCTCAAACGGGGAAACAAAGGTTAAAGTGTTTGGGTAGTAGAAAAATTGCCTCTGTCATTTCATTCTCCGAAAAATGCCAAATACACACAAACGAAACCAAACGTTGACAAATGCATTAAAGAATTACACATAATATCTCTTAACCGCATCAGAATTGATAGCCATATCGGTGCATCTTCCCTCGACATCAGTCAGACATAGAGCGCCGTTGGATAATACTCTAGTCACCACAAAAGGTCCCTGCCAATTTGGAGCGAACTTGCCTTTCGCTTCGGCCTGATGTGGTAGAACTCTCTTCAGCACATGCTGTCCCACTTCAAATCTCCTGGGACGTACCTTCCTGTTATATGCTCTCGCCATTCTCTTTTGATACAATTGGCCGTGACATACTGCTGTCAATCTCTTTTCATCGATCAAGCTCAATTGCTCTAATCGGGTTTTGACCCACTCGTCGTCATCAATCTCAGCTTCAGCGACAATTCGGAGGGATGGAATCTCAACTTCTGCGGGTATTACCGCTTCAGTCCCGTATACCAACAAGTAAGGAGTTGCACCTACCGAAGTCCGGACGGTGGTGCGATAACCCAACAGTGCAAATGGTAACTTTTCATGCCACTGCCTAGACCCTTCTACCATTTTCCTCAATATCTTCTTTATGTTCTTGTTTGCTGCCTCGACCGCACCATTTGCTTTTGGGCGATACGGCGTGGAATTTCGGTGTGTAATCTTGAACCGTTGACATACCTCTTTCATCAATCCACTGTTAAGATTTGCACCGTTATCTGTAATGATCATCTTTGGAATTCCAAACCTGCAGATGATGTGGGAATGTACGAAATCCACCACCGCCTTCTTGGTCACCGATTTGAATGTTTTGGCCTCCACCCACTTGGTAAAATAATCAATCGTTACCAGAATGAACCTATGACCATTGGAAGCCGCAGGCTCAATAGGTCCAATAACATCCATACCCCATGCGACAAACGGCCATGGTGCGGACATTGTATGCAATTCAGTCGGCGGAGAATGAATCAAATCTCCGTGTATCTGACACCGATGGCATCTTCGCACGAAACTTATACAATCCCGCTCCATAGTGAGCCAATAATATCCCGCTCGAAGAATCTTCTTTGCCAATACGTATCCGCTCATGTGTGGTCCGCAAACTCCCGAGTGTATATCCGTCATCACTGTTGTGGCTTGACTTGCATCTATACATCTCAACAATCCCAAATCTGGGGTTCTTTTGTACAGCACCCCTCCACTAAGGAAAAATCCGTTCG
This sequence comes from Nicotiana noctiflora, assembly GCA_032618575.1. NCBI lineage: Eukaryota > Viridiplantae > Streptophyta > Magnoliopsida > Solanales > Solanaceae > Nicotiana > Nicotiana noctiflora. The sequence continues at coordinate 32,218 of JASVEL010003027.1, read as the reverse complement.
CCAACCGCCGAATAGCTCGCTTTTGATCTCCGGTTGCTTGCTCCGGGTATACTCCTAACCTGAGGTATTCCTTGACATCATGAAACCACGGCTCACCATCCACCTCTTCCTCTATCACATTACAATAAGCATGTTGATTCCGGACATGGATGTGTAACGGATCGACACGAACCTTGTCCGGGTGATGTAGCATTGACGCTAAAGTAGCCAACGCGTCGGCAACCTCATTACGCATCCTTGGGATGTGCCTGAATTCTACCGATCGAAAGCGTTTGGTCAAATCATGCAAACACTGACGATACGGGATAAGCTTTAAATCTCTGGTTTCCCATTCTCCCTGAATCTGATGTACCAGAAGGTCCGAGTCCCCCAAGACCAAGACGTCCCGTACATCCATGTCCACCGCTAATCGCAACCCCAAGATACATGCCTCGTACTCAGCCATATTATTGGTACAGTGAAAACGCAGTTGAGCAGTAACAGCATAATGATGTCCTGTTTCATATATGAGCACAGCCCCTACTCCGACTCCTTTTGCGTTCGCCGCTCCGTCGAAGAAGAGCTTCCACCCTGGATCCTTGGTTAGTTCTAACCCCTCAATTTGCAATACCTCTTCGTCTGGAAAATACGTCCTCAAAGGTTCGTATTCGTCATCAACGGGATTTTCAGCTAAGTGATCGGCCAGGGCTTGAGCTTTCATGGCCGTCCTTGTCACGTATATGATGTCGAACTCCGTAAGTAATATTTGCCATTTTGCTAACCTCCCTGTAGGCATAGGTTTCTGGAAAATATACTTCAACGGATCCAAACGCGAAATGAGGTAAGTGGTGTAAGAAGACAAATAGTGTTTCAGCTTTTGGGCTACCCAAGTCAGGGCGCAACATGTTTTTTCTAGATGAGTGTACTTGACCTCGTGGACTGTAAATTTCTTACTGAGGTAGTAAATGGCCCGTTCCTTCCTGCCAGTAAGATCATGCTGCCCCAGTACGCAGCCAAACGAATTCTCCAAGACCGTCAGATAAAGAATCAGGGGCCTACCTGGCTCAGGCGGAACTAGTACGGGTGGATTTGACAGATACCCTTTGATCCGGTCAAACGCTTCCTGACATTCTGCCGTCCATTCTATCGCCGCGTCTTTTTTCAATAGACTGAATATGGGTTCACAGGTTGCCGTAAGTTGGGCAATAAACCTACTGATGTAATTCAACCTTCCCAACAGACTCATTACCTCTGTTTTATTCTTCGGCGGGGGTAACTCCTGAATGGACTTGATTTTGGATGGGTCTAACTCAATGCCCCGTCGGCTGACGATGAATCCTAGCAACTTTCCTGATGGAACTCCGAATGCGCATTTGGCCGGATTGAGCTTGATGTCGTACCTTCGAAGTCTTTGAAAGAACTTCCTGAGGTTAGCAACATGGTCCTCTTGACGTCTGGATTTCACGATCACATCATCCACGTATACTTCAATTTCCTTGTGTATCATGTCGTGGAATACCGTAGTCATTACCCTCATATAGGTTGCCCCTGCATTCTTCAGACCGAACGGCATCACTCGGTAGCAATAAGTTCCCCACGGTGTGATAAAAGCCGTCTTTTCTGCGTCCTCTTCATCCATCAAAATCTGATGATATCCCGCATAACAGTCCACAAAGGATCCGATTTCGCGTCCGGCGCAATTATCAATCGGGATATGGATATTGGGAAGCGGGAAATTATCCTTAGGACTCGCCTTGTTGAGGTTGCGATAGTCCACACATACTCTGATCTTTCCGTCTTTCTTTGGCACCGGTACTACATTAGCCAACCATTCATGGTATCGGGTGACGCGAATGACTTTCGCCTGCAACTGCTTGGTCACTTCCTCTTTGATCTTTACACTCATCTCCGTCTTGAATTTCCGCAGTTTTTGCTTGACGGGAGGATATGCCGGATCAGTGGGTAATCTATGAACCACTAGATCAGTGCTGAGTCCCGGCATGTCGTCGTATGACCATGCGAAAATATCTTTAAACTCCATGAGTGTTTTGATCAATTCTTCTCTCAGATTGGGTTCAATATGGACACTTATCCGGGTTTCTTTGACGTCATCCGCATTCCCTAGATTAACGGCCTCCGTATCATTTAAATTCGGTTTGGGTTTTTCCTCGAAGTGACTTAATTCTTCACCGATTTCTTCTACGGCTTCATCATCGCCGTACTCGACTCACTCTCGTCACTTCTTATTTCATGCGTTATTATTTCCAAACCCGATTGACTTTCTAGACCGGGTTGATTAATCTTTAAGCACGCCATATCATTAAGATCAGTTGAAAGAAGGCTGTTCAGAAAAGTAAAAAGAAGAAAAAATAAACAAAATTAGACACGAAGGGAACCAAATTTTCATTAAGGAGAATGGTACAAGGGAAAACAAACTGCAAACTCAAATCGAAAACGAACTAAAAACAAACTGGATTTTACTCTGGGGACAAACCCCCAACACAAAATTTCGAAAGAAAAACAATCCAAGACAAACTACCAAGACTCCTTCCGGACAGGGAGAGGAGTAGCCTTCCAGTTATTCAGTTTTGCCTTTGGTCCCACAAATTGTATCTCGGCATGACTAGATCCTTCACCGTCCTCGAGCATACATACATCCGTGAATAGGTCCTCGAACTTCCTGAAGAACTCTTCATCTGGCCTGATCGTAGGACCGGGAATCTTTGTCGTTGGATATCCTCTCGCTCCGGACCTGACAAAAGATTGGGAAAGGCGTGGAACAGGCTTTGGGAGCACCCATGTCTTCTGCTTACTCCTCTTTGCTCGCCGGATGTCCTCTGAGGTTGGCTGGAATCCCAAACCGAAGGTTCCCAAGTTCTCGACCACAGATACCGGTTGTATGATTCCTTGCAGAGATGCACCTAGACCTTTGCCGGGTATGAAACCATGTCTCAACATTTCATGCGCCACCATGACATCCGCAGTAATTGTTCTGTCGCCGGGAATGCATTCCCCTTCCGGAACTCGGTGGGCGGACACCACATCGCAGACCCGATATACCCACGGCCCAACATCTTCTTCTGTTTCAACAAAGGGAATGATGGTGCCTGATTGTGGATCGTTCTCTCCATGGACGACGATCTCCTGCTGGTCCCATTCAAACTTGACGAGCTGGTGTAAGCTGGATGGAACTGCTCTTGCGGCATGGATCCATGGCCGCCCTATTAGGAGGTTATATGACACCACCATGTCCAGCACCTGGAACTCCATGGTGAACTCCACTGGCCCAATCGTCAAGATTAACACTATGTCACCAACCGACGCTTTGCCTCATCCGTCAAACCCTCGAACACATACGCTGTTCTTGCGTACCCTGCCGATGTCCACTTTCAACTTGTCCAATGTAGAGAGAGGACAAATGTTAGCACTGGACCTATTATCGACAAGGACTTTGGTGACCACCGCCTCCTCACACTTCACCGTAAGATATAAGGCCTTGTTGTGCTCGGTGCCTTCCTCAGGCAACTCATCATCGGTGAAAGTGATCCGATTTGCTTCGAAGATCCTATCGGTGATCTTCTCCAAATGGCTCACTGAGATTTTATCCGGTACATGTGCCTCATTCAGGACTTTCATCAATGCTTGCCGATGTTCTTCAGAATGTATCAGCAAGGATAGCAATGATATTTGCGCCGGAGTCTTCTTTAACTGCTCTAAGACAGAGTAGTCATGCAGCTTCATCTTTTTCAAGAATTCTTCCGCCTCTTCATCAGTGACCGGCTTTTTCAATACTGCCGGAGTGGTCTTCCTCAATTCCGCAGGGGCAAAACATCTCCCCGAGCGGGTCAACCCTTGGGCTTCACAAACTTCCTCTTTCACTTCCTTTCCTTTGTAGGTCGTTGTAATCCGAGCGTAATTCCATGGAACAGCCCGGCTATCAGTTATTGGCAACTGTGTTGCTGGCTGGATGATGAAAGGATCCATTCGAACGCCTGCTACTGTCAAGATGGGCTTGATTGCTGCCCCCGGTACAACTATCTTGGCTTCCCCCGGCTTCACCGGTACTTCGTTCACACTTCCCTTTCCTGCTTCCGACCCTCCTGGTATGTCCTTCTTGCAACTGGGTGACTCATCAAGGCTTGGCCCTTTTCTCGTTCCTGCCCCGCTAGACTTAATCATCATTACAGTCCGAGAGGCTTTCTCCTTTCCTTCCTCCGCCCGTACCAACTCGATCATATTGGTCTCACGATGAGTTGGAAGCGGGTTTTGGTTGATGTTGGGCTCTGTTGGAGTCTGGACCTCAATCCTGCGAGTGTCAATGAGCTCCTGGATGGCCGTCTTTAGCCTCCAACACTTTTCTGTATCGTGCCCCGGACATCCCGAGCAGTAGGCACAATTTACTGAATGGTCCAGGTTCTTCGGGAGAGGGTTTGGTAGCTTAGCTTCAACCGGATTTAGCAACCCTACTTGCTTCAACCGGTGGAATAGATTGGTGTAAGACTCCCCCAAGGGGGTGAAAGTCTTTGGCCTTGGCGCCCTGTCGCCTTTGAATGCCTGGTTCGGACGAAAACTCACGCCCGAGGGGTTTCTATAAGCTCTTGGGGGTGGATAATTGTTTTGCAGGTTTGGTGCACGCCATGGTGCATGGACGGGAGGTGCGGCATATGACTGAGCATGATGGACAGTGAAATGGGGATCAGGTGCCGGATAGTAGTGTTGCGGGTAGTTATATGGATTGTGGGGGTAATTTTGGTGGTGAGGTTGTGGCGGGTTATATTGGGGTGCGGGGCCTCTGTTTCTGAACCATGTTCCGGACTCGGCTGTCGCGACTTCTTCTCTCCTCTTTTTCCCCAGTACTCCTCCAGTACCACTTTGGATAGCCTGAGTGGTGGCTTTCAGTGCTGAGTAACTCATGATCTTGTTGGCCTTCAAACCTTCCTCGATCATACCCCCATTTTTATCACCTCGGTGAATGATTTACCTACGGACGTTACCAGATGTCCGAAGTAGGTGGGCTCTAATGTCTGCAAGAAGTAATCCACCATCTCGCTCTCTCTCATCGGTGGATCCACCCTGGCCGCCTGTTCCCTCCATCGGAAACCAAATTCCCTGAAGCTTTCAGCAGGCTTCTTCTCTATTTTTAGCAATGATAGGCGGTCGGGGATTATCTCAAGATTGTATTGGAACTGGCCGATAAAAGCTTGAGCCAAATCATCCCACGTAAACCATCTACTGGGATCCTGTCTAGTGTACCACTCCAACGCCGATCCTCCCAGACTCTGGCCGAAGTAAGCTATCAGAAGCTCGTCCCGTCCTCCGGCCCCTCTCATTTTACTGCAAAACCCTCGCAGGTGGGCCACCGGGTCACCATGCCCCTCGTATAGGTCGAATTTGGGCATTTTAAACCCTGCTGGCAACTGGACGTCCGGAAATGGACACAGATCCTTATAGGCGACGCTGACCTGGTTGCCCAAACCGTGCATGTTCCTGAAGGACTGCTCCAGGCTTTTAACTTTTCTGACAACTTCCTCGTGTTCCGAACTTTGGAAGTGCTTTTCCGGCTCTGCCGGATTATCCCAGTGAGGTGTATGTGATTGTGGTTCAGGAGCCCTGAAAGTAGGCTCTGGAGGATAGTAAGAGTTGTCATGGATCTGAACATATGGCTCGCCGGCCGGCCTTTGCAGAGGAGCAGGTGGAGGCGCCACAAAAACAGGGGTGGCTGGAGGAGGATTTGGTTTGGTTGGTGGAATGTGGGTGGCATATGGGTTTTCCCCCTGAAAGTACGGATAGATCGGGGCGCTTGTCGAAGGATCGACGGGCGGATGTTCCGGAGCTGAGGCGAGAGTAGGGCGGTTTGGTGAAGACTGTTCCCTGGCCCAGGCCAGGTGCATCTCTGTTATCTGTTGTTTTAACCGATCTACCTCTTCTTTCATGATTTGTAGTTCTGATTTTTCTTCCTCGAGACTCTTGCCAGAACTAGACATGCTTACTGTAATCGGTCCTTTGGATCTAGTACGGTAGTGATGGCTGGCCAGTATATTCTGTCAAACCAACTGCTAAACTTTTCTTGAATATGCAACAAACTTGTTAGTTCACCGAGTTTGACAGATATGTTATAGCACGTTGGATGCAATGCACCTAACCAAATAACCCTTTCTACGTGTACTCTTAACATGCGTCATTCCGGCCTTTTTTCTTTTTCTTTTTTTTTTTTTTTTTTTTTTTTTTTTTTTTTTTTTTCGATTATCTTTGCAAGCCTTATTGTTATTTAACCTATGGATTCCTTTCTTTTTAGTGGTGGTCGAATCTTACGTGGATTGCCTACGTATCACGACCCCGCGTGAATCAGACCGAGCGTAGTTCTGGTAACAAGATTGTGGCAAAATTCAGTAACTTTTATATCAAATAAAACCGTGCAGTTACAAAAACACGTCTTACAATAATCAGCAAAAACAAAGGAAAATGCTTGACTTGGGAAAGTAAAGATAAAAATGCCAACTGGCTTGACTCATCATTTCAAAATACATTTTCAATCAAAAATCTAATGCCCTAAAATCCCTGGGGGCCCGCGAGGCATCATTCGGCCTTGCCGCGGGCCTTGGTGTGATGTCCTTGTGCAGTCCCCTCAACTCTTCCATGATCCGATGAACATAACCCATAATTGAAGCGAAAAGGTCGGCGCAGGGCATTCGTTCACAAGCTAGGCACTTCATGGTGACATAGTGCCCGATTTCTCCAATTCTGTCCTTGATCATGTCCCTTTCTCCGAGTAGCCGCTCTATCTGCTGGCTTTTCGCCCCCAATCTTCGAGCATTGCTGGTGACTTGATCTAGGAGCCTATCCACTTGTCCTTGCAGTCGGGCCATCAAATTGTGGCAACGGTCGAGGTCCGTTCTGGCATCTTGGGCTTGCTTGAAAACCCGCTCCCCGAGGACAACATTTGCTTCCCTCAGGACTAGTGATGATCTCGGTGTAATCTTCTTCCACCCGTTTTAGGTGAAGTGCATGTTGATGTGCCTCCTTTCTCCAGCTAGCCCGGATCCTCGTTGTCTGGGCTTTTGACTCGTCCAATTCTCTTTGGATATCGGTGACTTGACTTTTCAGACCCTTTATCAATTTTTCGTCGGCCCGACTCCTCAACTGTCTGTCAGCATCTCTTTTCATTTGCTGGATTTAAGCTCTCAAGAAGTCATTTTCTTGTGCCAACTTCTTTTTGTCTCCTTCGTCGGTGGCAGCTTGCATGTTCTTCTCGAATTGGAGGTCCCGGACCTGCTGTTCTATCCTGCCAATCTTCGTCCTGTACCCCTCCTCCTTTGCTAACCAATCCCATTGTTCCCGTGAATCTTCCGTGAATTGTTGGACATGGGCTCTTTTAGAACATTTCCGACGAATCTGAAATCTTTTCCCGAACCACACGTTGTACTTTGGGTCCACCTCTCCCTTAGCTAGTTCCCGGACCATGGTTTTAGGCTCAAGGAACCGACATTCGTGCCACGGCCTTCTAATCTTCTCTTCGGGGAATACGACTCCTGGGCTCAACTCAATGGCGTACTTCCTCAGGTCTTGATCGGTAGGAATAACCTGAAACCTTCCTAGCTGACGTAATACACGGTGAGGGACATATGGTTGGACACTGCGGATCCCCATCGGAAGGATATAACACTCCTCGGCTGCCATATATATTACTTCAGTATCGGGTAACCACCCGAACGCCCATTCAATCTGATCGGCTTCTATTGAGCTCAGCCGTGCAAGCCATGCCTCGACGCCTTCAGGGAATACAGCACCCATCATCCGTTCTTCGAAACCCCTGATACAGTTTTTCCCGGTCAACCCATGGTTCATGTATTGTGTTCGGTGATGGAGGTGTTCTTGCATCCATAATTGGAGTAACAGATTGCAACCTTGGAAGAAATTGCCCCCTTCTCGGCATACAGTCAAGGCTCGATAGATTTTGGACAAAACCAAAGGGACCACCGTGCTGGTAGGCTTTTTGATTGCAACATCGGCTATTCCTACCAGACTTATCTCTATTTTCTTATCTTCGCGCGGACAAATCACAATCCCCAAGAATGTCGTTATGAATGCTAGAATTCGTCTGGCCTCCCACTTGGTTCTATTCCCTGCGTGAGTCAGTCCAAGGTTTGACTCTTCAAAACCCCGAGGAGCGCCGTACCGTTGATATAAGAATTGGAGATCGCAACACCCTTTCAGCAGATCATCATTTTCACCTTTCGACTAATGCTCAGCAAATCCAGAAACCCATGTGGAGATACCGGTCTTGGTGAGAGCAGGTATTGCCCTCTTAATTTCCCATTAAGTCCTGCATAGCCCGCAATTTCCTCTAATGTGGGCGTCAATTCAAAGTCAGCAAAACGGAACACATTGCGGGTCGGATCCCAGAAAGATACCAGTGCCTTGATGATGTCCTCCCTTGGCTCGATATTCAACAGATCAACCAAACCTCCCAAAATTCTCCCTACTACCTTTTTGCTACTGTCTTCCATATTGTTCCACCATATACGGAGCGGCTGAGGGACCTCACTAAAGATTAAAAACGATTTATTCTGATTCGTGCTCATCCTGCACATTTATTAAGGTGATTTAAATAAGAAAAACAACTTTGTTTTGCTAAAAATAAAAAATCAGTTTTCAATCACGGCCTTTCAACGTCTCGGGGACGAAGGCTTTTAAGGTAGTGGGGTAAATTGATCGAAATCAAAATTGACCCAAAGGTGGCCGTTTATACGAAATTAGCCTTCCGGCGTCCTTTCCGGGAACATTCGGCTATTTTTGAAAACAGCGTCACCGACTTATTTAGTACAAAAGTTAGTTTTGATATTTCGGCCATTTTCAAAAGGTGAAGTTGGACCTGATGGAGGTTGCCTACGTATCTCACATCCAATGAGAATCAAACCCACGTAGTTCGGTTTTGACGAGACAAACGACATTATTTATTTATTCATTTTACTAAAGGAAAACAAATAAGCTATTTCTATCTTAAGAGCAAAACACACACATTTTTTTTTTTTTTTAATCTCTAAAGCCGGTCAGCATGCAAGTCTATAACAGATAAATGCGCAAGACAAACAGGATGCAACAGGATAGTCTGTTCATTTCAGGTCACCTGTCCTAGACGGACCCAACCCCTGTGTTGAGTCCCCTAAGCCAAATGAGACATGATGCAAATAAACGTTTCCTACTAGGGATCCGGCATGAAGCTTTGTTATTCTAGGTTTAAAAACCCGGGTTTATCTGTTCTAGACTTGGCTTACCCGAGCGGACAGCTCGAGCCGAGGAGGAGGCAGCAACCCGGGAATACAGAAGCTTCACCGGTTTTGCAACTTATCCAAACCTCGTTCTAAAATGGGAATTAGACACTATACAGAAAAGAAGTCACACGAAGTGCACCCTTCTTCATGATTTAGAAGACTCAGAGAGGAGATTGGTTCCGGCACAATTTATATGTACAGTTCACAAAATATCAAAGCAGTAAAAGCAACATTTGCACATTGATGCCAACATGTAAAAGAATCAGATAATAAATATGCCAAATACAACAATTATTCCGAGCTCGAATTCTAAAGATGATCCCCAGCAGAGTCGCCAGAGCTGTCACACCTCTTTTTACCGCACCCGCGAGGATGCAAAGAGTTTTTCCAATTAAAGGACAATCGAGATGGGATTTATTTAATTATTTCAGAGTCGCCACTTGGGAGATTTATGGTATCCCAAGTCACCGGTTAAATCCCGAATCGAGGAAAAGAATGACTCTATTTAACAGTCCGCGAACCAGAAATCCGGATAAGGAATTCTATTAACCCGGAGAAGGTATTAGGCATTCCCGAATTCCGTGGTTCTAGCACGGTCGCTCAACTGTCGTGTTTGGCTTATCTATCTGCTTTTTACAATTATGTATTTAGTGCAAGTTAATATCCCTCTACCGCTTTTATTATTGGTTATGATTTACGAAAGAGAAAGTTGCTTTAAAAAATATACTTCCGAATCACGTCACATGAAATGCACCCGGATCCTCGACATATTCTTATTCAACATTTCGGGGTTTGGATTTGGGTCGCATGAAATGCACACCCGTATTTAAGAAGGTAGGACTAAAATATGCGCTCGGAGTGATTACTTATTTACACTGTCGAGGAGGACGTGATATTTGCTAAGGAACGACACATCTCGAAATCTAAGTATTTTATATGTACATTTATAAAGGCCTTGCGATTAGTGTAACTACTGGGCGAGGCACACCTTTAATTCAAATCTAAAGCGAACTACATCCCACCGTATTTTTACTTAGGAGTTGATTCCAAATTATTTAAAACTTGCTACGAACCACACCACATGAAATGCGCCTGTGGTTCCTGACATGCTTTATTTGCTCTTGCCCGAAATTGGGGTCGGGTCACATGAAATGCACCCCCGACTCCTTTAATCTAATTACGTCATTCCGTTGAGTAATAACTCCCTAGCTAATCTTGCTTTTAACATAAGATCTAACATTTAACAGATTTGGAGATTACACACATGAGTAGAGAAGATTGAACAGAGATACAACAGACTAATTCGGGTTTACGCGCATATCTAATGATAGTGTATCTTTGGTCTAGCTACATTTTCCATAACAAAACTAGCAATACCAACTTAATTAAAGAATAACAGAACGCGACCAAATATAAAAACTTTGGACGACTACATGATTCAATAGACTTTAAGCATAAGCTTCAAACTTCATTCTTTTCGAACCAAAGAATTACAATAACAAAGATGTGTACCTGGAATGCGAAAGAACAAGGAAGAGTGGGCAATGGCAATGCAGCAACAGTAACAGGAGCAACAACAATAGGCCAGTAGCAACCAAAGTAAACCAACAGCCACACCAATGACTCAGCAGCAGCAACAATAACCAACCAATGGCAACAATAATAACCACACCAGTAGCAAACTCAACACAATAACCACACCAACAACAATGGTCAACACAGCAGCAGCACACAACAACTGAGATGTGTACCAGCAACAAATGACCACAACAGTAACAACAATGGACCAGCTAAAAAGCAGTAGCACAGCCACAGCACTGGACCAGCAGCAACACAGCTACCAGTGTCAGTTAAAACCACAATGTGCACAGCCACAACAACAACACAAGCACAACACTGGACCAACAACAATATGCACAGCAACAGCAATAGATACAACTGCAATAGCACTGGACCAGCAGCAACACAAGAAGCAAGCAGCAACACTCAATACACACGACCAACAAACAGTGGCAGTTAACCACAGTAGCACAGCAAAAACACTGAACTAGCAGCAGTACTCAACACAGCAGCAATAAACGATCAACACAGCAGCCACAACTATTCAACACAGCAGCCACACAATAACCACACACGACCAAACCACAACATACAAGCCAAACAGGAAACCAGTAGCCCTTTCTCACAAATAGCAATCAAACAGTCACAAAAAAACTCCAATGAAACAGTGGCCAGGATCTATGTGAATGGCTATATGCTTTTCAATCTTTCTCTATGTGCTTTCGAAATGTGTCTTTTGTTGTGTGTATCTCCCTCTCAGGTTTTTTCCTTAACTCTCAGCTTTTTCTATATGTATCTTTGTATATTCCCTTATCTCTTTTCAAAATCCCATACTTATAGTCAAAACTTTCAAACCTGGATGGCCAACAGACTAGACTAAGGCCTTGCCCATCCCCCTCTGCCTTTTTTCCACTCAGATTAGCCTAAGTATGGGTTTTCATTAATCTAAGCTGCTGGTCTGCCACACCTAGTGGGGATACCCTGCTGTAGCAGGTTCCACTAGCCCTTTTATGGGCAAGGGTACTTAAAAAATCCAAAAATAGGCTAACACTAATTGAATCGCCATCAGCTATATCCAAATGCCCTATGTAACAGTGATTCTGGGCATTCTTGCCCTGTCATTCCAACGGGTTTATACAACTAATCGACGAGGTCGTCTAGACTGGTTACAACATATTTGAATCGTTTAAGCCCCTTATGATGACCCACAGATTCGACCATTACTGATTTGTCACCATAAATATAATGAACAATAGGATGAGAAGAGACAGAATCATTTAAAGGAAATTGACAAGCCAATTAATCTAAACTAACTAAACAAAATCAAATAGACACGGAAAAGGGGAAAGTCTTACCCCAGAAACTCAAAATGTAGGCGGCTCAGCTTCGAACTTGACTTGTCGAAGCCAAATGGGCTTTAATCGAGGTGTTCTCGATTGGGAACACCTAGACTAAAGTCCATTGGACTTCGATTGAAGACTAATCCGACTTGAATTGGCTTTTTTGAAAACTAGGGTTCTTGGGCTCGGATTTGGGGCTTTTGCATTTCTGGTTAGATTCGAACCAAACCAATGTTAATGGGAGTGCGGGGGAGGTGTGAGGAGGCTGTGGTATGAATTTGGTGAAGTTTGGCGTAGTTTGGGTTTTGACTCGAATCTTTGAATGAAGATTCGAGACGTTTGGTGGTGATTCGAGGTTAGCGGAGGCCGGATTCGTAATGGGGGAGGTGAGGGGAAGATTTGGGTATTAGTTTGGTGGCCATTGGCCTACCGGAACCGCCGTGAGGCGATTTCCGGCAGGCGGCGCAATGGTGGCGGACGGCGGAGAGAAGCCTGGTCTCTGAGGACCTTTGGGAGATGAAGGGAGAGGGGGGGTCTGGCTTGGGGGGGCGGGGGGGGGGGTATGAAAATGAGTTTATATGCGATTTGAGAGGTTAAATCCTGATCGTTGGATCAAACTTGATCAACGACCAGGATCTCCTCTCATCGCCAAACGGTGTCGTTTGGTTAAGTCTCAGGCTGAATGTATTTTGGAATTAAAAGATTAATCTGGGCCGTTGGATAATAAAATCCAACGGTCCAGATCAAGCGTTACCTTCTGATGCTGGGCGGGTATTGGGCTGGAGCGTGTGGGCTGGGATTATTTTGGCTTTTTGGGCTTGGGGTTTAATTATAAAGTGGCCCAGTCCTATCTCTTTAATATTAGACTCCATGATGTATTACATATATATATGTATATATATATATATATATATATTAACTTGTAACACATTATATATATATTTTAACTTGTAACACACCTACATCTTCCACTACAATTATCCTACATAATTACATATCACATAATTTTGATATCAAACACTAAAAATGCAAAACCTAATGTATATATTTTTTGTATTAATTTAAATAAATAAACATGCACACAAAAAGATAAAATAACACAAAATCCCAAAAATCATGCCCAACACGAAACTATTTTTATTTTGAATTTTCTGGGAGTACTTCTCAGGTAAGGCAAAAATCACGTGCTCACAATCTCTTCTAGAGAAAGATAGACCTAGTCTAGGTCAACCTAACTAACAAGGTAAGTCAATTGAGAAATTGATCAACCCATTAAAGGGCTCAACCTAGAGATAATAACAACCCGACTTGAGCTCTTATCAACCATTTCGGTAGATACCCATTTGATTTTGAGAAAGTTAAATTAGGCAAAATCATTCTTTGACTGAGAGGTATTGAGTGAGAAATATAATATTGTGAGCTATAATACACCCATTCAACACAATAACGTAAAAATCTTTTTCCTATTAGGCAAACACCTGGGTCATTGTCACAACCTTAGTCCTTTGACAACATTTGAAAAATAACAAAAAATATCATTTCTTAGTTTTAATTACTTAGTTTCAATCTTAGCTTAATTTAGCTATAAAAGCAATTAAGTTTGTGAAGTGCAATTTAGGATAGTTCAAGCTCATATACCGTAATATATACTCTTAAATCCCTATCTCATAGCTCCATGTGGAATTCGACCCCGGTTCAAAGTTGAGTATTACTATTGCATCAACCGTTTCACTACCTCGAATAGAGGGTGTGACTTGGACGACATCGGAAGATAATGCTACATGCATAGTTCGACTGAAAGGAGGATACATCAAATGAGATAGAACAAAACACAATTCACGAAATTATTTTTTCACTCACGATCTTTAAAAGAATAGTGGAATATATTTTAAAAAGTTCGTTCAAGTGAATGTTTGGCGGATCTGTTCACTAAGGTGTTACCAACCGCAACATTTGTGAACCTGATATACAAGATTGGAATGTGTTATTTTCAAGATATTAAGTGATGTTGAGTAACTACATGTTATACTTTTTTTTCCTTAACCAAAATTTTATCCCACTAGATTATCCTGGTAAGTTTTTAACAAGGCAACAAGTAATGCATGTTACACATCACTATGTACCATTTTCTAATAAAATCTTAGAAAAGCATATTTAATTTACATAGATATCCAAGGGGATTGTTGTGAACAGTGGCGAAGCCAGAAATTTAATAAGGGTGTTCAAATTTTCAACACCCTTTCTAATGGATTATGCAAGGATATTTAAAATTTATTTTTGATCAATTACAAATAATGATTTACCTTGTAGGTAATATAAATTTTCTACCACTCTTGAGCCAACATAGCTTAGCCATTGATTGTGAATAGTTTAATAGAGTGATGCTCGTGGTGCGATGGACACCCATTTCCCTTACTATTTGAAATAGTACTCCAAGTATGAAATAGTACTCCAAGTTTCTTTAGTGTTTGATGGAGTGCAAGTTCATTTTTTAGGCTTATAAATATCCTTGTAATCTTTTTAGTAAAATATACATATAGAAATGAAAGAAAGAAGCGTTTTTTCCTTATTTTTTACTTTGTTTTGCTACATTATTTTATTTTATAACGGATTCACAATTTTCTCTTTAATCTATTCATACTTTTCTCTTTATTTGAACTTGCAAAAAAAGTCCATTTCCTAGTTTCCAATTTCCAAACATAGGATAAAAATAATATATGGGGAAAAAATTTCCTCCACATTCCTCTTTCATTTTGATTACCATCCTTTCCTTACCAAAGTAACCAAACAACGGCTTAAGTAGACAGCATATGCAAACACCTCCGCCTTTCAAATTCAATCACCAAAAATTACAGCGAAACACCAAAAATCTTTTTAAAAATGCACTTCACATCCAACAGAAAAACGGTTGGCTAGGAATGAGAGAAGCGCTGGTGATTCTTCCATCTTCTTCCATTACTCTCCCGCCCAATTCCTCCCCTACTCCGCCACATCACCACCGCAGCGCCACCGCTAAGCCAAAGCCCAAACTCAAGCCCAAGCGAAAGCCCATTTATTCACCGTCTCAGCTCACTTCTCAATCTCCACTTCTATCTACACTACGATGGGACTCTTCTTCACAAAACCGTCACAGTCTCAAATATTATGCTGAATTGGCGTCGAAGCTAGCACAGGATGGGAGGTTTAATGATTCGTTGATGATCGCGGAGAGTGTTGTGGTTTCGGGAGTAAATGCGGCGGAATTTGCGGCTTTGTTGAATGCGAAGATTGTTTCTGATGGAATTGTTCGTTTGCTTGATGAAGGGAAGCTAAGAAGCGTTGTTGAGCTTTTGACGGGGGCGCATAAGCTAGGGATTGAGCCGTTGAAGCTGCTTGATGGAGCTGCTATGAATGCACTTTCTCGAGAGTGTAGACGGACTATGGAATGTGGTGAAATCGAAGAAGTTGTGAGCCTGATGGAAACACTTAAAGGTATAATTTTTGTGTTATGCTCATGATTTCAGATAAGTTTTCAAGTGTTAGTTGCTAGAGGTTAAGTTATATCTACCGGTAAAGCTTCCTTCAAGTATGTGACTTGTATTCTTGAAAATAAGAAAAGTAAAGGTGACATGATGTTGTAAAAATTCCTTACACCGACGCTTTATATAATTTAAGCCTTTAATATAAATTAAAGGCTTAAATGACCAGTGTTTGAGTTCTCAAATTCCAACATTTGTTTGGTATATCTAATGTATCTAAAAAGGTGCAAAATGTTTGAAGTTTATAGAATTTTTGAATTGCATATGGCCAAATCTCTCTCTCCAAATAGGCTTGTGAAGTTTATTATAAATACATTGGCATTTTGATATATTTTATGATATGCTATTGCTTCAGGGTGTGGTATGCCAATTAAGGATTTAGTGAAGCCGTCTGAGATTATAAGACTTTGTATCAGCCAAAGAAAGCCAAATACAGCCGTAAGGTATTACTTTTCCAATTTGGCATGAATTGGAAATGTTCTTGATACATAATGCTCCATTTGAGATGACTGCATAAAAATAAAATGTTTGTTTATCATAAATAACAAAGCAGTTGTTTTTCATGAGTATGAAACAAGTAATTAGCAGTAAGCGCTTTCCTTTGTCCTAATCTATGGTGCAGCACCTCTTATGTCTTTATTTTGACAAACACCACGTGCCTAAGCATGTAACATATGCATTTTCCTATTATCTAGGTGGAATAACTATATTTTCATTGTGTTTAGACTCTCTATCTGTGATGTGCTTAGTTGGCTTCGGTTTCCCAATCTTCATATAGACCTCTTAGAGTTGGGTTTTGGTTCAAATTCTCAATTTTGTTCTTTCCAATAGCGCAGTTCTTCGAATATGTCTTGTAATGGTGACACTAAGGCTGTTTTCTTTATTTTATTTATCTGAAATATTGTTTTGATACTGATTCTTGATAGCAGAGATTTATTAGTTTCCCCACTATTTTTTACCGAGGAGAATATAGAGTAACCAATCATCTCGAATATGTTTGACTAACAGGTGGTACGTATAAAGATAACTTCGTAGTTCATATGTTAATGGAAATTAGAACATATAGATGAATGTGCACTCCAAGGTATGGCCTAGTGGTCAATAAAGTGGGAAAGGCCCTAGGACTATGGGAGCCTGGGTTCAAATCCCAGCCGAAAGAAAAAACACAGCGTGATTTCTTCCCATCTGTTAGTCTAGGTTGGCAAAGTTATCCGGTAGCTATGCTGGTAGGAGGTAAGTCAAGGTGCACACAAGTGGACCCGGACACGACCAGTTCTAAAACTTTAAAGTTGAATGCATGTAAAGATTATGGTTTTAAGACCAAAATGCAATTTGGTACTTGGATATCTGTAATAGATATGCTCCAAACTCTGCCGAAATATAAATAAGGAACATAATAGGACAAGATTTAGGACCTTTAACTATGATTCTCTCCCTTTCTTGGCATTATTTTGATGGTTCATGTTGGTTCTCTAGCTCATCTCTTCTGGCGACAGCAACTAGTTGGAATTAAGGTTTACTTTTTCAAAGGTCCTTTTTATTATAGGGAGTTGTATGACAGTGTTGGGATAAGTAGGCGTTTGATAGAATTTCTAGTTTCGGAGAACTCCTACTTTGCCTTATATGACAACTTTTTAGTGTTGTAAAGAAATTGGCCTGAATGGACTTATCAAAAGAATGAAATTGACCTGAATATAACAGTATGGATACAAAAGATTCATATAGCAGCCCTACCTATTTGGATGAGGCATAAGTGATATTCATCTCATATACTACATATCAAAAAAAAAAATTCATCTCATGCACCATCTTTGAGACGTGTTCTAGGAAAGGTAGTTAGACTAGTGACTTTTTCTGTTCTGTACATTCTTTCATTTGGGTGGCTAAAGTCTCTTCAGTTGAACGTAAGTAACTTGTCAGTGATAGTTAGCCATACTTTAGGCCTGCCTTCTTAGTATTTCTTGGAATGGGTTAGAAAACTCTTTTTTCTATGATCAAGGAATGGGTTAGAAACTTTTTTCATCTACGCTTTTTTGCTTGTGATTAAATTGAGGCGCTGAAAAAGCAGATAAATGACATACCTGCACAAAATGAATGATATTTATTACCAGGGCTGTTAGTTCACTTAAATAGAAGCTCCGGGTATCTCATGTTTAGTTGGTTGGTTCACTTTATCTGCCTGGTCTTGAACTTTGTTTGCTCCAGATACTTGTCAGTTTCCTGTATCATTAGCCAATTAATTGTTCTTTTCTTTTGTGCTTGGAAATTCACTTCTCTTGGTTTTATAATGGATTGAGAAATGCTTTAAACATAGTACTATCATAGAGTAAACCATGATTACCTGCCATGTCTTTACTGTGTAAGTTCAATCATGACTCGCTGCAGGTATGCACATATTTTTCCACATGTGGACATTATGTTCTGTACTGTAATTCTTGAATTTGGGAAGAAAGGTGATTTGGCGTCTGCCCTAACTGTCTTTGAAGCATCCAAGCAGAACCAAGACACACCGAATTTGTATATCTACCGCACAATAATAGATGTTTGTGGTCTTTGTGGTGACTACTTGAAGTCCAGGTCCATATATGAGGTATCGTATACCATTTTGAATCTTAGATAGACTTGTGCATCTAGTAAATAAATCAGATTTCCTTTTATGGTGATCCAAGACTTGATGCTGGCAATCAATAAATTACTCTTACTCATCACAAAAAAGGGGTTACAGGTGATCCAATTCTATGAGAAAGAAAACCTTGTCAGTTCCTTAAGATTTTGTTGATAAATACTTATTTGCGGAATCAGTTTTTTGTTATGAGTAATGAAGCGATTTGGACAAAAATATATTTGTCTGGAGGCATGGGAATGGTGCATCACCTACGGTAAAAGAAAATAGAATATCCTTGACTTCGTTCTAATTCCTTTTTTTTAAATAATTTGTTGAATAACTAACTAACTGATTCACCCTGCTCTAATAAGTTAAGCTTTTATTAAAGTTAGAGCTTGTAATTGGGAACGGAGACAAACTTGATAGAGTTCTCAACTTTCAAGTTCGAGTCTCACTGCTACCTGGGATCAATTTATTTCCACCAGTGCAGTCCATAAAATAATTTGGCCTGCCCATATGCTGGATTATCAAACACATAATCAAATAAACAGGCATCTCTCCTCTTGACATTTTTTTACAGAATAGGTAGAGCTCATCAAACTTATAAAGGCACAAGTAGGATGATCTTTTACTTTTATTTTTGGTTGTAGTTCAGCTTTATTCTTGGTTGATTCATGCGTCTATAACATTAAATTTCAGTGCAGGGGTTAATTGCTGGCAAGTTTACACCAAACATTTATGTCTTCAACAGCCTCATGAATGTAAATGCCTGTGACTTGAGTTACACCTTGGATATATACAAGCAAATGCAAGTAAGACTTTCCTTACTCTCTTTGTTCCGCACCACAAAGCACACATACACAACATCTACAAGTTTAACTCGCATGCAGAAAAACTCATATGTAAAAGGAGGTGCAGTGTCCAGTAATAAAGGGATAGATGCTCTTTACAAGTAATTTAGTTCCGTTAGGTGAAATTTTCACTGCATAGATCTCCAGCAAAGCCTTATTGCTGTATGAATAAAACCTTATTATTTTAATTTTTATTTTAAAAAGAACTTAGGTGAAGTTTTCACTGTTTACCTGTAGTTGTTCACACAGCCAGTTAGGAAGTCTGTTTTACTTCTCCTTTCCATTAAGTACCAGAGGGTTTGAGAAGCTGAGATGGACTGCTGTATAGCATTCTTTTACTTCCTGACATAATAAGAGGAACACACCTTTTATTCCTCCAAATCCTTTCCCTTTTCATCCCAAACAAATTCTGTGTATGATATAAATTTTGTTTTCTGCTGGCACAGGACGAATTTTGTTTGTCTTCAATTTGTTTCTTAAATGCATCTGATGAGGGAAGTTTGGCTAATATTAAAGAATTCTAAAATGTAATGTTTCAATTTTTTTCTTCCTATTTTGCTCTTTTTTTTCTTGTGATTTTTGTAGTTGGGTATTGGATCTTGTTTCTTTATCACAATTTATCTATAATCGTGTTCTTGTTAGCCAAAAATACCAAGGAGGAGCATTTTTATTCACTTCATTTCTTGTCATTCAGAAACTAGGTGTTCCAGCTGATTTGACATCTTACAATATCCTTCTGAAGTCATGCTGTCTTGCTACAAGAGTTGATCTGGCCAAAGAAATATATGGGGAGCTAAAGCATTTAGAAATCGCAGGAACACTGAAATTGGACGTCTTCACATACAGCACTTTAATTAAGGTATAACTGGGCCTCCTAATTTGAGACAAGAGGGGTTGCTCTGATGGTAAGCAACCCCCACTTCCAACCGAGAGGTTGTGAGTTCGAGTCTCCCCAAGAGCAAGGTGGGAAGTTCTTGGAGGGAAGGATGCTGGGGGTCTATTTGGAAACAGCCTCTCTACCCCAGGGTAGGGGTAAGGTCTGCGTACACACTACCCTCCCCAGACCCCACTAAGTGGGATTATACTGGGTTGTTGTTGTTGTTGTTGTTGTTGTTGGGCCTCCTAATTTGGCAAGAACCATGTTGAATGTCTAAAACCTTGTGGATGGAATCCATTGCTTGATATCGCACATAACTATATATATAAAAAAAGAACAGTGTATTCTCACAGTCTAGGATCTGGGGATATCGCCCATAACTACGAACAAAACGCTGTGAAGTCTCACCTTATTCTTCTGCAGTATAAAACTTGAGATAGTTGAAGTGCTTCTCTGACTGAATATCTCACTTTACTATGTTCTACTAGAGGTAAGTAGCTATATTAAATAATAAAGAAAAAAGGAGTGGAATTCTCTTGAACATATCCATAGATTAGATAACACATTTACTGGTTTCACTATCCCCGAATCGTTTTTCCACATCCAGGTAAAGCTGCTGTGTGATACTTTGTTGATATTTCCACATCCAGGTAAAGCTGCTGTGTGATACTTTGTTGATTACATATTCACATCCTCTATATTTCTACATATAGTGAGAATGATGTAAAAAGCATTAAGATTTTTTTCAGTTCAGTTGGATTTTTAGTGCAACGAGAAAATATCATGTTGTATGGATAGTTGGTCAAACTTGGTGGAAGACAATGTATGACTCAAGCAGAGCTACACACACACACATCTCGTACATACTTTTTTTGACACGGTGTGGTGTTTGTAAATGATGACTTATCAGCAAATAAAAAAATATATTCACATCCTCTATTTTGATACCATAGGTATTTGCAGATGCAAAAATGTGGCAGATGGCCCTTAAAATAAAAAGAGATATGCTATCAGCTGGTGTCACTCCCAATATTGTTACTTGGTCCTCATTGATCAGTGCCTGTGCCAATGCAGGCCTGGTAGACCAAGCCATTCAGTTATTTGAAGAGATGCTTCAGGCTGGTTGTGAACCTAATTCACAATGTTACAACATTCTTCTTCATGCATGTGTTGAGGCCTGCCAATATGATAGGGCCTTTCGGCTATTCAGGTCCTGGAAGGAACATGCACTTCAGAAGCATAATTGTGAAGATTTTGGCAGCAAGACAGACAATACTATTGATCTCTCTCCCACACTTATGGTTTCTGGTAGTATACCCAACTGCTCTTCTGCTTCACCTCATGGACATTTCGCTACAAGGATTCCATTTACACCTACTACTTCGACCTATAATATTTTGATGAAGGCATGCGGGAGTGATTACTACCGAGCGAAAGCTTTGATGGAAGAGATGAAGAAAGTAGGTCTTTCTCCTAACCATATAAGCTGGTCTATTTTGATTGACATATGTGGAGGCTCAGGAAATGTAGAGGGTGCTCTGCAGGTACTGTAGTCTATTTCATCTAATAGTAATAGGGACATGGCAGTTACATCATATTTAGCTGGTCGTTTTGTTTAAATGATGCCCTGCACCAATCTAATCCATCACCTTTTGCGACTGTTGGAGTTCACTTCCCTCAGTTAGCATGCCGTAGTGCTATTTCCGGTGATCTTACTTCTTATGGGGGTGATTCTGTTCACATTACATTAGAAAGGCACAAAAAACTTTATAAATGTTATTGTGAATATTCATAAAATAAATACTAACTTGTAATACTATATTAAGAGGATTGTAGGGAAATCAGAGGGTTGAGTACAATTGATGACTTCATTTACAAATGAATAGATGTGCAGTGAAATTCAGCTTTGAAAAAGGACTAAAATATGGATCATGTGCAAAGCACATGACTTGTTTCGTCCAAAAGTGTAACACCTTTAGTATGAGGTTCCAACTTTTTAATGTAAATGTTAAAGTTGAAGTTGTGTGCACAACATAAAGAGTTCTACAGAAAACACAACTACTAGGTATGGAATAAAAATGCAATTTTTTTATATATAGGAATTCTTTTTTTACAGCAATATGAATTACACCTGTTTCATGCAAATGCAGATTTTGAGATCCATGCGTGAGGCTGGTATTCAACCTGATGTGGTGACGTATACAACAATTATCAAGGTCTGAGCTTTCTTCTCTCTTAATGGCACGTTGCTTCATGAACAGTTTATATGATGTTTATATAAATATGGTTGATATGATAGTTCACATATTGTATATTCCTCTTCACTTAACAGGTTTGCGTGGAAACTAAAGATTTCAAGAGTGCATTTTCATTATTTGCAGCAATGAAAAGATATCAGATAAAACCAAATATGGTGAGTTAAATCGTCTAGGTTGCACTTAAAATTGCATTTATTTAATTTCCACCTGAAAATACTTGAGTTTTATTTGTATTCACGCCTTTTGTATCGAAATAACCAGTGTTATTAAAAGCCATCATTTTGTTGCCTTAAAGCGATGAAGCAATACGAAGCAAACTGTTGTTGCTTAATGGGCGGCAGAGTCATACCCTTCAGTGTTTCAAACGATGACGCAAAAAGTGATTTCAACGAGAGTCCTGCGCTTTTTTGAATCTCACTTTTGTAGAGTTGAATTAATACAGCCTTATTGTATATTTGATGTTGAAGTGAGTTATTGTTGTTGCAATTTAATTTTTATTGTACTAAAATTCATAGAGGTTTGATGGTTTTTAATTTCTTGTAACTTGTGCACTTCACTTCAAAGAAGAGTGCGCTACACTTATCCCTTTTTGCTTTAAGCCTCAACACTTTGTTACTTTTTTGCACTTTTTAGAATGCTTGCAATAACATTTTAAATGCATGAGGGTAATTTGATACCTGGATGCTGTCATGTGACATCGACAAATTCATATACAGCTTTATAAACTCTATAACGCTTTGTAGGTCACATATAATACACTTCTTAGAGCTCGTAGTAGATATGGATCTCTGCAGGAAGTACAACAATGCTTGGCTATATACCAGGACATGCGGAAAGCAGGGTATGTACTCAATGTCCCTTTTCTTATACTTTGATGTTCCATTGGAACTTAGATATTCCATTTCGGGATGGGTGTTTGCTGTTGATCACTGCTTATGGTTTTCTTTCAAAATTTTACTGCACTCTTCTTTCCCTTTGTGATGGAATAAATGGGCAACATAGCCTGCTCCAAACAAAATAAATAGAAAGGACACTAAGACAGCGGAAAGTGTAAGAATCGAGGCAAAAAAGAAAAGAAAGAAAAGCGGGCCATCTTGAAGCAGTAATGATCAGCTCTTAAAGCCATTTGCTAGTGCAGACTCACTCCTGTGACCTTGCGATGGAAATCCAATTTGGTTTATTGAACCACATGGAATCCTTAGTAGGAAATCCTTTGATTCCCTAAAAACTAAGGGCAACATGATCCCCAAAAGTTATCCTTGACGGCAAGGTCATCTGTGGTTACACTTTTCTCCTCAGATTTACTTGAAATAGCATTGTCAAGGAGCTGGGTGCATGTGGCGCTGATGACCTTGGATTTGGTTCAATTTCCAATTTGGATTTTGTATCGATGAACTCGAGAGTGTTGGTATGTGAAAATGCAATTATCAAGTTCAAGGGGGTCTTGAGATAAACGGGACATGAATCAGAGGGAGGTATGTGAAAGTCATGCTTGGGAGATGGAGGTGTAGTGGAGGAGGTTGAAACACCGTTTCCTGGTGGGACATCTTGGTTTGTTCTTTATTTAGTTTTAAGGTACAAGGATGATGGTCCCAATTAATATCATTAAGTAGCTTTTCTAATTTGTTTATTTATTCTACAGCATATGTAGAGCGTGTACAAGTTTTAGTCAGGAGGCACTTTTATATCTCTTTTTTTTCCTATTCCTTCTTCTTTTTTGGATATGATTTTGTACCATGGTGTAGGAACATAATCAATTTAATATATTCTCAATATGCTCTTCATTTACAACAAATAAAACGTTGCAGGTATAAACCCAATGATTACTATCTCAAGCAACTAATTGAGCAGTGGTGTGAAGGAGTAATCCAAAATGGCAATCAGAGGAAAGGCTACTTCAGCTCTCGCAATAGATCCGGTTTAGAGCCTGAAAGTATGATTCTAGAGAAAGTTGCGGAACACTTGCAAAAGGATAATGCAAATAGTGTATCCATTAATCTTCGTGGGCTTAGTAAGGTAAATATAATATCCAGCTAGATATTTGCACAAAAGATTTCTGGAAAAAGCAAATTAAACACACATCTCTTGGTCTGCCATTGTGATCTCATCATTTTATCGAAATATCATTATCTTGTGGAGGATGTCTGTCTTATACAACCATCTGATCTTTCTGTAGACTTTCATGGTTTAACGTATTCTCTTGATTTGTCCCATCAAATTTTTGCATACTGACAGGTTGAAGCTCGGATTGTGGTTCTAGCAGTTTTGAGAATGATCAGAGAGAAGTACATTGCAGGTGAGAAAATGGACGAACCCAAAAGATCTAGCCTTGTTACCTTCAGTGTCTCAGAATATTCACTTTAGAGAAGGTTGGATCCTTGCAGAGTAAATTACACCAAGGACTCTACTATAAGCTCTTTGAATTTTTTGATAAGTACAATATGCCCTTAGATAAGATATGCCTTTTGCTACGATTTGATTGGCCAAATGGTGCATTTCGGCATACTTTGTGGTCAAGTCAGCAGTCCATATAGCACAAAGATCCATAATATTACATTCAATTTAAAAATATCAATATTGTGGTTGGATATGGTTGCAGGAGATTCAGTTAAAGATGACGTGCAAATCTTTCTAGGAGTCCAAGAAGTAGGCATACGTGCTGCCAGACAAGAAAGTGTAGTTAAGGAAGCGGTAATCAAACTTTTGCAACATGATTTGGGACTTGATGTAATTTCAGCAACATCAAGAATTGGAAATGACAGAAACCAGGATGGGGTAAACAATCTGGAAAAGTGTTCAAACATGGAAGAACATGCAGAAAGGGGTATTTTACGAGCAAATATGCACTCTCCAACTAGGCGACCAGCGGTTTTGCAAAAATTGAGAATACCCAAGGAATCACTGCAGTCCTGGCTAACAAGAAGATTAGATGCTTCTATAGTGCAATGATGATGAGAAACATATTGTGTATAAAAGTTTCTGAACTCTTGTTTTTTGTAGAGTTCTTTGATCTTTATTCTTTTAGCTACTGAATAGTATTGTATACTTTACAATACCACATGCTGAAAACTTCACCTTTTACTGTCAAAATGTAAACAGAACAGAAAAAAATGACATCTCTCAACCTGTAAAATAACATGCGTTCTAATTGTTGTGCCCTTGGTGCCTCTCATTAATATTTGGATTTTTTGTAGTAGTCATATAATATAATATATATAGCTGTTTGATAACATTCCAATTATACTTCCAAATACTCTTGCTTGGTGCATCATATTTGCATATATTAGAGGAGCAAAAGCATCCCATTCACTAAAATATAAACCAAGTTATGTCCAACTATAACTCTGAACTAAAACATAATAAAGGAAATCACCAATCTTAGAGAAGAATGAGATCAAGTTCCAGGTTAACAAAAGGTGAACTCTAATTTGATGAAAGTTTGATATCAACAAAAAGTAAACCATACAATAAAATTCAAGTAATACAAATTCACCATACAAGATATAAGTATGCAAGAGCTGCCATTACAGACTGTAACCCTCATAGCCAATCCTGCTCTTGCAGCTTCAATGGCAAATACACTTCAGATAGATACTGAAACCCGAACGAGCTCAACGCTTGAATCTCAGCCTTTTGCTTAGTCTTCACCATCAAATTTAACTCCTCAACCCATGCTGGATTCTTCTTCACAAAGTCCTCCTCCAACAAATCCTTCCCTGTCTTAATATCCTGTTCAGTCATTGGCAACCTACATTGCTCTGGTATCTTATACTTATCCAAATCACTCGGCCTAATCCCCAACCACTTGATATCCGGTGTAGTCAAATTTGCACTATCATATGACATATTCTTCGATCCACACCCATACACCGACAAAATCTTCAATCCATAAGGATCACTATCCACCAATGCTAGAACAGGTAAATTCAGCTCCATTTTCATCTTTCTCAAAAACAATCTAGTTGCCACATCCGGTTGTCCTTTGGCAGTCACAATTATACAAGGAAATCGATTATAAAACCGATCTTCAGCCAACCTCATATAAGCTGCATCCTTTTCAACCAACAAAATGAACAATGCATCACTCTGCATATCCCCAACCCTATCGATATTTGGAGGAATAGCTTTCCCTCCCATTCCCATTTTCGTACAATCAATCATATCACCATCATCACTAAAAATTAACCTACCAACAACCACTCCTTTTTCAGCTGCAACCACATTAAGACTAGATCTAGTACACCCCAATATACAAGACACATCGTCTAAAACAGCATCAGATTGCGTCTGATCTTGAAACAACTTAACATCAGTATAAAACAGATCACGCTTAGTAACATGTATGTTTTTTGTGCAAAGCTGGTGAATGAGCTGAAGGATTCGAGTGGTAATAGTTGTTTTTCGGACAGTGGATACGTTGCTGAATGCGCGAATGGAGGATTTGTCTTTGAGAATAATGCGGTCGAGCTCGGGGACGTAGAGTTGGTTAGCTGAAGAACGGGAAGGGACGTTGAAAGAGAAGCCTTCGCCGGCGAGGATAGAACGAGCGAGGTTAAGCATTACTGATCCAATATTGTACTGTACTTCGTCGATTGGGAGGTCGGTGACTTCACGGCAGGTGGTGGAGAGGCCAACATCGGAGAGAGTTAGGGTTTTGGAGGAAGAGGCGGCGGAGGAGGCCTTGAGCTTTTTTAGGGTTTGGAGGATGGTGGAATCGGGTTTTAGCTTGGATTTGAAAGGGAGGGCGTCGGAATCGGAGTCGGAGTCGGAGTCGTGAGCTGCTCGCCGGCGTTTCTTCTTGTCCGCCATTAGTGACTGAGATTACGGCGTCGTTAGTGGATAAGTGGAGTTGAAAGAAGCGGGAAAGAAGTAGGTCTTTTTCTGGCTCATAGACAACTGGTGCAAATGCTGGTAAAGTCGGGGGTTGTAATGCAAATAATTGTAATGTTTGGATTATGATGTGTAAATTATTTTTGTTGGATAATTAATTTGATACATTACAAATTAGGTATAATCTTAAATATGTGTTTATATTTTTCGACATCATAACAATTTGCTTACTATATGAAGGATGGCTTTTTCAATAAAAATAATGTAATAACACTCTATGTATATATAGATAGATCTATATACATACGAAAAAATTGTAAAATTATCATATGTTATGAATGGAAGTAGCTAAATATCGTAAATGAAAGTAAACTAAATATGATGATTCTTCCGATTAGAAAAAAAAAAAGGTTTTAGTCATTTCAATTTTCATGAAAGAACAAAGCAGCAAAACTGGCATTATAGGAAAAATGTTGGTCACAAGTTCAGATTATCCACAAGAAATTCATATTGACCATTAGGAGTAATGAATATGTGCAATTTGATTTCTTAATTCTTGTGAAGGATCTGATGTCCAGTAACTACTAGTCAGTCACTTGCCAATATTACCTATAATTTCGGGTTAATTTAACCACTAGGATGTAAAAAAAAAAAAAAATAGTTAGGTCTTAATATAAAAAGAAATATAAAAAAGGGAGGAAGTAAAATTTATTCCGAGCGGATTAGTGTTTGAGTTGGGTAAGATAGATAACCAAGTATTTTTGGATGGTATTTTAGAACCAGTATAGAGATTATATTTAGCCCCGGCCAATAGTTCAGTATAATTTTGACTCTTTTTCATTTATTTAATTGGGTTGGACCAGTAATAAAATGACAAGTAAAATTTGAATAGTTTGTTTAACGGAAAATACTGGGTAGTTGTTGTTGTTGTTGTTTTTTTAACGGAAAAAGAACTAAAACTAACCTTGGACTATAGTCTTAGGGCTAAAAATATCATCCCCTCCCTTTTTTCACATATTGAGTTATTGGTATCCCTAACGTTTTTACCCTAACTCTTACGTGCAACTCCGACTAACAGCTGAACATTTAAAAAGGAAAAGGTAATGGCTAATTATGTGGCAAACTCTCATTGGCCTATTTTAAAACAAAGACCCCGTTACATATCCAAACCAACTTAACCATACTCGTCCTAAAAAATCGACCCGCTCTAACCCACAAACTAATAACCTAAATTAAAAACGGATTTCACCTTATTTCTTAGCCATCGTTCATCTCTCCTCTTTGCGGACCAACTTCCCCATGTTCTACCTCTCAAATTTAATTGTCAAATTCAACAAAATCGGGTCGGAGTCCTCTATATTGTCGGAATCTTCTATTTCTTCTCGTGAATCAGGTCAGTCCCGCATATATTCTTGTCGATTGATTGCCAACTGGTTTACTGCTACGACACCTATGCATGGTGGTTGTATGATATGTTCCGAGTGAGAGCTCTGCAGACGGGAGTGGTAATTTAAGCTATAGTAGTAGTACAGGAATAAAGTTAGTTATAATAGTTAGTAAGTCCTAAACGTTACAGTTTAGTCCTCGTCTTATTTATATTTCAATCCACTAGTTATTTACTTTACAGTTTAGCCCTAAGCTAAGAGAGCCCTGTAATAGCTGAAGTTGTACACTGTTCTATTCAATTTATGAAAGATATCTCTTAGCTCATCTTCTTAGCTTAGCTTCTCCAATTTTCTATTTCTTCTTCTCAAAACCACAATAGTGGTATCAGAGCACTTTCCGCTCTGTGGGATACACGATGTCGGGGGAAATCAAGGAGGTACTCAATCGATTTGATCGAGTAGCTATTAAAGTGGCGAATATCAATTTGAGGCAGAACCAGTTGGAATCTGCCAACGAGAAGGCATTTCGCGAGCTCAAGGAAACCCTTAGTGCTGGTAGCTACTCGGATCGAGGAAAGGAAACATATTCTGTTGTGTCTAATCGAGAGGAACAGTACTCCCCAACTGATGGACCTTTCGGAATTTTGGGTAATAATGATCCTATTTCTTTTTCTCCTTTAAATTCCAACTTCAGAATAAATAGGCCCATGCCCCTACAATTACCCATGAATCGGAATCCTAGCTCGAGTCAAATTTCCCATCGTCAACCTTGTCTACCCCTGTTTCACTTCACGCACCTATTTTTTAACCAGTAAACACTTCTACTTCAATTGCACCTCCCAATTCGACCCAGTCTATACACTCTCCATCTACACCTAGTTCAACCTTTTAATTCCACCCTCTCTCTGCCCCTAATTCTCAGCACCTTACTCAGACTATGAGAGCCAATGGTCAGATCTCTTACTCTATTCCTTGTTCCATTACTAACCTAGTACACATACCCATGTCCCTGCACCAACGACCCACAAAACCAACTACACCCACCTCAGATCCCACATCAGTTTACTCCAGGCCCAGTTTACTCCAGGCCCTGAATATTACTATACTGGATGGAACCATCAGCAACCACGCTCTATTTTGAGACAATACATGATTGGGTTTCCAAGGGTTGGAGGAAAAGGGTTTCAAGGTTTGTGGTATAAAATTAAACAATTATTTTCCATGGATGAAATGCCTCATCACGAAAAGGTAAGGGTGACTTCCATGCACTTAGATGACCTAGCACTGCAATGGCATAGGGTTTACATGAGGGAAAGGGCTCATTTGCAACTTCCTTACCCAAGCTGGGAGGAGTATATTTGGGTGTTGTCTGACAGGTTTGGTGCTGAATTGATGACCCTATGAGTGAACTGGTGAAGCTCAAGCAAATAGGAGGAGTGGTAGAGTTTCAGGATGCTTTTGACAGAGCGACGACTAGGCTCAATTTAGAACCTGGTTATGCTGTGAGCATATTTCTTGAAGGGCTTAAACCTGAATTAAGAGATGCAGTAAGGATTTGAAGCCTTATTCCTTACCCCAAGCTTATCATCTAGCTAGGCTCCATGAATCCATATTTGCTACACAGTCTAAACCAATGAAACAAGTCACTCTACACTTCAATCCTAAACCAAACCAGTTTATGCACTCCCATAAACCTTCAACTTCACCTGCTTACCATCTACCTAAACCAACCCAACCAGTGGAAACTGATAAGTTTAAACGAAGAAGGCTAACTCAGGCCGAACTGAATGAAAAAAAAATCTCAAGGACTGTGTTTCCTATGTGATGAAAAGTTTCATCCCGAACACGTTTGCAAGAACAAAGCACATGTGTACATGCTAGAATTAGTGGAGAAGGTAAAACTCATCGAAGGATTGGGGGAAGGCTCATCTAGTGAGGAGGAAACTGCTGAAACTTGTGAGATTTCTATCCATGCTCTACAAGGCACTCAAGGGTATCAAACAATTTGACTTATGGGCTATGTTGCGCGGACTCTCCAAAATATAGCCGCACCCGTGTCGGATCCTTCAAAAATACACTACTTTTGGAGGATCCGACACGTATCCGACCATATTTTTGGAGAGTCCGGGCAACATAGCTTATGGGGTACTCTCACATGAAACCTTTGAATATATTGATTGATAGTGGATCTACCCAACTTCTTGGATAGTAGACTGGTTGCTAGGATGGGTTGGAGAGTCGACCCTTGCAAGGTGTTGGATGCTAATCTTGCTAATGGGAATTCAGTACCTATCTATGGAATGCGCAAAGGGCTGGAATGGTTGCTGCACAACACAGTCTTTAGAGTTGATTTCTTGCTGCTCCTATTGGCACTTGTGATATGGTTTTGGGGGTTCAGTGGCTCAGTACCTACGGGGACATTGTGTTCAACTTCAAACAACTAACCATGCAATTTAACTATGAAGGGAAATTGTTTGCATTACAAGGAATTACACCTAATGTTAAAATGGTAGAATAATCTTCCCTTCATAAGTCTACGGGAGAGAATGTCCAACTGTTTATGATCAGAGTTTATTCTTCACGAGAAGAGGAGGAGAAACAACTAGGGATAGAACCTCTCGATATTCAACAAGTGTTGCAGGAATACGAACCAGTCTTTCAAGAGCCTACAGGGCCACCACCGTTTAGAGAGTATTTCAATCACCATATTCCTTTGAAAGAGGGGACTGAACCAGTCAACTCAAGACCTTATAGGTATTCTCTCATTCAAAAAGATGTAATTGAGCAAATGGTTAAGGAACTGAAGTTTCAAGGACTAATTAAAAATAGCTGTAGTCCTTTTTCATCTCCGGTGGTTCTAGCGGGAAAGAAAGATAGCAATTGGAGGTTGTGTGTGGATTACAAGGAACTTAATCATACCACGATCAAGGATAAGTACCCCATTCCTATCATTGAAGAGTTGTTGGATGAAGTAGGTGGTTCCCAAGTGTATTCTAAAATAGACCCT
This sequence comes from Nicotiana noctiflora, assembly GCA_032618575.1. NCBI lineage: Eukaryota > Viridiplantae > Streptophyta > Magnoliopsida > Solanales > Solanaceae > Nicotiana > Nicotiana noctiflora. The sequence goes on along the minus strand of JASVEL010003027.1, from coordinate 736 downwards.
CGATCTGGGCATCACCAAATAAGAATGGCACCAGAGGATATTTATAAAACTGCTTTCAGAATACACTCAGGCCATTATGAGTACCTAGTCATACCCTTTGGACTGACTAATGCCCCTTCTAGCTTCCAAGTATTGATGAATCATGTGTTTCAGGAACATCTCAGAAAGTTTATATTGGTCTTTTTTTATGACATCCAGATTCTTAACAAGAGCTTGGAAGATCACGTTGAGCATTTGCATATAACTTTCAGCCTTCTAATGCAGCACCAACTCTATGCTAGGAGGAACAAATGTCAGTTTGTTGTGACCAAGTTTGCTATGACTATTGTGGAGTATTTAGGCCATTTCATCTCTACCAAGGGAGTGGCTATTGATCATAAAAAGATTCAAGTTGTTCAACTGTGGTTATAACTGTGGTGGTTAGATGTTGGAACTAATATGGTTATTCCCTTGCCGGAATATTTGAGATGTTGTTTTTGTTCCATTACTGGGAAGTCATTATATTAATGTTTGTGACGGAATATGAGATAAGAAATTTCTTGGAGCTTGGGCTCCAGTGATATCATGAGATAAGAAAAGTAAGAAAGAGAAAGCGTTGTTAATTATTCCCTTGTCGGAATGTTTGGTTGAACTTGCTGGATTCCTTCCCTTGCCGGGATGTTTGTCAAATATTTGCTTATTTTTATGTCTCTTAATTGTGCATGTTGTTTGGGAAATCAGACTATTAAATAATACT